>JAQFVV010012440.1:7556561-8173291 GCA_028023455.1 Epiperipatus broadwayi | reverse complement strand
TTACACAGAAACAGTGCCTGTAGCGGCTGGGGTGCAGCTAACCAAACACTACCGATTATCTATATATATTTTTATAGATTAGACAACTTCCATATTTCTCTTTTTTTATTTCATATAAATAAAGATGCAATAAAAGACAAATAACCCCCAAGATGCATTTTGTTTTGAACAGCACTCATCAGTTGGGTCAGGTCATCATCTCATATATATCTTTATTACATGGAGAGTATTTATGTAGAGCAAATTGTCTCATTTTTATTTTCAAGCATCAATTTACTCCACTCCCAACTTTTACGTTATCAACTTTTTGATAAACACGTAATGATTATTACTAATCATTTATTGAACTAGAGATTTTCTCTAGAATAATATACTATATACTGATTAGCTAGAAACATGATAGAACAGTATAGCACATAATATGTGTGTGAGCAGTACGATGTTTGCAAAACAGTAGCGTATGAGTAGGGCAGTACGCCGAAGAAAACATAATAGTGAAAAGTTAACCGAGAAGAATTAACTGATTAAAATAAAGTATTATAATAAAAAACAATTATACTTTAACACTATAACAACTCTGCAGGCATGACTGAGACATTTAATTTATGGAATTCAATCTGTAAGCTGTTGATTAAAACACTAACAATTTACTAATATTTATTCAGAGCAATAAACTCGTTAGGTTTAAAACTTTCACATGTATTACTGGTAGTAAAATAATTTAGTGATTGTACAGTTGGCTTAGATCAAATCTGGCATCGTATTTATCAAAATAAAGCAATTATTTTTTAATTATTTGTTCTATTCTGTTCTTCGTTATGATGGCAAAGTGCAATCACAAATTTTCATATTTGCATTATTGCATTTCAATCTAAAACTACTGGAAATCTACGCAGTCTACAGATGCACATTTGACATTTTTTTCTAGTTTCAGAAAATGTAAGCATCATAAGTAAATTGAAATTTTTTTGTCTTTTTCTCAGTTTTTTCATTTTTAACGGAATTAGGTTTACCCTAAAATTTACATTGGAAAAAATGCAAGATTTCACCGATCTATAGGGATTAAACGTTATTCAGAAGCCCTCCATGGGTAAGTATTTTATTTTATATATTTTTAAATTATTTGAATTTATATTTGATAAAAAAAACAAATCGAAAAAATGATTATTGAAACTAACATATATGCTGATCCAAAAATAGCTCGTGATTGTGTAAATTTATATTGTGAATTATCTGTATTTATTTTTGGGTCTTGGCTCCAGATATCCAGTATATGAATTAAGATACCCAAAGTTCTGATATAAGACAGAGACAAATTTATATTGTGAATTATCTGCATTTATTTTTGGGTCTTAGCTCCAGATGTCCAGTATATGAATTAAGATACCCAAAGTTCTGATATGAGACAGAGACAAACATATTTTGCAAATATTATGACCGATTTAGATTTTTTTAATAATGTCTTGTCTGCATTTTAATAATAATAAAAATACACCAAATGCTAAAAGTAAAGATTTTGACAGAGTATATAAACTTAGGCTGATTGTAGACTACTGCAATGTAAATTTCAAAGCTGCCTATCAAATGCAAAGAGAGGTGGCAGTTGATGAAGATATTACTAAATTTACTACTCATAGTAGTATGAAAGCAATATAAGCCCTCAAAACCTATAAAGGTAGGATAAATAATAATACAATGTACTGACTCAAAAACTATAAAGGTAGGATAAATAATACTACAAAGCACTGACTCAAAACCACTAACATATATACCTCAAGTTTAATTATAATGAATTTAGTATTTCATTTTTTATTTTGTTTTATTATTTTATTTTGTATATAGTGACTATTTTGGTAGTAATTTTTAATTACAAACTTTATTAAAGTTCTTTATTATAATATTCAAATTATACTAATTATTGATCAATATTAACTACTTGTAATAAGGGATGGTATTAAAATGACATATTTATTGCAAACCCCTGAATTGACAAATATTTTGAAGGGCTATTAGGAAAAATGAAAGGTACTATATCTTTATTCTATGAAGTGTTCAAGTGATGAATTACCTTAGGTAAGTGTTATTATATATCAGTTTATTAGAAATTTAAATGATGAATGCAATTAATCTATTAACAAAATTATAGTTTTAATATTTATGCATGAAAATTTATAATTTATGAAATAATATAAAAATAATTATTAGAAATATTAAGTTTTTTTTTATTATTACTTTGAATATCAATGGCTATATTTTTTTCACCTTAATTACATTCTTTGGTGTTTTATGTTTCAAACAATTTAATGTCATTTTTGAATAATACAAACATAAGTTATGATAAAATGTCAAGCATTGTTAAAAGAGAGGTCAGTGCAGCAGCCTTGCAAAAGCAGCTGGTTGCTGATGGTTGTTGCAGGTTTGCCTCCCGGCCGATGCTATGACATATGGGAAAAAAAAGTTATGATAAAATTTGTGGTTTAACATAAATTTTTAAATATTCAATATGGTTGCTTTGCCAGTGAAGGTATTATTTCTAAAATAATTTAATGATTATACAGTTAGCTTAGGTCAAATCTGGCATCAAAATAAAGCAATTATTTCTTAATTATTTGTTCTATTATAAAAAATGGTATTTTAAATACTTAAATGAATTATTTTCTCTTCAGCATATTTTTAAGTTTACATAATTTTCATCTGTGGGATAATATCTTTATGTTTCAAAGCTCAACGTTTATTTAGTATCAATTGGTTACTTTAAAATTGGTTACTGTAGAGTTACATGTACTTATATAAAAAAGTTCCTTTTAATTTTGATCTAGTCCTTGCCTCTGAAAGTTATCTTGTTTAACCATGTAACAGAGATTTATTGTTACAATGATTGGCCATCAAAGATGTTGTGTTAGCTTATCACATTTTTTAAATTTATTTTTTGAGTACTAATTCTAGTTCTTATCATACTGCTGAGCATATTTTGAAGAGAGATCATGTTGCTGCAAAAATGTCCTGTGGTGCTTGAATTGTTCCAAATGTGAACGTGAAATGGGTGCAACAATATTCATATAAGCTGAATGTGGCTGCATGTAATATCTTTATAATCTATATTATTATTAGGTTAATTGTCAACCTCTTAACTTTGCATTTTTTCTTTGTGTTTTGAGTTCGCTTTTATCATTTATAGAAGTGTTTTGTTGATTATTAAGGTTCTCATTTTTATTTTACTTAAAAAAATATCTTTTTTTTCTATAATTTTTTTCTTCTTATTATTATTCTATATTCCATAATTTTATTTTTATATTTTTATTTTATTTAAATAATATAATCTCTTTTCTACAATTTTTTCTTATTATTCTTATTCTTCTATATTCTATAATTTTATAATTTCTATACTTATAAAAATATAATACTTCCTAATAACAATTTTCTAGTCCACAACCACATACCACAAGGTTAACTAAATTTATTTTCAAGTCTTTAGTATGCATCTTTGACTGTAAACTGACTGATTTTGTTTTAAACATAAATTTGTTATCTCTACTGTTATCATAATTTTGCTTCAATGTTAATCTTACTTATGATAATTTTTTAATAGTTTTTTTTTGCCATTTATTTTCAATTTCCATAACATTAAAAAAAAATTCTATATTCTTTTCAACACATTATATATTAAATATACTGTTTTTTTATTATGTTTGTATAGATTAATGAAATGCAATCACCATCATCTTTTTTTGCATATTTACATGTTAAGGTCTTTTACAATTAATTTAAATATTCTATCCAATTCTGTTTCTTTTTGTTTCCATAAATTGTGACCTTCAAAATATTAATTTGTTCTTGCATTTATTAGAACAAATTATGCCAACTCATTTCTTCTTGTATAACTTCATTTACTATCCACATATTAACCTCAAATTACCCAAATTGATCAATTTTGATTATATATAAACAACGTTTCCATATGAGACTTAAACACTAATTACTCCTTTCCATAAAATTCTTATAAAAAAAAAGTTAATTTTTAATTTGCCCCTCTTCCCTTAATATAAAATATTTTTTCCCTTCTGATACATATTTCATTATTAATTTTGATACACATGTAAATATACTTCACTTTTCTTCATTCAAAGTTATTATCATCACCTTTGATTTTCTTTATTCTAAATTTAAAACCCCTTTTTCACAAATATGTTAAGAATCATCTTTACAATTTATTGTTCATCAGCAAAAAGCACAATATCTATCATTATTTTTAGGCATAAATATTTTATATTGTCATGGTATAAATTGCAGTGTTATCAGAAAGAAGAAGAATGGATGGATGTAAGAAATAAACAAAGGGTAGCTGATTTAGATATAAATGTAAATATGGAGAAGGAATGGGTCTGTAAAATTAAGGGTAAGCAAGTTATTTATAAATGTAATGGAGAATAAAGAATGAAAAGAATTTACAAAAGAGTAATTAGAAAAGAAGAAATTGTTAAAATTGGGTATTTGAATATACAAGGTGGTAGGAGACCAGATAACTGACTGGAATTAAACAAAGCAGTTAAAAATGAAGAGCTTGAGTATTAGCAGTAGTGGACTTGGTATGGTAGGGTATAAATATAAAAGAAAAAGAAAAAAGGGTGGTGGTATAGGAGTTATGTCAAAAAAATATTTAAATACTGTTAAATGTCAAAACCATTTGTGGTTTGAGATAAGGTTAGGAAGATAAGAATGGTTGGTGGCTATAGTATATATATCTACTGGAGATAGTCAAACTATAATGGAATGAAAAAATAGCATGTATGAATGCCTAGTTAAGGATTTACAGAGTTTCAAAAAAAGGAAAAGAGAATAATGGTTATAGGGGATATGAATGGGCATATTGAAGAAATTGCTGATGTAGGTAATAAGAATGGACAGCTTTTGAAGAATTTTTATCAGAGAGAGAATTTGAGCATTGTAAATTTATCAAATATTTATGAGGGATAATGCACATGGTCTAGAAATAATATATTCCACACAATAGATTATGCATTAATAGACAAAGAGGGAATGAATAAAGTACAGAAAATTAAGGTGTTTGATAATGAAGAAAGAGTATGTAATAGTGATCATAATTTCTTTATAATAGAAATGGTTAGTAATGTGATAGAAAATGAAAGTAGAAATGATAGTGAAAGATGTGGATGGAGAGTGAATGATAAAAGTAAGTTAGAAGAGTATAAAATAATTGAAGAAACCATGAGAGAGTTGGTTGGGGATGAGTATAAGGATTGGTGTGGTGCAATAGAAAAAATGAAAAATAGGGTTTTAGGTGAGAGTATTTAGAAGAATGAAAGTAATAAAAAAGTGAGAAGTAAAAGGGTAAAAGAGAGGCAAAAAGCATGCAAAGAATATGTGTGCTATTAAGAACAAAGAAAATGAAAAGGATGTTAATGTTAAATGAAAACAGTACTTATAAAAAAAAAAGTTGGCTAAAATAGATAATTATATAGAGAGAATGAAATTGAATAATAAATTATTGGAGGATATTAACAATAGTGGAAGAGATGGAAGTAAAAAAATTTTGAAAATACATTAAAAGAAAAAATATAGGGGGGAGAGAGATAGTATTACTACATGATGAGGGAGTAGAGAGTAGCTCTAGAAAAGAATTGGAGATAATATTAAATAAGTATACAATGGATATGGAAAAGATGTTAGATATGAAGGACAGAGAGATAGCAATCATGAAAGCATGTAGTAATGGGAATAGTAGGTTTACAGAAAATGAACTGAATAAGTCAGGGAATAAATTGAAAAATGGAAAGGCAAGAGGTTTAGATGGATGGGCAGCAAAGATGGTAATGTATTTAGGGCATAGGGCAAAAGTAAAATTATTAGCATGTTTTAATCAGATGGCACAGAAGAGAGTTTTTTCAGGTAGTTGGAGTAATACAAGAGTAAGGCTAGTATTTAAAGAAAAGGGTAAGGATCATAGAAAATTAAACAATTGTAGATCAATAGCAGTAACATCAATTTTATATAAAGTTTTCTTATATATATGGTGGCTGGAAGAGTTGCAAAATGTATGGAAGAAAATAACATAGTGGAAGAAATGCGAGGATGGTTTCGATCGAATAGGTATATATGAGATAGTTTATTTGTAATTACACAACTTATGGATATGAGTAATAGACAGTTATATATGGTTTTTATAGATATAGAGAAGACGTGTGATAGAGTAAATAGAAATAGATTATGGGTAAGTTAAGTGAATTTGGGAATGGATAGAGCTTTAATAGATATTATTAAGAAATTATATGAAAATAATTACTATAATATCAATTAGGGAATATAGAATAGGTTAAAGTTAAAAAATAGGGTGGGATTAAGGCAAGGATGCCCTATGTCACCTATTTTGTTTTTGTTGTATTTGAGAGAAATGGAGAGAGCAATAGAAAGATTAGGAAGAGAAATAGAGATGCCATTAATAGGTGTCAAGGGAATATATACATTATTTGGTGATGTCTTTTTGTGGCAGAAAGAAGGGAAGATATGGAAGTTATGCTGAGGATATGCACACAGGTGGATAAAGAGATAAGGATTAAGTTTTGTGAAGAAAAATCAAAAGTAATGATTAATACTGGGGAAAGAGAAGACAAAGAATTTTTATTGGGGGATGTAAAGTTAAGTGTGGTGAATAGATATAACTATTTGGGAATCGTCTTAAGTAATCAGAGAAATTGCTTGGATAAATGAGAAAAAATTGATAAATGAAGCAAAGAAAAGAAGGGATTGATAAAGAAATTAATAGTGTTTTCATATAATAAATATGATGTAGCTAGAATTGTATGGGAGTGGCTGTAGCAAGATTAACATATGGTAATGATGTGTTATGTGATAGTAAAGGAGTATTAGATTACTTGGAAAAAGTACAAAGAGAAGTAGGAAGACATTCATTGGATGCAGATTGTGGATGGAAAAGGAGGCAATTCAAGGAGAAATGGGATGTTCAAGTTTTTATATGAGGGATGTAAAAAGCAAAATGAAAATGTTCAGTAGATTGCAGTTTATGAATAATAAAATTATAGCCAAAATTGTATTTAATTGGGTTATGAATAAAGGGCAAGTACCAAGATGAGTGAGAAAAGTAATGTAATATGCAGAAGATTTGGATAAAGAATTTATGTCAGTATACTTATACAAAAGGTGGGATGATTGTGTTAGGGATAGTAGTAAGAAATGGAATAGAAGACTAGATGCATTAATAAAGAATAGGGAGTTGGAGAGATGATGGAGAACTAGTATGGAGAATAAAGAGTTTAAATATATATAGAAGTAAATGGAATATTAGATGCAAGTTAATTTATGATAATAGCAAAAAAAAGTAGTTTACTGTTTAAAGTTCAAATGGGATTTTTAGCAACAGGGGATTATACATGTAAATGGAAAAATGTGGGTGATTTAGTCTGTAAGTTGTGTAAAGAAGGCACAGAAAATATTAGACATATGTTAATTGAATATAAATGCTTGAAACCAGAAAGATACAAATAATAATATGGAATAGTAAATATAAGGAAAGTGATTATACAGAAAGTGAGTTATTGATTCTTATACTGGGTTTGGGAAAAGTTAAGGGGAGTTAGATATAAAGGCCATGGAGTTGACAAAAATTATGTTGTGGAAATGGGAAAACTGAATATATGGAATGGAAAGGGAAGGTATAGTGGCTAACAGGCTTCTCTGGGCATTGTGACTCTGAATAAGCATCATATCACATCTTCATAGATATAGAGAAATCATAAGATAGAGTAAATAGAATTAAATTATGGATAAGTTGAATAAATTTGGGAATGAATGGAGTTTTAGTGGATCTTATTAAGAGATTGTATGAAAATAATTAGTATATTCATCAATTAAGAAATATAGAATCAGTTAGAATTTTAAATGGGGATAGGACTAAAGCAAAGATACCCTATATCAACTATTTTATTTTTGTTATATTTGAGAGAAATGGAGAAAGCAATAGAAAGACTAGGAAGAGGGATAGACATACCATTAGTAAATGGCAAGAGAGTGTATATATTACCAGGTCTTTTATTTGCTAATATCTTCTTGTGCCCAGAAAGTAAGGAAGATATAGAAGTTATACCGAAGACTTGCACAAGGGTCGATAAAGAGATGGGGATTAGATTTAGTGAAGAAAAATCAAAAGTAATGATGATAAATGCTGGGGAAAGGGAGGAAAAAGAATTTTTGTTGGAAGATATAAAGTTAAATGTGATGTATAGGAATAACTATTTGGGAATTGACTTAAGTAATCAGAAAAATTGCTTGGTTGAACGGGGGAAAATGATCAATAAAGCAAAGAAAAGAAAGGGACTAATAAAGAAATTAATAGGGTTTTCATATAATAAATATGATGTAGCAAGAACTGTAAAAAAGGGAGTGGCAGTAATAGGGTTAACTTATGGTAATAATGTGTTATGTGTTAATAAAGAGGTGTTAGATTGCATAGAAAAAGTATAAAGAGAAGTAGCAAGACATGCATTAGACGCAGATGTTTGGATGGTGAAGAATGCAATTCAAGGAAAAATGAGATGGTCAAGTTTTTGTATGAGAGATGCAGAAAGCAAAATAAAAATGTTGGCAGATTTCAATTTATGGATAGTAAGAGAATAGCCAAAATAATATTTAAGTCAGTTACAAATAAAGGACAGGCAACAAGATGGATTAGAAAGGTAGTACACTATACAAATTTGGATAAAGACTTTATGTCAGTATATTTGTACAAAAGGTGGGATGATTGTGTTAGGATGATTGTTGAGTGTTATAGTGGCAAAGAATGGGATAGAAGAATAAATGCATTAATAAAAAATAGGGAGCTAGAGTGATGGAAAACTAGTATGGAGAGTATAAAGAGTTTAAATATATATATAAAAGTATACAAAATTTTGTGAGTTAATTTATAATAATAGCAAGGAAAGTAATTTACTGTTTAAGGCATGAACAGGATCATTAACAACAAAAGAATATGCATGTAAATGAAGAAATATGGGTGATTTGGTGTGAAAATTATGTAAGAAATGCATGGAAAATATTAGGCATTTGCAAATTGAATGTAAATACTTACAAGCAAAAGGGTACAAATGAAGTTGTGGGAGAATAAATATGAACAAAGTTATACAGAAAGTGGATTCTTGGTTTTTATGCTGGGTTTGGAAAAAGATAAGAGCTAGATATAAACGCCATAAAGTGGACAAAGATGATGTGGAAATGGAATGGAGCAGGATAGAGAATGTGGGTAAAACTTAGGGTGGGAATGTAAAGGGAAGATGACTAACAGATATCTCTGGGCATAGTGGCTGAGAGATTCCTGACTTTGATAAAAGAGTAGCCTATCACATCACCAGACAAAGAATTACTATTTTAAATGACTTCCAGTAAACTGGTCTAAAATTATTTAATGGTCATATTCACAACAAAATGTACATGAACATCCATAAATATAAAGAATCCTTTATTATTACTTTCAAATGAACATCCATGAAATATAAAGAATCCTTTATTATTACTTTCAAATGAATTAAACTCTAATGATAGAGAGGTAACAGTATAGTAATAACGAAACTTATTTCTTATATCATTAATAAACTGAACTGTAAATGTACAAATTAAAGTATAATAAACCCTTTATTGATTCTCTTATAACATGATCTAATGAATCTGTTTGATCAATATTTAAATTCCTATGATATTACTTCTTAATCTTGACACAAATCCCTTCCAATCAATATTTGATTAAATCTTATCCTAAACAGCAATGTAACTATATAAGAGTCATAAACAAAAAGGCCTTATAACATTAATATGATTATAAAAGAAGCTCCTGAATCACTGCTCAATAAAGGACCATAAGAATTCAAACTATCATGCATAAATAATATAACAGAGATTACCTGCTACCATAATGCAAGGTGCTCCATCCCTAATTTTATTCTAATAGATAGCCTGGAAAAGGGCATAATCAAGATTGATGAATAACTTTGTCATTCAATCAAAATCTCTCATAGTCTGAGTTATCCAGAGTAAAACCTAAACTTAATATCATATCAATAAAAGATTTGATCCTCTTAATTATTAACTAACTACCATAAAAACTCTTGTCCAGGGATCGATCAAATCAAGATTCATCAGATCACATAAAAGATAATATCAAAATTATATATAAAGGTATTTAAAATGATAAAAAATCAAGTCAGATGTCACATAACTTAATTTAATAAAGCTTGTATTGACAAATGTTATATATATATATAAAAACAAAAAAAAAGACTTATAAATCCAATAAATAATATTATATTTCAACCAGAGGACTGGTTTTCATCAAAAAGAAAAAAAAATACATAGTAAAATGGCGATAATCAAAAATTACAGATTTGGTAAAACATTAAAAATTTTAACAAAACCCCCCTGATTGGTCACAAAATCTAACACAGAATATCTACCCAATCAATGACAAAATTCAAACAAAAAAAAAAAAACTACATTCCCTCCTAATCAAGCTTAAATTCTATTTAAATTAAAATAAATATAAAAATAAAAAATCCAAAATTAAAATATACATATGTGCATACATAGAAAAATTAGACTATGCTCACATACAAAAAATAGCTGTGCTGACATTAATATTCATTAAAAACTAAAATACTTATACATTTTAATCAAAAATTATAGTTAGTGCAAAGTACTATAATTTATAATAACTAATTATTTATCTATAAACCAATTAAACACAGATATTAAACATCCATATAACCAATCTTTACATAAAAAACCTCATATAAGAAAATTTTCACATAAAAAACTCACATATAGAAATCATTTAGGAGACCAGGTAACCCAGAGATGTAATAGTTCCAGTGTTCAAATTCAATCCATGTGGTTCTAAGGTCTTGAATTTAAAAATAAAAAAACTCTCCTTTTGTTTCCTCTCCCTTGTAGAAGAAAAACCATCCTGAAGAATCACTACTTTTAAATCATCAATTGAATGATTTGGTAAGTTAAAATGTTTTGAAATCGATCTATCTTTATTCTTATGCAAAATGTCAAATCTATGATTAGTCATTCTGACATGTAAACTATTTTCTGACTCACCTATATACTGGTTTAAACATCTACTACACTCTATCAAATATATCAAATTAACACTTTTACATGTAACATAATTAGGAATATACCATTTAAAATTACGATTCTTAGTACTAAAGACCACTTTTGTCACAACAATATGTTTACATGTAAAACATCTTTTATCTTCACATGGAGAACATCCTTTTTCCTGTACAGAACTACTAATAAAATTTGTTTTGACAAGTATATCTCTAAGTGATCTATGTTTTCAATATACAACCTTAGGTGGATCAGAAAAAATAGATTTTAAATAATCTGTGGACTGTAATATGTTAAAATGTTTTGCCAATATCCGGTTAATATTAGGTAAATCTCTATTAAAAGTAAGAATCAATCGTGGAACATCTAATTGTTTTTTACTCTTTTCAGATAAAAGAAGTTTCTATCAATTAAAGAAGATCTCCTTACTGCATTATCCAACAATGTCTTAGGATACCTCATATTGAGCAATCTATTATATAAAATATTATTATTTTGTTGAAGAAATTTCTCATCATTACAAATCCTCTTCATCCTTAAAAATTGACTATAAGGAATATTAGCCTTTAAATGTTTAGGATGATTACTATAAAAATGTAGATAGCGGTTATTGTCAGTTGGTTTCCTATATACAGTAGTAGTAAGAACTCTATTAGTGTAAATAACTTCAACATCAAGAAAATGAGCAATTGATTTTGAAAAATTCATTGTGAAATTAATATGTTTATTAAAATTATTTAAATAACTTAAAAAATTATGAAGTTCAACTTCACTATGTGGCCATATCATGAAAATGTCATCTATATATCTAAGCCAAGTGTGAGGTTTCAGCTTAGCATTATCAAGTATAGAGGACTCTAGTTTTGACATAAAAATATTCGCATAACTTGGTGCCATCTTTGTACCCATTGCAGTACCTTGTTTCTGTAAATAGTATCTAGAATCGAAAGTAAAAAAATTATTTCTTAAAACCAAATATATTAATTCAACCATAGTAGTAATAAGACCATGATCATACTCTCTATCTTGTAAAGCACATTTAATAGCCTCAACTCCCTCATCATGAGATATATTTGTGTATAATGATACAATATCCAAAGTAACCAAAAAACAATCAACTGGTAATTCAGATTTAATATTTTTCTAACACACAAAGAAAATGAGTAGTATCTTTAACATAAGAATTAAATGATGGTGGAATAAATTTAATAATATTATCAACATATGCTGAAATATTTTCTGTAGGACTACCAATATTAGCTACAATAGGTCTGCCTGGACAACCAGGTTTATGAATCTTTGGCAAACTATAAAAACTACTAGGATGAATTTTGGTTGGTACTAAAAAGTTACATACATTATTATTTATAAGACCCCTAACTCTCATATCTTTTAAACTAAAAAGTATACCCTTGAATAATGAATTAATAGTGGTTAGTGAAATAGGCTCATAAAAAATTTTATCATCTAAAAGCTCCAGAGCTTTTTTAACATAATTATCTTTATTCATAATTACTATTGATCCACCTTTGTCAGCTGGTTTTATAATAATATCCTGTCTTTTCACTAAATTGCGTAATGCATTCATCTCTCTCAATGTTAAATTATTCTTATACTTACTATGTTGTTTAAGTCTAATTTCATTAATAATATCCTGATATACATTATCAATGTACGTATCTAATAACACATTCCTTTGATGTGGTGGTGTCCAATCAGATTGTAATTTCCCAATAGTATCACATTCTTGGTTTCCAAAAAATTCTCTTAATCTAAGTCTCCTTGAAAAATTATCTAAATCCTGATGAATTTTAAATTCATTTTTTTGATAAAATGACTGAACTGTAGGGCAAAAAGATAAACCTTTATTTAACAGTGAACATTCTGCCTCACTAAGATTAATGTCAGTTAGATTAATCACATTGTTTTCCTTATTAGCTAAACATAAAAAGTCATTGCTACAAATATTTGAGTTAGATTTATTAGTATTTGTATTTCCAGAAACTAAAATATTGTTAGTGCATTCAGAAGAATCTGTAACTCTATGAACCAATGCTAAACCAGCATCACTATTAAGAACAGATGGTAACATTTCAGCACAATCTAATGAATGTGAAGATGTTATAAATAATTGATCAGTATCAATTGGAATCATATCTGATGTAGAAATATCCGACACAGTATGATTATCAGAACTCATACAATTAATTAGTGTTTGTGACTGATTAGTAACTAATTCAAATCTTGGCTCATTACCCATAACTTTGAACCAATGATACATTTTATTATGAAATTTCTTCACCAATAACTTCTCTCTCAAAAAAACCCATTCCTGTAATTCCTTCTGTTCATCTATATTCATTAAATTACAATTACCAAAATGTATAATTTCTTTTTCAATTAATTTAAGTCTTACCAAAAATGCATCTTTCAAAATATGTATTAATGTAACAGATGCTTCTCTTATTGTATTATCCCATTTAATTGCATGTTCCCTAGGAAATTGGTCTATGTTAGCAATAATTTTTATTCTGAGGCCTTTAGGAATTATGTTGTTGTTAATAAAATATGCAAAATTACTAATATGTTGCCTATATCTAACTAATTTATCATATAATTTCCTAAGTTTAAGAAACGATGTATTATGTAATGTTTGTCAATTACTTATAACCTGCTTATTATTTAGACGTCTAGAAAAACGTTTAGGGATTGCCCCTGTATTAATTAATGTTAGACCCTGTAAATGTTGTTTACTAGAATAATCCCTATTAATATCAAACTCTGTATCTATGCTAGATATTGTCTTAAAATCAGTGCCAATTATCAATCCATTATCTATTTGATTAACTACACCCACCTCTAAATTACCCAGATCTCCTTTACCACCATCTATATGTTGATCTGAAGCAGCAAAACCATTAATCTGTTGAACATCAGAAATAGTCATTGTTAAAAAGTTCTTCTGTTTGGAAATGTTACAAATTATGTCATCCAATGAAAGGTCTGAAGAATCATCTTTACGTTGAGTATGATCTTCTTTAAAAACTTTTGGAGATCCATCCCGTAATGATTCCTCCAAAACATTCCCTGGCAAGCAAGATTGTTCAACATCTACTAGGATCCCGTTAATATCACGCGGTATAATAATTTGCGATTTCTGACAATTACATATCTCAGTCTGCGTTCCCATTTCACATGTCAACACAGCTTCCATTTGAGTTCCAACATTAGCAAAACTATATTCCCTCGCACTCAACACTGAATTTACATTATAAACTCTATTACATCCCATCAATGACATTATGTATTTAAAACCATCCGCTAAACATCTAGCTCCATACATGTTCAAATGACGGCCATCACGGGCTAAAAATCTAAAAAGATTCTCTCTTTTTATAAAATCCGTATGTTGTAAGAAAAATACATTATGATGTGTATAACTTAAAAAATGACAATGTCTATTAAATGCAAAAATTTTTTCATTAATAATTCTCAATTTAATCCGATCCATTGGGTAAACCGTCCGCTAAACATCTAGCTCCATACATGTTCAAATGACGGCCATCACGGGCTAAAAATCTAAAAAGATTCTCTCTTTTTATAAAATCCGTATGTTGTAAGAAAAATACATTATGATGTGTATAACTTAAAAAATGACAATGTCTATTAAATGCAAAAATTTTTTCATTAATAATTCTCAATTTAATCCGATCCATTGGGTAATATTTATTCTGCAATTGTGATAAAACTTGAGAAATTATAATTGTAATCTCCGGTGAATAAGTACGTATATGTCGAATCAATTTTGAAGTCTGCACATATTCGTTATTTCTAAACGAAAAAATATTGTTAGATCCAAGATGAACGAACAAAAACTTAATGTTATGCTTATTAATTAACTTGTTAAAAAGATCAATACCATCCAGAATAGAAGCTCCTCGTCTGTAACTAATTATACTTCGACCACACATATAGATATTTAACATTTAGATAATATTAAATATTGTGTTTTGGGAATACTATCAAAAGAATTTAAAACTTATGAAGAAAGAAATGTTTTAATTAATAAAAGAGAGGGAAATTGAATCGAAAAGATTCTTATCTTTTACCCTCCAAAGTCGAGATTTTGAGTAAAGTTAGAAATATTGAAATTGTATATTAGTAAAATTAATAGTGATAAAGAAATATAAATGAATACGAACTAAAATATGATTTAAAAGAAAAGGTAAAGTTTGAAGGGTTTAAATCAGAGTAAAATAGAAATTTAAAACATGACCAAAAGACAAGATCTGGATCAGAAAAGTACACATCTGACGATAAAATGAAATGCGTGTATGGAGTATTATGAAGTATGATAAAGACAGCAACAATTAATGCTTGTCAAAAATAAAAAACATTTTATTAGAATATCTGTTTAATTAAAAGAGAGAAAAAAGAAATAAATATACATAGTGCTACGAGATTGTGTAAAGGTAAATTATATAAATGGCCAAGGGCACAGTAAGAAAAAGAAAGGTGTGAATAAAAGCTAAAAACAAAGGATCGAAAGGATAAAGAACTGGAATTTTTTTAATTAAAAAAAAATTAGTAGAGGAGGGACTTCTTGTCGAGACATTGGTGGAAGCACTGCTCCAGAAATAAGTAGATATAATCGGGAGAAATGCAAACCTAAGAATCTTTAAAGTTTACAAAAAAAAAACGAGAAAACTCAGATATGTAGTGGAAGGACTCCAACATTAGAAGGAATCATTAAGTGAACAAGATATGATTTATAACATCGGTGATGCATCAAGAATGGAGGGCTAAGGGCTGTCACAACCACTGGTCGATTCAGACTCACTGTGCTATAACGGTTTCCATCTACATGTAACAACTGCCGATGTGGTGCCTGCCGGAAAGTTTGTTTTGCCATGTCCTTGATGTCCTAATATGGAGGAGTTCCCACAACCCAAAGTCCAATCTAAGAGTGACCGTTCCCTGCTAAAGAAGTGGAGGAAGTCCACGTGGTGGTCAGCAAGACCTCAACTTACTCCAGAGACTCAGTAAACCTAGATAAAATACGTATACTACACCTTTACATTTATATGTGCACATATTTTTAAGTTAGACAATTGCCAAATTCTTAATTTGAATGATAGACATTTTTAAAAATTTTTATATACACGAAGTGACGACTATAAATGTACAATCATTTATAGGATTTTTTTTATATATTGTAATCATGGCACTATAGCAGATAATTTGTTTTATTGTGTGTAAATGATTTAAAGTATTTTTTTGTTTAAATTATGGTATTAAATATTTCTTATTGATTTAAATCTGTTTCGTCTCGTTCTTCGCCATTCCAAACAGTAATATATTCATAGTGTTTGGGGGGATCACTATTACTCATTTGAGTACTGAATGAACATGTGATGACTGGTGGTGCAGCATTTTGATCCCATTAAAATTAATAAATGATTCAAGCGCTGTAACTCTTTAAAATCTTACAGCAGTCGGGAGACAGTTGACCGGGAAAGATAACCTGGGGCTATACCCATATAGTTACAGGTTTGGTCAAGTACAGATATAAGCTCATTTATGTCCATATGTTCTCTCTGCTTGCAGTAGTGGGAGGTGGAATGATTTTGAATTTAAGAATTCCATATTATACATAAATAAAAGGGAAGCTTTGCATTCGATCGTCATTTTTCCATTACATTTTGGGGACCAGTCCGGGATATCCATTGCTGTGGAATTAGTGATGTTGAATAAATTTTATAAAATAATGTAAATCTTTTTTTAAAAATAAAACAAAAGGATGTGTTTTTAAAATATATAAAGTTAGCATCGTAAATGAGAGCGGTGAGAAGCGAAGATGAAGGGGCTAAATTTTTACTTTATAATACTTTATATATGTGTTTCGATGTCAAATGTGTACAAAGGATAGAAAGAGGGGGAAATTTTTGAATATTAAGAAAGTTTGAATGCGTAGTGATGTATATAATCTAAGACAACGATTCAAATATAATTGTAATGAACAAAGAATGGATTGTCTCGATCTAATCGCTGTAATAAAATATAAATTGTTCAGTCAGAGAAAAAAAATGAAATAACACAATTTCAATAAGGATTTAATTATAAATGTTAAATAATAAAAGAGTCACGAATCTAAGTTAAGTGAAAAAATATATATGTAGGACTCTAGAATAGTCATGTATATAAGCGAAGGGGGAAAATATGTATGTGATTTAATAATAGCGCATCTCAGTTAAGCTGAAAATAAAATATTTGTAGGATTTTATAGCCATTATAATAGAGTGATAAGTAGAGTGCAAATGGAAGGTGTAATGGAGGATATTAAAAAGTGAAAAAAAAGGTGTGTGAATGTGCAAGAACCTTAATGATGTTAAGCAATAAATGAACACACTTAATACTACCCCATATCAGTAATTCAAATGTAGTTGAAATTATAGTTAAAGGTGAAATCCATAAGAGCATTATTTATTGAAGGATAGTGAGTAAGAATTGTATAAGTAGGGAAAATATAGGACAGATATCAAAGTGGGACAGGCAGTCAAATGAATCTAAGGCAAGGAGACAAGATGGTGAACCAAAGTTTGTGGGTTTTAGGTTGTCTAGCGATCTAAATGCTAACTAACAGATAATAAGAGAACTAAATATTTAATCACAGTAAAAAGCAAAGAGCCAGTAGAAAGGATTTGTTTTGTATAAATATATTCAGAAGAGTTCAGTAAAATAATAATAAACACAGATCAAGGGTTGAATAAATTGATATCTATGCATACAAGGTCCCAAGCTAAAATGGACCTTCAAGAAAAGGAAGTAAGAGAAGGGAATGAAGATAAGAAGAGAGAAGTAAAAGATAAAATAAACTATAGTAATATAATGGATATGCTAAGGCAAATGAGGGTTGAGCAACAGCAATTCATGAAAGAATACCTGGACAGAGAAGAGAGAAGGATGGAAGAATGGCAGGTAAAGAGAGAAATGGACAACCAGAAAAGAATTGCTGAAGCCATAGAAGAAATTAGAAATGACTTCATCCAGCAATCAGAAGCAAAGGACACAGGAAATAGATGTAACAGGGAAATTAAGTGGGATGAACAAAAGGGCATGGAGCCATGTGCATATGATGAATAAGATAGAGCTGAGAGTATAGATAATCAGCAGAGTTTGAGCTGAGGGTAGACCTAGGGTGGCCAGAAAGGGGAATAAGAAAGTTAGATAAAGAAGAGGAAGTTGAAGTGATAAGAGTAGAAGATAATAGGATGCTGACGAGCATGCGGGGGATATAAGTCAGATAGCGAAGGCAGTAGAAAGGTTAGACACAAAATTTGAAGAGAGGATAAGCAGGTCAGCCAATAACAGTACCAATACCAAAGTAAAGGACATAGGACCAACAACCACTGGAGAATGTACAGATATGGGCTATGGGATTCGCATGGAATATCCTATCAGCTTCCACCAATTTCTAAAAATAGAAGTTTTCACTCGAGATCCCGGAGAAAGTTCTATGGAGCACTTGGGAAGCCTGTAACAGTATTTCAGGTTTAGTAGGATGAATGAGGAGGCCAAGATAGTGATCACCTGCAGTCACTTGCAGGGCGAATCACAAGTCTGGTGGAACTCCCTGTTCCAGAAGCCCACAACATTTGCAGGATACCATAGAGCTTTGAGGACCAGTTATTGGAGTGAGGAACACCAAGAAGACATGCTGCATCAGATAGCGCAGAAGAAATGGAGACCAGAGGAATCACTAATGACATTCTTTCATCATCAGATGGTACAGTTGAGGACTATGAGGTCATACCCACTCTCTGAGCAGTAGATTATGAGGATAGTCAAATGGGGCTTACCTGGAGATGTGGCATAAAGGGTGGTATGTAAAGAGTTGGTGGAACAGATGGCAGAAATGTTGACCACCTTGGACCACAGTAGAGACCGAATAGAGCTTTAGGAGGCAAAAGGGAGTGGAAAACAGGTGCAAGTAGCAAATCTAGGTTATGGGGAAGAGAAACATCGGAAATGGCTCTTCAGATATGTACAAAATTAACGAGTGAAGTGGAAAGACTTTTAATCAATGCACTCTTTGCTTTGGAAAATCAGATCTTTAAATGTCTCAGGAAACGTTTGGAAGATTAAAGGCTGGTTGCTCGGAACTCAGGATGCTGCCATTAAAATCAGTTCAGGTACTGTAGGTGAATGGAAAAAGGTTAAAGCTAGAGTCCCAGAAGGTCTACATAAGGATAAAGATTGCAGGAGAAAGGTTTGACCATATATTTGTGGTGATCTTGGAGGATTTGATCCATGACCTTGTGTTAGGTTCCAATTTCATGCATAAGGTGGGATGTCATACTGAATTACAAACAGGGCTATACTGAGATAAATGACACATGGCTGAACTTTACAGGAAAGAACCCAGGGGATGGAGGAGTTTATCAGGGAGAAATTCTTGCACAGGACACCTTGATGGTGATAGAATGGGAAAATATAGTGTGTGAATCAACATTGATAGACAGTGACCAGAGGAATAGACTGAGGAAGGTTCTAACGAGGAATGGTGTGGCATTTTCAGAGGTCCCAGGGGTCATTCAAGGTTACAGGCATCAAGATAGAGCTTTATCATGATATATGTGGATGACATTATCATCGCATCTGAGAAAATTGAGAAACATTTCAGACATGTGGAAGGGTTCTTGGAGAAATGTATAAGGGAAAGGCATCAGGATTAATTTAAACAAAAGACATAATGACAATGGAAGTCAAATTCCTAGAGCATATCATTAGTGAGAAAGGGATAGTACCAAACCCAGAGAAGATCAAAGCCATCCAGGAATTTTTGACTACTCCAATCCAAAAATACATTAAATTGTTTCTGGGTTTATGTAACTTCTATAATCTGTTCTACAGAGGGTTCTCATTAGACATGGAGCCACTATTACATTTGCTGAAAAAGGAAACACCATGGACATGGGAGGAACAACAAAAATAGAGCTTTCAGAGATTTAAAGGCAGGCTTCTTGGAAACAGTTATGTTGGCATATCCGGACTTCAGCAAGACATTTTTTGTACAAACCGATAGTAGCAGTTCAGATTGGGAGCCATGGTGTTCCAAATAAAGGAAGGAGGTCAACACAGAGTCCTTTGTTTAATTATCCAGTTGCTGAAGTGCCCGGAACTTAATTATACTGTTATAGAGAAGGAGGCTCTTGTGGTGATATGGGCTTTTAAGAAATTCCGGCAATACTTGGTCGGTTCAGATATTGTGGTATTTACTGATCACCACAGCCTTGACTTCCTAAATCAGTTTTCTGGCTAACAATAGGTTGTTGAGATGGAGCTTGTTCCTACAAAAGTTTAACTACAAAGTAGTGTATTGCCAAGAAACGGAGAACATTGTGGCCGATACGCTTAGTCAGTACCCAACAGCAACGAGTCAACACATGAGATATGATGGGGCATACATCACAGTTACTGAGATAATGGAGAACACAAGATAGCAAGTGAAATGTATGATTTAAAGGAACACTAAATGAAGGATCTGAAGTGCAGACAATTGATAGAACATTTACAGCATCAATCTGTATCAGAGGTAAAGGGAAACACTCTATGGAAGGACTGAAACCACTTCTGCATAAAGGGAGGACTCCTGCAATGGATGCTCAGAAGAAAGAAGCAGACATGCATCGCCATGCCCCTGGCCTTGCGGAAACAAACAATTCAATATGTCCATGAAACATATGAGCATTATGGGGGAAACAAAGTGGAGGGTTGCCTTAAACATTGGTTCTACTGGCCAGGGATGCATGCTAATGTTGCCAGTGTTATTAGAACATGTGCCACCTGCGCTCGAACTAAACCACCTAATGGATCAGGGGTAGGACCATTACAGCCCATCTACACCGATCAGCCAAACCGTATATTAGCTATCAACTTTTATGGTCCATTGCTAGCTTTTAATAAAAGGAGGTACCTACTGGTCATATATAACCTATTTTCAAAGTTGGTGGCTGCATATCCAGTCATGCAAGCCAATGCTAAGCAAACCATTAAGGCCCTTGAACAACATTTTAAGATGTAGGAATCCCCACCTGGATCTTATCAGATCATGGCACACCATTTACGTCAAGCAAGTGGAGGAAATGGATCACCAAACACAGAATAAGGCACACATTGACATCGATCTGCAATCCTCAGTCGAACCTATGTGAATGGGTCATGAGAGAGCTCGTTTGTTTCGTGTATACATACCTGATGACCATCGCAAGTGGGTGAAGGAAACCCCACATATAGTGAACATGATCAATTGGGCGAAGAATTAGTCCACAGGTTTCGAATCCATTCGGCTACATTTTGGGAAACATCCCATGCCCATTTAATGGTAGATTACATGTAGGAACCAAAGCAATAAATAGGAGAAGGGACATGGAGCAAGCATGTAGCCAGATGGAAAGGATGGGTGAAATAAGAAGGCAAAGGTTCAAGGGGGTGGAAAATCAATTCAGGATAGGTGATGAAGTCGTGGTGAGGGTGCACTCCGTAAGTCACCCCGCACAAAATATATTTAAGAAGTTCCAACCCATTTATGAAGGACCATACATGGTCCAAAAGTGGTATGGAAATAATGCCTTCGTTATAGCCCAGGGAACAGAGGAAAAGGGAGTATACAACGCTCGATCGCTAAGGCTGCACAATAAAGAAAGACAACTGCCAGATAAAACATAAGCGCCATCATCAATAAAGAACAGATTCATGGGTACAAAATTGGAAATGGAATTGGATCACGAGTAATGGAAAATGGATATATGAAATTAGGAAAGATTGATCATGCTAATATAAAGGAAGAATGAGCCAGTAAATTGCCAAACAGTATAAAGGACTTTATCCAAACTAAGACAAATCATCAGATAGATAGTAGTGTAAGATCATAGATAGAGGCTGGAGGGTATGTAGGGATAGAAGTTTGTAGGTGGGATCTTAGCAGTATATGGTGAGCCTTCTCTGTTATGCATTCATGCATGAATTCTATGGTCACCAGATCTTATTAGATAGAGAAGACAGGGAGAGATCCCCTTGTAATGTCTCACTGGAGTAAAATTTTTAGTTAGATATTTGACCAATATCATGAGTCAATGGATTAGGAACCAAGGTATGGGAAAAGAACCCCTTTATAAAAAATACAGATCAGTAAATATTCTGAGCTCATGGATGAGCTGGATAAAAAAAAATGCCAGTCTCCCAACCCACCTCGGGATAGTGTTCAGTGTTGTCATTTAGAAGGTTATCATTTGTAACATGTGAGCTATGAACAGGTTTAATCGAATCACAGAGGTATCCTGTGGACTTGAACCTGTATATACAAGTAGGAGGCAGAAATAAACTCTAGTATTGTTTGTAGCCAGATTAAATCGGTTTAGTAATGCTGGTTGGATCATCAGAGTAGAAATGTAATTTGCCTGGTCACCTCTCTAGGATAGTCTCATCACTAAGTCATATTAGGAGTACATGGATATGAAGGGGGCATAATAGTAGTTAGGATAATCTAGTGATCAATGCATTAAATTAAAATAAAAATAAAAATAAATTAAAAAGGGGGGGAACGGCAATTAAAATAAAAAAAATTTAAAATTGAGGGGAACGGTGTAATGTGATGATCGCACATACTGCAACCACACATAGATATTTAACATTTAAATAATATTAAATATTGTGTTTTGGGAATACTAGCAAAAGAATTTAAAACTTATGAAAAAAGAAATGTTTTAATTAATAAAAGAGAGGAAAATTGAATCGAAAAGATTCTTATCTTTTACTCTCCAAAGTCAAGATTTTGAGAAATAAAAAAATAATTAAAGTTAGAAATATTGAAATTGTATATTAGTAAAATTAATAGTGATAAAGAAATATAAATGAATACGAACTAAAACATGACTTAGAAGAAAAGGTAAAGTTTGAAGGGTTTAAATCGGAGTAAAATCGAAATTTAAAACATGACTGAAAGATAAGGATCTGGGTCAGAAAAGTACACATTTGATGATAAAACGAAATGCGTGTATGGAGTATTATGAAGTATGATAAAGACAGCAACAATTAATGCTTGTCAAAAATAAAAAACATTTTATTAGAATATCTGTTTAATTAAAAGAGAAAAAAAAGAAATAAATATACATAGTGCTATGAGATTGTGTAAAGGTAAATCTATATAAATGACCGAGGGCACAGTAAGAAAAAGAAAGGTGTGAATAAAAGATAAAAACAAAGGATCGAAAGGATAAAGAACTGGAATTTTTTTAATTAAAAAAAATTAGTAGAGGAGGGACTTCTTGTTGAGACGTTGGTGGAAGCACTGCTCCAGAAATATTTTTAATTAAAAAAAATTAGTAGAGGAGGGACTTCTTGTCGAGACGTTGGTGGAAGCACTGCTCCAGAAATAACTAGATATAATCGGGAGAAACGCAAACCTAAGAATCTTTAAAGTTTTCAAAAAAAAAAACAAATGAGAAAACCCAGATACATAGTGGAAGGACTCCAATGTTAGAAGAAATCATTAAATGAACAAGATATGATTTATAACATAGGTGACGTGTCAAGAATGGAGGACTAAAGGCCATCACAACTGCTGGCTGATTCAGACTCACCCTGCTCTAATGGTTCCCGTCTACATGTAACAACTGCCAACGTAATGCCTGCCGGAGAGTTTTTTTTGCCATGTCCTTGATGTCCTAATACAGAAAAGTTCTCACAACCCAAAATCCAACCTAAGAGCGACCGTTCCCTGCTAAAGAAGTGGAGGAAGTCCACGTGGCGGTCAGCAAGACCTCAACTTACTCCAGAGACTCAGTAAACCTAGGTAAAATATGTCTACTACACCTTTACATTTATATGTGCACATATCTTTAAGTTAGACAATTGCCAAATTCTTAATTTGAATGATAGACATTTTTAAAATTTTTTATAGACACGAAGTGATGACTATAAATGTACAATCATTTATAGGATTTTTTTATATATAGTAATCGTGGCATTATAGCAGATAATTTGGTTTATTGTGTGTAAATGATTTAAAGTATTTTTTTTTGTTGTTTAATTTATGATGTTAAATATTTGTTGATTTAAATCTGTTTCATCTCATTCTTCGCCACTCCAAACAGTAATATATTCGTAGGGTTTGGGGGATAACTACTAGTCATTTGAGTACTGAATGAACATGTGATGGCTGGTGGGGCAGCATTTTGATACCATTAAAATTTATAAATGATCCAAGTGCTGTAACTCTTTAAAATCTTACAGTAGTCGGGAGACAGTTGACCGGGAAAGATAACCTGGGGCTATACCCATATAGTTACAGTTTCAGTCAAGTATGGATATAAGCTAGTTTATTTCTGTATTTTCTCTCTGCTTGTGGTAGTGGGAGGTGGACGATTTTGAATTTAAGAACTCGGTATTATATGTAAATAAAAAAGAAGCTTTGCATTCGATCGTCATATTTCCATTACAATATATATATAACATAAAGGTATTTAAATTATTACACATTATAATCAAGTATAAATATTTTATATTAGAATCATGCTCCATTAATTTTAATGCTATTTTCCTAATAGTTTGGACTAATTGTATTTTAATTACAAAAGAATTCATAATTACCCAATCTGAAACTTATTGTGCTGTTACATGGGAAAAATCCACCATTGACCCTTACATTAGTCTACAACACATTGGAATTAGAATTTTCTGGCTTAAAAGTATTGGTGGAAGAGATACTGCCACTGATAATACAATGTTCATAGCTTACTCATATGTGTCATATCCCCAGCTCCTTTGGGCAATGGTCTCTGAAGATATGGTTACAAGAGGAACATTCCCCAGGAGGATCATGGTTTCAATTAGTTAGCATACATTGGAACTTCTCTGAGATAAAATACACAGAATAATCATGTTGTAAATCTTTTTATTTATATAGTCTTTGCAGAAACCTCCCCCATTCTTTTATTTAATATATATATTTTTAAACTTTCATGCTTTAGTTCTATTTTTAAGAGCTGTAACAAAGAAAATATCAAAAGAATTATTATTTCCTTTATTGCTTAATTCCAATTATTTTTGGCTTAGATTTTTAAAATCCTAGATCCATAATTTGCATGCAACTAATGACTCATTTATAAAGAACAAAATCATTAAAATTAATTGCTTAACAATTTAAACAAGGGAGCAAATTTAATATCCCCCTCCCACTATTGTTTACATATCCAGGTATAATTTAATTAAAAGAAAATTTTGAACTTGATTAATAGATTAGCGTTACCAATCTATTTTAGTCTGTGTAAATTAAACTAAATAAATGTTATGTATGTAAAAAAAAAACTTAATGTTAAATTTAAATCTAAAATATCTACATATTTTATTATGAGATGAAAAATACCATCTCAATATCTTGCCTATAATCATTATAATTTGTTTTTTTAATTCCAATAAAGACAATATAAATAATAAATCATCATCAGTAATTTGAAACTTAATAAGGCTCTTCTAACACAAGGAGAATATAAGCAATAACAAAAAACAAAACAACAGTGAAACAAAGATTCACATATACTACAGAGATGTTTAGCTTATTTACTTGATGGTGTCTTTTTAATTTTCTCTGCATCAAATTTTACTTGCTGTTCGTAATAGTAGCTTATCACTGCACAATATCCCCAGACATATGTTTACAATGAATGGAATATTGTAATTTTTTTGAGGTTTCTGCAATGTAAATGATATTTACTTCTCACAAAAGCATCATATATTTTTTTTAAAATGTCAGGTATTATTTATTCATTTCACATATACAATCCACCAGATTCTTATAACAGAATATTCAGAAAGTTGAAGAGATTATTAATCTTATGATCATCATGCAATTGTATTATTAGAATTTTATAGATCATTCTTAAATGAAATCTCATGCAATTGTATTATTAGAATTTTATAGATCATTCTTAAATGAAATCTTTCTATTAAATTGTTAATAGGAAATTCAGGTTACTTCCACACAATAAAGTGGCCAAATAATAGCTCTATATACAACTAATGGAATTGCATTAGCTATATTACTATGGCAAAACACTCTTTTGACTTAATCATCACATGATCACTATTTCTTATGCTTTCTCTTAACTGTTATTAAAACAGGAAAAACTCTAGATATGTATTGTACTGGTCAGTTTTGTCTGTTCATATAACAAGATCTAGCATCTAGGCAAAAGTACCTCGAGTCCAATCATGCGCAAGATACATAAGTCAGGAACATTCATGAACTCTGCCCTATTTGCCTATTTTCCAGATCTACCAACTTATGAGCAACAATCCCAATGATACCGATCTAATTTATTTTTCACCACTGGCTTCGCAAAGCCATGACACAAAAAGACATTTGAATTTATTCATGTATCGAATATTATTGTTAGTGAGATTCAATCACCTAGTAAATTAAACTATTTATATAACATCAGATATTATTACTATTCAATAAGTGAAACAATGACTTTGATATTTAGAAATATATATAAGATTTATTAAGTTAACTTGAGAGATATATGATTGATTATATTATTTGTGTCAAAATACAAATAAAAATGGGTATTTATCTCTCTTAGACAACATTAATCCCTCTTACAATACAATAAA
This sequence comes from Epiperipatus broadwayi, assembly GCA_028023455.1. Taxonomy (NCBI): domain Eukaryota; kingdom Metazoa; phylum Onychophora; class Udeonychophora; order Euonychophora; family Peripatidae; genus Epiperipatus; species Epiperipatus broadwayi. The sequence goes on along the minus strand of JAQFVV010012440.1, from coordinate 8,146,477 downwards.
ATGAGCATATTTATTCAAGTTATGCTGTAATAACAAATAATTTATCGCTTTGTTCTAATGCAGCTATTTATGTCAATAATTAACAGATTACATGGTATACCTAAGATTTTTAATAGCACTGGATTACAGTTATTTAAAGTTCTTTAAATCCACCATTAATATAACAGCAGCACTTGGACCAATATGTAAGATTATTGAGTTGATGGCAAATGGTAATTGTACTTGACTCCTAAAAAAAAAATATTCGCATTTGCGAAATAAGAACATATGTGGGAAGCTAATTTAGGAATCAATCACTGTGACAGAAACAACACGCATGAAAATATGAATGAGAATATAAAAATGACAATCCATTTAGCATAATCATAACAGTATGGTTTAGGAGTATTGATAGGCTTTAGCAAGAATGGAATATGGGAGAGTGATACATGTATGATGGCAATGAAGAGATTCATTCTAAGATCCAAGAAGATGCTTCAGTTTACGGATAAAGGTGACTCTGCAAATGTTGGCAGGGTCAGGTCACAAATGAAGAGTGTGCTTTATTGAATTGCCATAAGCTGGACTTTTGCCAGAGTGGATCCTACACAATGATATCTAGCACTGAAAAAGTCCCAAGGGGTTTACAAACCTTGTCCTTGGAATTGGAAGTAAAAATAGACATGATTCGGGTTTTCCGATACGCCCGGGAAACGAAGCACAAATATATAACTAAAGGCCAGTATACACATAACGCTTGAATTAATATAAATATATAAACTTAAAACTAAGAAATAAAGAATTATCACCTATCTTTATTGATAAAGACCCAGCGTATCGGTGTGATTTGATTTACTACATGGATATGGAATAAGTAAAATTAAAGCTAATATAATAGAATAGCTCATAGAACTAGAGGATTTTCCCCCTTTCCCTTTATTACTTTAAATTAGACATAAAGCTTCCCTCAACATATAACTAATACAAATCTTTGTTTTTAAGTGCTTTCATAAATACCTTACATATTATTAGATATATATAAAGTAGGTGGTGGTTAATGATTTCAAGAAGATAATATTGATTTAATTCATATTAGTATGTTTAAAGTTTTTAGAAGTTGGCGCTATTATTTATTAATAAAAAAAAACATTTCTAAGAAAACAGATTTTTGCTCTGTTTTTCGAAATAACATTGTACAATAATTATCTGATTGTTTTTTATTTTACTTTCCCAGACTTGCAGACATCCGCTATAATAAGAATAATAATTATTTTTTCTTTAATTAAAAACTAGATTAATCACCCTCTGAAAAGTAAAGGAGTTTTAAAAGAGATAGCGAAAAGACATGTGAATCTGGGGAAAGTTATCGACATAATTTAGTATACAAAAATATATAATATAATGAAAATAAAAATATTGCCGCATAGACATGAAATTAAGAAATAATAATTATTCAGGAGAGGTGTAATGTAGGAGAGATTACTGCTAAGTTATATAGAGAGAACAAAGTACATTTGACTAACAAGATAAGAATTTACAAATTGATTAATTCATAATATTAATTTTACAAGGAAGGCTTTACAAAAGTGTTTAAAGAAACAGATAGGTGAGATGTGAAATTATTCAATGTAAATTTAAGTCTAGCAGCACTTGAAATTATTACCTCTGTACAAACTGGGCTGTTTTGATGATGTTCAGATTTCCCTCGGAGAACTAAATCTAGTTTGATGAGCATAGTTATTCAGGCAGGTAGTAAGTTCATTATTCAATAAACAGGCACATAGTTATAGTTTGTATCGGGATCCTGGGTGCAGATTTCAGGGAGGGCCATCTCAAACAGCGAGAAAGGTGAAGTGGGTTTACTCATGATACATTGACATCAAATGAGCATGGATTTATTTGGTAACTGCTTTCATTGACTTTTTTTAGTTTTTTCTGCAATCAAAATTAGCCCATTTTATACTATGCCCCGGTATTTGTGGAATACTTTCTTGACTGGTTATCACTAATCATTCTCTAATCTAATTTTTAAAAGAATTTCTACATACGCTTTACCCATTGTGCTGGAAGATGCCATTGTTAGATAATATGTATTGAAACCGAAATTAATTTTATAACAAATGTTTATGACAAAAGTAAATCAATTAGTTTAGTTTCTAATTTTAATTTTAAAAAACTTTTAATTAAAGTTATTTTAGAAGATTAAACAAGACTAAGTTTATCACCTTTAATTATTTTGACTACTTACAATTGCATCTTCCATCTTGGATTTAAAAAGAAAAATATAGTTTAATAGCAAAAATAATTTAAAAGACAAAATTTTATAGATTGATATACAACCAACTTTTTCTAGTAAATATTTGCTCAGTAGGTTTGTCTCTACAATATCTATATACATCTGAGCCGCAATTACTAAATAATTACTATAACTTTTATAATTTTTTAAAAAAATACAGAAAATATAACATATTTTGATATAAGTTTGTTAAAATTAATCCTCAGTTACCTATTGCATATACATATTTGCTACTCACGTATTCCCCTTCTAAATACTATATTATTTTTATTGTGTTTAAATTCAGATATCTGCGCATATATCTTCGTTAAGAAGTATGTTAGTTAATAAGCCAAGAAGGGGAACAAATAAACAAAAAAAATGTGTTAGTGAGCAGAATATATACACAAGAATAGGGTTTGAATTTGGCTTGGTAGCAGAAATTTGAGGTGGGCTGTGAAGCACAATCTGAATTTCAGATTCCGCTTCAGTATAGTTTTGCCTGTTTTAATCTTTTAACTTAAGTGCAGCATTAGCGTATTGAAATATGTGTTTCATTTTAACATTAAAGTCCACTTTTCTATTTAATAGTCTAGTGAAATATTTAAATAGATTAATTTTCTTAAGATGAAAACTATTTAAAAGTTGCTGAAACTTATTCTCTTGTAAAGGACTTGAGTTCTTTGAATATTAGTTGCTATTGCTAAACCAAAGGTTTTGCACATTACATCTAGAATATTGAAAACTTTTGTATTAATAAGAATTGATAATCATTAGCAATGTGTAAACCTAAAAACCAATAAAGTTTTTATTTTTAATCAATTCAAATTCAAAACTTCACAATCAAATCTATATTGTATTTTGATATATGCTGCATGAAATTGCCTATAAATTGTTCCAGTGACCAGTTATAAACTTTGAAAGTAAACACCTTTGTTCAACAAGTTTTACATGAGTTGTCTCAAATTTTTTATCCTAGTAATAAATTTTATTTCAACAAACAACTAATTTCAATCATGCTAAGTATAAATCTTTAGTTAAATACTTTTGATAAATCAATAAAAATATAAAAATTCAATCTTTGTTCTGGACATCTTTCTTATATTTGTTTAACAAAAAACATGACTATAGTCGTTCTTAGTACTCCAAAATTACTTTAAATCTGTAGTGATTATTCACCTATGGCTGTAAGCAACTTATATAAAATACTTGGAAATAGTTCTGTTATAATGGATAAAAATAATTGCAATAATTCATCACTTTTATAAATTAGAACAATAAAAAATTCGTATGAACTAGTGTCACAATAATATTACTATAAAGTTTTGAAGCTAATTAATTTCATTAAGTTAAATATATTGGTCCAATTTAAATGAGATGGGATGGATATATCATTAAAAGTCATCATCTCTAAATGTGATTAAAATACTTTCCATCTACTTTAAATATTATCATTATCATGAAACAATGTTATCCATCGATTTAGTACGATTATATCATTCATATGTTAATATGCTTCAATAAACTTCTAAAATGATTATGATCTTCTTTACAATTTTAATTCACCAATCATTTTTAAAGCCTTTTTGTCAGTCTTGAATTTCTGTCTTTAAATTTTAATATTGTTTACAAAACTTTGTATTTGATTTATTATTTTATCAAATAAAAAAAATGTCATGTTTCCTTTTAATCAAATTACTAATCATAGAATAATTGTCAGAGAACCAATGAGAATTTTCATTTTAGTGAAGCAAAGTATAGACTTACTAACAGCCATACCTCACATGAAAATTCCAGGCTTTAGTAACATGGCAATCTTGAGAATCCAAATTGATAATTTCAGTATTTTGAAATTGAGCATTAATAATAGATGCTTGTAAAAAATGAATATTAACGTTTGAAAGAGAATCTATTTTATAAATCAATTATTATTTTAACTTCAGAGTATTATAAATGCTGTTGCAATATTAAAGTTCTTTTACAATCTCTCTCTTATCTTTTTATGACAACATTAATAATTCCATTAAATGCCATTGTTTTGAGTTGAAGCATATAAGTTTCCAAACAGTGTTTATGATAGTCAATCCATGTGATGTACAAAAATTCAATAAAAACGCATTGTTTGAATTTACAGTAACTATATTTCCAATAAGTTATTTTGGTTAACCTAAAATTTTCTATTCCTTACATCACTTGTAATAAAGATTCCCAAGAAATTTATTCTTTTAATGATCAACAATTTAATATTGGAGTGCAGACACTGATAAAATGACAGATATCTTGATTTAAACCAAGTTTTGATATCATTAACCTTTCATTGAAACTTATAAAAAATCCAAAAATAGAAGATGCCAAATTAGACTTTACAGCAAATTCATTCTGTCACCTTCACTCCATGATCTACCTTTCCAAAAACTTAATAGTCATCTACTTTTTAGTTAAACTTTTTTTTTCTGGAAGACACATTTTTATGACAATTTATCAAAACATTTTTAATGTTTTATTGAGTGATCTACCAGCAATAATGTGTAAGACATTATTTTTAGACCATTTTTTCTTTGATCTGCCACTTTTGTGATAAACGAAGAATTTCTGGTTAGGGTATTTCTAAAATCTTTGCCAAGTTGAAATTCTAAATCCAGTTTTAAAATTCTTATTGATTGTACTGTCTCATGCAAAGATTATAATTACAGACTGCCAGTCTAAACTATATATATGCATTCATCATTATTTTTTCAATACAAAGAATCAGAATAACTAAAAGAATAATTATAAAATGAAAATATGTTTTCTCAAACAGTTCCATTGACACAATGTAATATAGGGAGATAATCAATATTTCATCATCACAATGACCAGGGCATATACTGAATTAAGTAAATAATAACAATGATATAATACATAGAATACTTTTTTGTATCAAAAATAGTATCTAATCTTTGACAAATTATCTTTACAAGATAGTAAAATGCTATTCTTAATCAGGTCCTGTTTATTAGTTATTTGCAGTTAAAAACTTCATATCTGCATGCCATTTCATTATATCATAGCTATGGATGTATATGTAATAAAGTATAACTAAACTGAGATTTATCTTGCATGCTTATCTCAATTTGTTAAGCATAATAATTTACCTGTTTTTTTTTGATAGGGGCATTTCTAATCCCAATTTTCCTTGTTTATCGTGCATATGCATTTTAAAGATCTATGTTTATTTATAACTATACTTTAGCTGGAATTAACCTTAAAAAAAGCTTTATATATGATTGTTGCAAATATTTCTATTGTCTTTTGCTTTCCTTATTCAGGCTCATTTTGGAATATTTTCTTTATTGGAATTTCTTTATTATATAGATGAAATTAACCTGCGTTGATGCACACCTGCTTTTTGGAGAATAAATGATAAAAACAGAATTTATTCTATCTTAAAATATATTTTAAGTTAAAGGAATAAACTGAAAAATCTGATATTTTCAGTCTACCACAATTCAGATTAGATATATATTAATTGTTTAGGAGTTCATATGATATTTGAGTACTCTAATGGCAAATTGAGCACTTAGCTTAGTTAATCTGAACTTTTTTTTTGATTAGTAAATTGAGAATAGATCCTGAAAATTTTAGTTCTGTGTCTGCCACTTTATACCATACTAAACCACACAAGGCACAATTGAAATTGAGCACAGGCTGTAGACATTCTTGGAAAATTGAAACCATGATTATAAAAAAAAAAGTAAGATTTTTTTTTTTAAAGTATGATGACAACAAATTATTAATAAAGATTTACTGCTGACATATGTATGTAATGTGAACAAGTTAATTTTAAATTTTTCAGAAGCTAGTAAAAACATTTTTATTTGTATATTGGATTATTTCCATTATTTAATATTAAGTATTTAATGTCTTTAGAAAAACTTAATTGGCAGGATGGCTCAATTGATTAGAACATTACCTTAAAATTCAATATTCAAGAATCCAATGGCCCAGGATCGATTCCCATTCTAATACTGTTATTGGATAGGCCAGCAGCATTTGAAGAAGAGAGAATAATATTTCTCAAAATGTTGTGTATATACTAACCTATATGCTATTATTAACAGTAGAATGTAATTGGAATATTTAAATAAAGTTAAATTTTTCCAAAGACATTCAATAGTTCAAACCTTCAGGAGAATAGTAAACATTTATTAAGAAAAATAATTGAAAAATATATTTACATTCCAGTAAATTTTATGTCCTTTAATACTACAAACAACATATTGTATTTAATTTTCTTGATTTTATTTTAAATTAAGTATTTGTTGGAGGATGGGGGAATTTTTAAAAAGAAAATTGGCATTTTATTTAGATTTATGAATATACACAAAAATCTTGAAACTAAAAACAAAAAATAGCATCAACTTTTAATTTCTTGTTTCTTTTCTTTATATTCATTTTAGTAATTTTAAGAAATCAATCATGGTTCTTTGCTCCATGAATAAGTTTACATTCGTTTGTAAATTATCACAAAACAGGCTTTGGAAGAATAGATTCACATGTTCATATGTGTATAATATGTATATTGTGAAAGTGAAAGATAAATAAATTAAATCAAACCTTATGATAGTATTATTTATTACATTTTTTAAAAATATACATCAAAATTCGCAATTATGTCTTACTTAAAATAAGACAATGCATAATTCTAGGTTAAAAATAAGATTGTGAAAAATTACATATTTTCCAAATTTTAATTTTCTTTAAAATTTGTATATAACATTGAATTTCAATCTATACAGTTTATTTACTTTTTATTATAGGTTTTTTTTATAATTGGTGGTATAAAAATGTAGCAGCCATTGCCACGATTGGTGCTCCAGTAGGAGCAAGGGGAAATGATCCTGAAGATCCAGCTATATCAAGATGGGAATATTTGAGAGGAAATGAGGAATCGATACCATGCTGAAATTAATAATAATACATAATTAATTTTTTTTAATAAAAAATAATCATTAAATATGTATAAATAAAAATTACTTCATATAAAATGCTTTTGTAATCTGTAGATTATTAGTAGTTTTATGTTGAACTATATCCATCATCTAGTTCAAATGTTAAATATTTTCAGAAAAATTCAAACTTTATTAAATACAAATGTTAATAATAATATACAAGTTAGCATGAAAAAATTGATGATAGTTAAAATATATTTAGAAAAGTATAAACATTGTTTAATTTTAAAAAAAACCCACTTAATTTAACAAGATAATGAAAATAATCTATCATATATAAAAAGTAAAATGCCATTTTCATAAACCTTTAGACAAACAGTAAGTTATTACATTACCAAATGAGTAGAGCAATAAATCCTTGAAGACTTTAATATCATATTAAAACAGACAGCTTTTACAACCCAACTGTTTCACCTACTATATGCTATAGTAGTAGTCTTTTATATCTAATAACCACCAAATTCTTGTATATTATGCTAATAGTACCATAAAAACCCGCCTAAATTTAAACCTAAATATTTTAACTATATGTGTGTGCGTATATCTCTACACATAGAGTGAAAATTGCATTGATAGTCGTAAATCTCTAAAAATACGCACATATATATTTCTAATAATAATTAAATGAAAAACGAGTTGTATGTGTAACTTAAGACTACATATATGCTAGAAGGATAATGTTAATAGAATTTAAAACATTAAAGATTTCTTTATTTTAAAATATTTATTAAATTAGTAATATTTGAAATTATATATTTCTGCATATATTGCTAAATTAAAGTTTGGATTTGTTTTGCTAGTCAAAGTGATACCAGAAAAGTTAATCCTGGTCACTGAAAATTGATCCAATTTGTATTTAGAATTAAAATTAGATTTAAATTAAAAGATTGCATAAATTACTGCGTGACACAGAGGCTAATTTGATCTAATTAAAAGTTTGCCACAGCAGGCTTCCACGATTACTGAAAATACGCGAGTAAGCTAAGAAAACGGATCTAAAAATAATATAATGAAGGAGAGGGGGGTGTATTGATATATAAGCGATAACAGCCATCTTTAGAGGACTTGGAAACTAAAACTCTCTAAGATAATCTTAACAAAGTATTTAGATAGCGTTGAGGAGGATCACGTCAGGGTAAAGGCCTAAAATCTTGCATTTCGCCTCCGATGAAAAGCTACCTGAAGTGGAGAAAGATGAAGTAACCACCATAACACTTGAAGAGGTCCCATGATGAAGAAATAACTTATCTGCAGAAAAGAGAAGCAATGGTAAATACTCCTTCAATTCTAAAGTTTTCCACTAAACTCAACTTTAAAATGCTAGCTTAAATCTTAATCTAATGGCCATAATAATAATGTAAACTAAAGCTACGTAAATGTAAATTTTGTTTTGTTGTATTCCAATCCTAAAATATTGCCTAAATTATAACTGATTTAATAACTTTATTTTAATCTTAAAATCTTGCCTGATTTATAAACTCATTTATTCTTGTGGTTCATTGAGTAATTAATTGACTAATTAATCTATCATATTATTTCAAAATCTGCATTATTTGCGTTAAAAACACATTTCATTTATTAACTTGATTTTATGATTTCTTTCTTTGTTGATTTACTTGTAGAAATTAGTGATTGATTTAGTTACGTATTAGTCTTATTCTAAGTAATTAAATGCTATTCAATTTTAACTTGCTAAAATCTAGAATTTAAATGTTTTATATAAATTTAGTCACGTATAATACCCAATGATCTGTTTTAAAATAATTATTAAAAGTTCTAAGTTAATTTATATATCTTAAAGTTAGTGATAATATTTGCCGTCATTAATCTTATAAACTTAGAATTATCAAAACTGAGTCAATCATATTTCAGCAAATGTTGCATAAGTTTAATTTTAAACAAAGCTAAATTTCAGATTTCACTTACGTGAAATCTTATATTATTTGTATATTGCATTTCTTAATTAAATCTATGCCAAATCTTATTATTTTGATTATGTTATTGTTTATGCTATATGTCTTCAAAACAGAGTTTTATTCATAATTAAACCATTAGCAAGAATTAAATATTCTCACGCATATATATGTCATTTCGCGTATATATGTAATATGTGTAATAATGCACAAACTAAAAAGCTCTATTTTGAAACGGATAAGATATCTTAATGAAGATATAATTACAAGCGTACAATTATTCTTAAATAGATTTGCTTTTAAATATAATATTTAACCAATATTCAGTTGAAGTGATAAAATGCAGCATAAATCTATAGCTCTACATTGTAATTTCCCCATATGCTGTAGCCCTCCTTAGATAAATAAAAGCCTATATAGATAGCTTTAGAAATTGGATTCATAAATTTTCCTTGATAGTATAGTTATAAATACTATAATATGAACTGATACAGGGTAGTTTCATGAAGGAAACTATTATTTAGTGTCTTAACTTTATGATATGATAATGTCAGTGGTGCGTATGTGTCCTTAAGCAACGCTATGGCGTACTCACTTGTTGCTGCTTCTTTAATGGTTGTATTTGGTCGCGCTGCACCATTACTCTTAGTTCGGGCAATTATTATCTTCAGATGGTGATTGGTACACCGCCAACCCATTCTGCATCCCTAGAAACAGTGCATGAGACTCCCACTTAAATAAATTGCTCGATCCTCCGGACTAAAGGACTCCTATTTCACATCAATGAGTTCGGTTGAAGGGAACCGTTACTTGGTAAAAATCCCGTGAATAAGACACATATACGAGACGCAAAAAGACTTAGAATTGTGTTTTATATATGCCTAGTATCTGAAGTCTAGCTGCCAATAATCAGTTCATCCCTCCATTATATTTGTTATTTCAGCGTTGACCTGAATTAGAATCCAATTTAAAATGTATATTAGCTATATAGAGAATATATTAATTATTCGCGTTTGGTAAAATATGTTCTTTATTAAAATTGATAATCACTTCCACTAACTATAAAGCAAATCTAAATCCTATTATAGCATAAACTAGGCATAGATAATCATGAGCATATTCATTTAGTTATAAAATAATATTAAAGCTCATGAAAAGGTCAATTCAATTGTATTATAATTTCATCACTTGCGAGTGATAGATTCACACATATATATATAGCTAAATAAATTAAGTGTAACCTAAAACTATAATCACCTGCGAGTGATTTGATGCTATATATATATATATAAACCGGAAGTGCATAAACCTTAACAACTCTAATATTTGTAACTAGAAACTTATAATCACCTGCGAGTGATTTTATCTATATCCTATATATGTAAACCAAGTCATGTATACCTCAGCCATAAGAAACTATACATCTAAATCCATCACTTGCATGTGAACCCAAATTAATGTAAACATCCCTTAATCACCTGTGTGTGAGATCAGACACCTAGCTATTGTAATATTGTTTTTAATTGTTTAATATTTGAACTTCATTAAATTAATTTTAAATTTAATCTTGCTTCATGTCTTAGTCTTACTCACTGACTCATAATTATTTATCATTTAATAATTATTTTATTATTAGTTATTAAAATCTTTTCAATGTTTAATAGTCATATACTAGCCACATGATACCTATATAGTTATAATAGATAGAATGCCAACTTTCTCCCAATCTTTTGCTCGACTGATGTCTTACTACCGGCACGTGAAGAAGGGAAATACTGCTGTGACCTCAACTGTGTCATCCACAAGGTGGTAAATCTTGGAGCAATGGTAGAGGAACTAGGGTTAGGCCAGAGTTGTGGCTTCCACCACTGTAAAACTGGTCGGCCTTAGGATGATTTATCAGAGCTCTAGATTTTGTTCTGTGAATGTACATATTTGTCCGTTAAAATATTAAATAAAAAAATAATGAAATAATTGTTTTAAAGTATAAATATTGCATGTTCTAAAGGATCTGATTGACAATTAAATAAATTTAAGTTGCTATATGGAATTAGTATACCATATATTTTTAATTTTATTGAATCAAAGTAATTAAATATGATCTGTCAACTTCTTCCTTCTGCTCCCCCCCCCCCCCAAACACTTATTACAATCTTAATGTAGCTTTTCTAACTCCTTATCTTCTAAGTAGATACCTATTTAAAATCCTCTTTCACTTCTTAATTTCTTCAAAAACTATCTACATTCTACTAATAACTGCAGCATCCTATTAACTTATATATAAGTTCCAGTCTTGATCAATGAAACCAAATGCTGCTGAAAAATATTTCAGCATATCCATTATACTAGATTGCTTAGCCAACACAAAATAGCTGTAAAAAATTATATGTGGCTTAATTAAAACTTTCATGATAGAGTCCATCACTTACTTATTTAAAAGTCTATACAAGTGCTATATTTTGTAGAAAATATATTAGGCTTTAGTAACTTGAGAGCTGTAAGTTTTAACACTAAGTTTTACTTCAGAGAAAAAATAGTAATGAAATGTAAATACATATCTAGTTTTAAAAACAATAAAAAATATCGCTAATAATTAAAGGGAAACATAAATGTAAATACATATGTAAGTTTTAAAAAAGTAATGAAAAATAAATTCTGTAAAAATAAAGGAAACTTTATTTAGATAATTTTAGTTTAAGTTTAATAGCAATTAAGAAAGATGGTTGACAGTTAAATTAAACTTAAACAAAGATTGTAACTTAAAAGCATTCTACAAAAGAATGCCAAAAGACAATATGAATGATTAATTACAAGGCCTGATATAACTCGTGGATTTAAAATACCCTAGAAAACTGTATTTTGTTAAAATCAAACCATTAAAATAATTTTAGAAGAAAAAAAACGGAATAAATATTTGAAGCTAATCACTGAGGAATGCAAACAGACGTAATTAGAAACTGGATCCTAATTATCATCGTGAAGATGCATTAGTCAAATTGGAATGACACGAATTTTTGAATGATATCATGCAAGGAGAAAACAGTATAAATAGTGTGCACAAAAAAGAACAGGAGTCGTCAGCTTTTCTCCATTCATTATGTGCTATTGTTGTTGCTGTCATAAGAACCTTTGAGAAAAGCTGAGGAAAAAGTGCCCTAGACTTTTCTGCAAAGATGGAAGTGTCCCAGAGCCCATGCCTCTGAAGGTGAAAGAAAGCCGGCTAGGGAAAATGTTTATAGACCTCACTGGTCTTTTATTATTTATGTACGCCTGAGAAGGTCCAATTAGGATTGTGTTTTAAATATTGTGAGTATAAACTTTTAGTATTCACTTAAGTTCACCACTATTGTAGTTGCAGTATTTGCTTCTTTGGTGGCAATTATAGAATTGAAGATTTAAAACTTTAAATCAAAAGCTAATTGTTAATGTGTATATAAAGTAACTATGGATCGCTATTTAGTAAAATCTTAATTGACATGTATATATATAATATGTAAATAAAATTGCGAGCTCTATATATAATAAGGCTGCAGAAAGGAGTTTTGCTATTAACTGAAAGGAGACCCTTTGATTCCTCTTGGAGGCCTTAAAGGAACCGAGCAGGGCAAATTCCTAATGTCCACTCCATACGTTCTTGTCGTTGCAGCTGTTATTACTATGTGATTATTCATATAGTATACGAACATGGATGGGCTGCTCACCAACACGCATTAGCCAGCGTGGTGAGTTTATTGGCTTTTTACCTCTGAGTTTAAGATCAAGAAACCCTATGGTCTTTCTTCTCAGTGCCTGATAAGGCAGAATGAATGTTTGTGTAAATGATAAATATTTTCCCAATACATATATACAATTATGACAGACAAAAATAAAGCATGGCCCTTATTCCCAGGAGGCTGTAAAGTCACCAACCAAAGCAGCAGTTGGTGGCCGAAGGCGGAGGGTGCTAAGAATCCCCTGATTGCGGACCCAGGCTGCCATTTGATGACGACTTTTTATTTAGGTACTTACAACTGCAGATCACTTTCAAGTGAAGGAAGATTGCAAGAATTAGAAGAAGAACTCTCTTATATTAAATGGGACATTATTGGACTTTGTGAAGTTAGAAGAAAAGGTGAAGAGACAATTGATTTAAAAAGTGGACATATACTCTATTATAAAGGCACAAATATTGGAAATATAAGTGGAGTAGGATTCATTATAAATAAAAAGTGGAAGAACAATATTGTGGAGATTGATGGTGTATCGGACAGAGTGGCAAGATTAGTTATACAACTTAATAGCAGATACCAAATGCAGATAATTCAGGTTTATGCCCCAACAAGTTCTCATAATGATGAAGTAGTAGAAGATTTTTATATGGATGTACAAAAGGCTTTTGATCAGAGTAAACACCATTTTAAAATTGTTATGGGAGACTTTAATGCTAGAATTGGTAAAAAAATGAAAGATGAAAGTGCTGTGGGTAATTTTGGTTATGGTAATAGAAATGAGAGAGGACATAGACTTGTGGAGTTTGCAGAAAAAGAAAAACTTTATATTATGAATTCTTTTTTTGAGAAAAATGTTAAAAGGAAATGGACATGGAAGCATCCAAATGAAGGTACAGCAGAATTGGATTATATTTTGACTAACAGGAAACACATATTTCAAGATTGTAATGTTCTTAATAAATTTAACACAGGAAGTGATCATCGATTAGTAAGGTGTAAGATACGTGTTAATGTAAAACTAGAGAGACAAAAATTATTAAGAAAAACAATATTTACAGTTGATATTCCTAATCTTCAGAAACATTCTAATGAATTTAAATTAGAACTTACAAATCGGTTTCAAGTATTAGTAGATTTTGAACATGATTCAGATTTGAATGAAATTAATATGAAAATAACTGATACACTTTTGAAAACTGCAACAAAGATAGCTGGTAGAAAGAAACAGCAATTGACCAATAAAATTTCTACTGAGACTAGAGAATTTATGAAGAAAAGAAGGAATATGAAGATATACAAAAATGATGCATTAAAAAGAATTGAATATCTCGAATTTTGTAAAATGGTGCGGAAAAGAGTTGAAAATGATATAAAAAAGTATAACTGTGAACTAGCAAGGAAAGCTGTAGAAGAAAATAAAAGTCTTAAGAATGTAAAACAACATTTTGGTATTGGTAGGAAATTTATATCTGCAATAAGAAAAAAAGATGGAATTATTACTAAAAGGAGAGATGACATCATGAAATTGGTAGAAGATTTTTATCAAGAATTATACAGTAATAAAGAACAAGTACCTCCTATATCTATTACATCTTCCAAATTGCCCAGAATTTTAAATGAAGAAGTGAGACATGCAATTAAATGTATGAAGAAAGGAAAGGCTCCAGGTAATGATGGAATTATAATTGATATATTAAAAGAAGCAGGTGAAGAAATAGAAAAATTTTTAGCAAAGTTATATACCAAATGTCTAAATGATAAAGACGTACCGGATGATTGGAAGAATGCAGTAATAATATTAATATTTAAAAAAGGTGATAAAGAAGATATTAGAAATTACAGACCTATCAGCCTTTTATCAGTTTTATATAAAATTTTTACCAAGATAATTACTACTCGTCTACAGAGAACATTGGATTTCCACCAACCAAGAGAACAAGCTGGATTTAAAAGTGGTTTTAGTACATTAGATCATATCCAGGTATTGAGAGAAGTTATAGAAAGGACAAATGAATATGAGTTGCCATTATGCTTAGGATTTGTAGATTATGAAAAGGCATTTGATTCTATAAACATTTCTTCAGTGATTAAAGCATTAGATCATCAAGGTATAGATCCAGGATATTGTCATATTTTAAAGAATATTTATAAAAATGCAACAGCAACAATTAGATTACATAATGACACTGGGAAAGTCAACATTGAGAAAGGTGTAAGACAAGGTGACTCCATATCTCCAAAACTTTTTACAGCAGTGCTGCATGAAGTATTTTGTGGATTAAAATGGGAAACTAAAGGAGTGAAAGTAAATGGTGATTATTTAAGTCATTTAGATTTCGCAGATGATGTAGTTGTTTTTGCAAATAATGCTTCAGATCTGCAGGAAATGTTGCAGGAATTATCAGATGAAAGTAGGACTAAAGATAAATGTTAAAAAGACTAAAGTAATGTTTAATCGATTTGCTCAAAATATGAAAATAAAGATTGATTATGATGAATTAGAAGAAGTTAACAGTTACAAATACCTTGGTCAGATTATTAATACAGATGGAAACATAATGGAGGAAATTAATCATAGAATTAAACTTGGTTGGAGTGCTTTTGGTAGAAATAACTTGATACTAAAAGGAAATATGCCTATGTGTTTGAAAAGGAAGGTTTTTAACAAATGTGTTTTACCAGTTCTTACTTATGGATCTGAGACTTGGACACTTAATAGAAGAGCAAT
This sequence comes from Epiperipatus broadwayi, assembly GCA_028023455.1. Lineage (NCBI taxonomy): Eukaryota > Metazoa > Onychophora > Udeonychophora > Euonychophora > Peripatidae > Epiperipatus > Epiperipatus broadwayi. Next base: position 8,130,881 of record JAQFVV010012440.1, on the reverse strand, counting down.
TCAGAGACTTCAGACCACTCAAAGGAGTATGGAGAGATGTATGTTGGGAGTAACAAGAAGAGATCGTAAACGCAATGTATGGGTAAGAGAACAAACAGGTGTTACTGACCTCATTGAAAAAATTAAAAGATTGAAGTGGAGTTGGGCTGGACATATTGTTAGAAGAGATGATAATAGATGGACAATTGAAATTTTAAACTGGATTCCAAGAGATTGTAAAAGACCCAGAAAGAGACCACATGTGATATGGATGGATGAAATAAGAAAGGGTGCAGGGGTGATGTGGAGAAGAGAAGCTAAAGATCGGAGAAGATGGATTAAACTTGGAGAGACCTTCATCCTGCAGTGGATTGATAATGGTTGATAATGATGATGATATATAATAAAAAATGTAAATAAATGTATTTATTTGATAATGTTTTGGGTAATTAATAATTTTGTGATAATTGTTGGTAGTCAACTTCATAGCTGAATACAAGCAACAACAAGTGAAGAATTTTCAATAGAATATTTATAATATAATAAAAATAGCATTATTTTAATTGTTCATAGTTTCCAGTTTTGATCAATGAAACCAAATACTGCTGAAAAACATTTTCAGCATTCCCACTAAACTATATTGCTCAATCAACACATTTTGGGTTGATTGAATAATCTATATATATATATATGTAATGATAAATAATATTTTAATAATGAATAACTATAACGACATGTGAAAATTTTACAAATCTATTTAAGTAATAATTGAACTGCCCTCTAGCTGCCAAGTTCGATAACTTTTTACAATAAAAGAGTGGACCACTTCTTAATGTCTTTTAGATGTTTTTATGTACAGCCATCCAGAACAATAACAGCTAGTGTCACTTTAAATCAGTCGTTGTATCTTTTAATGGAAATTGATCTTTAACTAACTGACATTAAATGTATAGAGTGGAGTTCAATTATTATTTAAATAGATTTGTAAAATTTTCACATGCCGTTATAGTTATTCATTATTAAAATATTATTTATCATTACGTATATAACATGTGTTAATTGATTATAGAGTTTTAGAAGTGAGTGAAAGATCTCCACTCTATACATTTAATATCAGTTAGTTAAAGATCAATTTACATTAAAAGATACAAAGACTGATTTAAATTGGCACTCTAGCTGTTATTGTTCTGGATGGCTGTACATAAAAACATCTAAAAGACAGTAAGAGGTGGTCCACTCTCTTATTGTAAAAAGTTATCCAACTTGGCAGCTAGAGGGCAGTTCAATTATTATTTAAATAGATTTGTAAAATTTTCACATGTCGTTATAGTTATATATATAATAAATTCTACAAGTGTATATAGATAATTATCAACTATTATGGTAATAAATTTTAATATAAAACAATATTTATTACTTTGCCAAGCCAAGCTTTCGATACAGCATAATTTTATCAAAACATGACTAAAGTGAATATTAGCAAATACATTAGCATATCTGCATGCATACAAACATACATTAAACTAGTTTTGCATATTTTCATGTGTAAATGACCTAGCAGTTGCCTATGTCAAGAGATTAAATGACCAATGCTTATTAAGAGGAATGCTATTGGTTCTTATATTTATGGAGTTCTTAGAGTTAATAATGTGCCATGCTTCTTTTATTTTTCTAGGTAAATAATTTTAGCATCAGCAATCTACATATGCAAATCTATGATAATCAGGGTGACTAGTTTAATGTATGTTCATATGCATTTGGATATGCTAATGTATTTGCTAATATTCACTTTAGTTATGCTTTGACAAAGATCTATTATATCCAAAGCCTGACTTAGCAAAGTAATAAATATTCTTTTATATCAAAATTTATTATTGTAATAGTTGATAATTATCTACATACTCTTGTAGAATTTATTTTATTACATATCTATGGTACATAAACATATAATTTATTCTCATATATAGTGTATATGCTGAGAAGAGTAAAAAGAAACATTATAGCAGAAAAATGGCTTCCCATAATTATATTTATCAATTCAAAGACAACTATACATTTATTTATATCTATAAAGCAGTTTGGTAAAGTATTTATATCTACAAAGCAGTTTGGTAAAGAGTTAAGTTTTTTTAAAAAAGCACAAATATGATTATTACCTAAACTTAAAAGTAAGCCTATGACAATATAAGTTGTCATTATTGTATTGTGCGTAAGGCGCTGATCAAAAAGTCATATTATATATTGTCATATAATATTCTTGATTAAACTACAGTTAGATATCTCCTAAAATAGTAAACACTTCCAACTAATTTATATTGCTGAACAAGTTGAAGGACTGGATCAAAATCTTAAAACAGTTCATAATTTCAGTCATTTACTCTGATAACATGGTAAGTACAGAAATCCTTCCTCCTTCTCCAAACAGGAAATATAAATCTTTTGCTCTATGAGAATTTACTATCTAAATAAATCTCAAATGATCAGAAACTAGGTATGGGTATTTTCTGGAAGAAATTGTTTTCTGATAAAAATATATTTCATAATAGTATAATGCATAGTCTAAGAAAAAGAATCAAAGATACCTTTACTGATTCAATTTTTCTCTCTCTCTGCGTGTGTGTATATATATATATAACTATTAAATGTCTGTATTTTTAAATAATATAATAATTCAAATAAATCTATTTAACACAGTATCCAAATTTTAATAAATATATTCTTTACTGGAAGTACTTTTGATTGTAACACTAACAATCTTTATCAAACATCAATCAATTTGAATGAAGGGTAATATAAAGTTTTTATTTTGTATAAATTTTTACTGATTTATGGTTGATAAAGTTGTCAGTGTTACAATCGAAAGTACTTTCAGTAAAGAATATATTTATTAAAATTTGGATACTGTGTTAAATAGATTTATTTGAATTATTATATATATAATGTTTATAAAAAAATGAAAAGAACAAAAAAAAAACATATTCTATTTATAAAGTTACTAAAGCATTGTAATAATTCATAATTGGATACAATACTAGAAAACTTACTAATTTTCTCTTTTTCTGTGAATTTATAATTTTCCTCTTTTAACTTATTTTTAAAAATTTTTTTTATCAGTATTTTATTATAATCGCTCAAGATTTTTTAAGAGGATGTGTCTACAGAAGATATTGTACACTTATAAGATATACATGTATGTATCTGCATGTACATTTTTACGTGTGCACATATTATTTCTTTTTCCCTTAATTGTAATTTCTCACTTAAGTCGTTTGACTGCAGAAGACTCACTGAGTCAGTTAATATAGTAGTTTGAATAGTTATGAAAATTAAATCATCATATATATTATTTTTTTTATTTCTATCTATTATTTCCACTATCTTAAGATGATATAGTATCTGATTGCCAGCCTCTTACGCTATCAAGACACATCTCCACACTCACTATGACAATAGATTTATGGTTTCAGCTAATTATATTTCCATTTTTTAATTACATGCATAGCAATTTGTTTTTTGTATTTATAATTATGTATGAGAATGTAAAGATATCAATAATGAAAAAACACCTAAGCAGTACAATCAATAATTGCCATTTTGGAATTGGATTTAAGATGGGAGTTCACTTGATAAATATGAATGCATTTGGCATACCTAAGTAAATATATGAATGGAGATTATTTAGGTTACTTGGATTGTACAAGTTGAGAGGATTATTCACAAATGATATTTCAGAACATGTAATTTATGTGAACATAATAGTGGTCAAAAGATTGATTTGTACATTACTGCAATACTCCATTTTAACGTTTTGTTTATCTTTGTCTCTTTTTTTTCTTTCTTAAGAGTTAAAATGATAATGCTTGTTACATTCAATTGTTAATAAAATAAATATCAGTACCATATTAAACATTAACAATGCCCAATCATATTTAAAGTTACTCCACATAACTCCAGAAAAAACATCTATCCACCTCACATTTGATCTTTTTATAGATCTCTTAAAATCTTATGCAATTCAGCTTCATTTTAAATTTATTTATATGTGAATTTTTAATTTCTTTCTTGTTAATGCTGAATCTGAATGATTTTAGTAAGGTCAGGGATCTGGCTATAAATAGTCAGCTTTTTGGGAGAAAAGAGTCTGCCTAACCTATAAAGACTATACATTCTCCCCCGTTTCTCACAAAAGGCTGACTATTTATAGCCAGATTCCTGACCTTACTGAAAACATTTGGATTCAGTGAGCATCATTGCTTATTGGTCTGTACTAATCATTGACTATGTGTTTAGCTGTACATCAGCCTATTGACCTGTGGCAAACAATGCTTAAGCCAATCAGATAAGAGAGGATCTGGAATAGTCCACTTCTGAGAGAAGGGAGGACTATAACAATTTTTTTTTCATCTCTTATATTTTGTAATATTTTGTAGGGCTCTGAAATATCATTTGTGAATAATCCTATCAACTTGCACAATCCAAGTAACCTAAGTAATCTCCACTCATATTATTTCATTTTGCTTTACATTTTACTTCTTATAAGATTGGTGAAAAAAGTTTTAGAAACTACTCTGAACATCAATGTTAATCTTTTTTTTTTTGTTTAAATTAATAATTTCTTAAACATTTGTATACATGAGTACATATGTGCATTGATGAAATAATAAAAAAACATTAAAGTTTAGAGCAAAATTTGTATTCATAGTCTTCTGGGTATGGAAAATCAGATCTATAAAACAAGAATATATCTATGCATCCTATAAATTTCATGTATAACTAGTCACTTTAATAGATTTATGAAAATCTCAAATAGAATCAATGTTTTTTTTAATTTTGAAATAATATAGTTAATGGCAGAGAAGTGAAATATTTGTTTGTTTTAAGAAGTATAAATATTTACTCAAAGCACACACATTATGTAGATTTTATTATAAACAAAGTATTGTAGTCTTCCACTTTAAAGCTTAAAACTTATTAGAACTAGTGTCAAACAAACAAAAATCCTCTCTTTGCAGTAATTTTATTATTGCTTAAGATAGGATTTATTTATCAGCAGTAAACAGAATCACAGAAAATTTTAATTTTTGAAAATTATTTTTTAAAAAATAGTCCAATTCAAGAAAATAAAACTTTCTTAATTCTATTCAGATTGATAACTTCAGCACTATAATAATATGTACATATGAATAATTCTTCTATCTTCCTCACTATTGATTCATTTTAACCTGACTATAAGAATAGAAAATTATGAAACAAAATTTTTAAAATCAAAACTTCTTCTTTCTGGTAAAATATTTTTGGCTAGTTGGTTACTGCTTCAAAATCCTTAAAGCTAATCACTATTTTTATATCACATATCTTTTTTCAGTTATTTCATAAAAATAGCTAGTGAGAGTATACTAATGTAATTAAGTTTAATCAGTCAACTATATTTTTGAAAATTTGCTCTTTATTACTTATATCAATATTTGGAATGTGCTTAGCTGAGCTCAATTTGAATATTTATTAGTTTTAATTTCCTCATTGATTATTGAGGCAACCAATAGCTTTTAATCGTTGTGGTGATGATCTCACTTCTAACAAGTAAACAATAATCTCTTAATTTTCTTTTGCAGTTTGTAATAAAATTTATCAGATCACTTAAAAGTCTTTTAAGAGATATTATTATTAACTATAAAACTATAATCATATTTAATAATGTTGACTATTATTATTGCAAACATCATCATTAGCATTAGATTAGCAACCAGCCATAAATGATTAATATAACTTCAAAATAATAGTAATACTAGACTCAGAATTATTGCATGTGTAACCACAATTAGTGTTTATGAGATATTTGAGAACATGAAAGGCTCATAATGATTGGGCCCTATATTAAGCTAAGTGACTGAAGATAGTTAAGATAAAATGATGAAAGAATAAAAAAAACAGCACACCTGTAAATAAGGCATGTTGTGAAACAGAAAAAGAAATCATTAAAATAAAATCCTCTAATAGACTTTACCTTGTCAAGTCCAGAAGCTTTTATCATAAAAGCAGCAGGATATTGATGGCCTCTAGCAGTATTAGTTGAAGGTAAATTATTTGCCTGAAGGACATCTTCATATTCTGATTTTGGAGCTATAAACTCATAATCCTTAAAAACAATACATTTTATTAATAAATATTAAAGAATCTATCTATGTTCATTTTAATTACTATGAAACAAAAAATAATTTTATAGGTTAAAAATAAAACATAACTACATAAACAGAATGGACAAACAAAATTTATAACAAGGTGAAGAGTTAAATGTTGTCAAACATATTCAAAAATTCAAAATATCTAAGAGATTCTTTCTAATGGCAGAAGAATGATCATAGGATAAAATTATTAGTACATGCATCAAATGGTAGCCTATATGCAAATGAACATAATAAGAATTAAGCATCTTCAAGCAACAGTGGTTGGAGAAAACATGAGCTTGGATTAAATCAGAAAGAAGCCACAAGCTAATATAATATTTAGCAAGCATTACTAATGTCAATGACATAGATTGTCCAGTGAACTGCAAACTGGTAGAAAAACCCTGAGCTCTTAATGGTTGTGGAAAGACAATATGACTATAAAACACTACTGTATATGATGACATTTACTGACTCATTTATGATTCAATAGTATAAGACTTTCATTGTATTTGTAAGATTTCTTCTAAATAAAGGAATCTCTATGCTGAGTTGTGTACTTATAAATTATTAAATAAATACAATTGTTGCAGAAAATGACTTATCTATGTTGCTTCATACATTTAAGTATTTATTAGAAAGATTTTTTTAATGCTCTGTTTTAATGACATTGGTTAGAATTAATGATTAATATACTTTAGACTTATAATCATTTACTTAAACCTTTTTGATAATCATTATATTTTCTCTTTTTAAAATTAACGTTTTTAAAAATATTCTTTCCTGCTAGCCATTTTTGTTTGTATGTTGTCTGAATCTGGATATTATTATAATTTACTTTTTTAAATTTATTAATTAAGGCTAATATTTTTTAAAGATTTAATATAATATAAACAACTTTCTTATTTTTGGTACTTGAACTTTTGAGAAATATTATTTAGATTATAAAAATGAATAAAATCAGAATTTTGATAATTTATTTATTTATTTTAATATTTAGAATTAAAAATTTTCTAGATCTTTATTTTATTCAACTCATGGATACATTTGTATTTAAAGAAGCAGATAGAAGAAGACAGATAGATAAATAAAAAAATCAATAATAATAAACAATCAAAAAAATATCAAAAAACATTAAGTGGACATTTACTATTAACAAAATTCATTTATCTTAAAATTCATTTAATTTTTATAAGTTAAAAATAGATTAATAACTTTTTCATTCTTAGCTCAAGGTCAGTTCATAATTTCTCTAACTTTCTGCATATTTTAATGTACTGCAATACTGCAGTAATAACAACTGTTACTAAGATGATTGTTACTTATTATCGATTTTATTATCATTCCATGGTAACTGTGCTCTCAGGATGTAATTAAAAAAAAATCTAACTATGTTGATAAAAATAAGTTGCCTTTTATGACTAAAAGGAAAAAAAAAAATTAAAGCAATTCATCAGTTTACAACAGTCAAAGGATTTATTTATTTATTCTAACATTTAAAAATATTTTGAAAATAATCAGAGTAGTAAATCTATTACTTTTTAGAGAATTTGTGAAAAAATTATATTTAATAATGATTTTATATAGTGATTAATATGTAATGTTCAAATTTACTTATTAAGTGCATAGGAGTACTTAATTAAATATTATTATAAAAAATATTTTTACAATTATATTTTATTTATTAAATATTTGACATTTTTCTCTTAAATATATGTAAGTAGATATTTTAATACTTGATACAAAAAATAAATAATGAGAGATCAAAATGCTATAAACAATAAATTACCATTTAATTTTTATTTAATTAATAAGTAATACTTTTTAAGCTTCCACAATTATTATTATTACTGAATGAATTTTAAGACTTCCAGTTTATCAGTAGTCTCAATCTATAGGTGTTTCTTGTTTTAATCATAAACGTTTCTAAATAAATTGCAACAAAAAGAAAATTTCCATCATTATCATTAAACTCCCATTATTCTTCAATCAAATTTCTACTACATTATATTAATAGCATTTGAATTAAATTTGATTTAATTTTGTATATACATTCTAAATATCTTAATTTATTAAGCAATCACAACTTTTAAGTTTATTTTACTATATGACTTTTAAACTTATTTTCATTAAAACATCTTGTATAATTTTCACTTGATTTCTTTTTACCATAAAAAGTTAATAGAATTTTAAAAATACTTTTTATATTTTGGTCTGCCTCTTAATTGCTTTTGAAATCTAACATGTATAATACACTGAATCATTAATTAATTTCAATTTTTATTATGCAAGACGAATTTTGGGGAAAAATGTTACTGACTAATTTCATGTTAACTTACAATTAATATTTAGTAAAACAGAAAAATTGTTTATTAGGCTTTTTTGATCAATATAATAAGTGTCATATATAATTATATAATACCACATAAATTATCTTTTTATTTTGGATAGACATTTGAAACTTGATGCACTTATACAAAACATCTGCATTTAATCATAAAACCATTGAGCGATCACTTTAGCATATTTGGATGTCAGCAAGTGAAAAACTATCATGCATTTCAAATTGAATTTTAAAAATTATTCACTAATGCAGACAATCACTCCTGAAAAGAACAGAGAGAATTTGAAGATTGGCTTAATGAAATTAATAATACCAAAACAGAAATGAATTTCAGTTATTTAATAATTCTTATATATGGAAAAGTATTTTCTAATAATCCTTTACATGTACCACAAAAAAAAATCCCCATTAACTTCATTAATATATTAACAATAAAATTGTTTGATTAAACTATATACTGGAATGTATTTAGTGCATTTTATACTAAACAAAAAAATATTTTCTTCAACTGATATTTATTTCATTAAAAAAACCTCAATGAACAGAATAGATGCAAAAATTGAAGTATAATTTTTCAAATGATAATTATATTTAAAATCATAATTATCATTTAATGATTTTTTTAATATTTATATATATCCACATATAACATTGTGAATTTAAAATTCCAATAAGCACATAATTAACATTTGCTTTCATACAAAACACAATTTAAAGTAAGATATATAAATAAGAAAGCAAAAATAAATTACTTCTCTTCGAATAGTTGATATTTCTAAAGGATCTGCCATGGATTCACCAGCTTTCTGAATTTTACTTGAAAATGCTTCTTTTTGTGCAGGACCATTATCTAGAACAATCTTTATAAAAACAATAATCTATAAATATACAGTATTATTACTATTATTTAAAAAAATGCATGAAAATATCATGTAAACAACTCTTTACACCAAGAGACATATAAATAAGTAAAACTGATTAATAATATGAGTGTCAAAATAATAAAAAGAGAATCATTATATAATAAGACAAAAACATTTTTTGATATTTTTATAGAATATTTAAGTTTATTCAGTTTTTTAATCAATAATAGTAAGTGCAATATAAATTTGATAAAATATGAAAAAAAATAAAAATAGATGACTAATCATGAAGAGAAATATAAGACTTTCAACTAAACCGTTTCTTAAAAATATCTTTCTTTGCATTAGCAGTGGCAAACTATTGCTGATAATGATCAAGTATTATTGGTTAATTATAATACTCTATTGCCTAGTTACTTTCAGATGAAGAATTTAACTTACATACACTATTTTTTCTTCTATTTTGTATTGTATTCAATGAAGCTGCATTATAGTCCAATCTTTATAATTAAATTTTAGGAATAATTTTTTATTCATTTGATTGTTGAAATCATATAGCTTGCAAGCAATTAATTATATGATTATGAAAAGTAACATTACTATCAAGAAAAAGTGGTTATGTATAAAGAAATTATTCACACTTCTTGTCACATAATATTTAAATCTTAATCATTAGAATGTTGAAAGCAAAAAAAAATATTCATTAAAAAAGTGCTAATCTTGAGGACTCAGAAATGACAAATCGTATTTATAGGATCGAAACTATTAAAACCAACAGTATAATGGCTAAAGTTTTATTACATTTATAAATAATTAATATTTAAAGATTACGTTTTTAGCATAAACATGTATACAAAAACAAACTTCAAACGTATGTGGAATACAATTTTATATCTAAAAAAACTTACAGTGTAATTTGGTCCAACTGCTCTTACTGCATGACCAGTTAACGTTGCTATTGTAATTAAATGGGGATTCACAGCCTTTAATGCCTAAACATAAAATTGAAAAAGAACACAATAAAAGTATAATTATTTCACATAATTAATTTTATGTAAGTAAAATGTATTTCTTTATTTTTAAATATAACATTTTTTTCATTTTCCTTTCTCCTCTATCCTGTATTACTTTTTCTTTATTATTTTGTCATGCATATATACATTGTGCAATATAATAAAGTTACTACTTCTTTATCTCCTTTGACATTTAAAAGTAACCCATCACATTTATTTTTGTAAAAACAACTCCATAAGTTAATCATTAATTTTTACAAATCTTTTCTAATCTATTATTTATTAAATTATTTCATCCAGAAAATTCTTTTATCAAATGTTGAAAGTACACCCATTTTATTCCTAAATAATTTTGTATATCTATTAATTTTTCATAATTCTTCCAAAAATTGACTTTAGCTCTTGTGTTCAATTCTTTTTTTATCAATCTCCTCCCTGCTATTTTCAACATCTAGACCATTAAATTATATTTTACATATGTAAGGCATATTCATTTTTAGTGATTATAATATCAGCAGACTTTTGAAAGTGGTGCTGTGCAATAAATATACATTTAAGCCTTAAATAACAACTATATTCATGAAACTATTATGAATGCAAGTAAATTTAATATAATGTATTAAGAAAAATTTTAAACCATAAGATATTCAGTGCCTATAAATTATTCATTACCATAAAAATCCTTGACAATTACATTACAAATTATCTTAAAAAAGTTTGAATAATTAGCAATGCAATGTAACAGATTTTTGTTATAATTAAGCAAGCTATCACAATTCAATCACTACTTCAATTAACTTCCATTTGAGTCCCATTAATACACAATGATTTTTTAAATGCTCTTTAAAGTAAAGATTATTTCAAAATACAGATAGTTCCACAAAATAAAATTTATCAGTTCCAACCTTAATGCATAATACACTTTTTTACAATCACTGTCATATTGCATGAAAAAAAAAAAAAATTACTCTGTAATATTTATGCATTTCAGGAATAATTTCCTGTCAGCTGCCTTGGAGAACTGCCAACAATCCACACAAATGTAGTAATGTTATTAAATAAAAAGCATAAATGTAGTAAAAAAGAATGAAAGAAGAAGTCTATTATAAAACAAATTGTGGAAAGATAAATAAGGAAGACTTAATAGTGACAAATGAAGATAAAGGATCAAGGTTTATTGTGATAAATAAATTGAACTATGATAGAAAATAAAAATTATAAAAAGGAATATTAAAAAATAAATAAAGATCCAGGGAACAGAATTAAAACAAAGTATAAGATTTTATATGTTTATTCATTTTTAGGTATATATATATTTCTATATTTAAGTGTTTATTGTAGTATAATTTAAATAATGTCCACTAGAAGAAGTTGCTATAGAGTAGTTGATCATATGATTGTAAAAGAGAAAACATCTTGATAAGGTTCTTATAAAAAACAAAGCCTGGGTTGATGTGTTAAATAAATTTTTTTATTTATTTTGTCTATTTCAATTTCGTTTAAAATTGATTATTATTTTAAATTTTCTAAAGAAGCCAACATTATGAACAATTTTTTTGAACATTTAACCATTTGAAATACCCACACTCACATATATAATCACAAAACATCTTGCGTGATTCATGCATTGGTAAATAAACATGTAATATGGAAATTCATATTGACAAAAAAAAAATAATTTTATATGGTTTTAAGTATCATATAATTTATAAATATTTCCAAAATGTCAAATTATATAATCATAAAAATATTTTTTAATAGTATATATATCTCCATTATTTTATGATGTATTTCTTAATGTAATATTCTAGAATAAACTCTGCTAAAATTATTACTTAATTTCATATAGTAAATATAAATTTATAGGCACATGGAAATAATTTCAATGGCATTAGTTGATTGTTTGATAGCAAACTATTACTATAGATGACTGAGTACCATTAATGATGATAATTTGTTGTCTATATAAAGTAATGTAACTCTCAGCTGACAACACATATGTATATAAGTTAACCAGATATTAATGATTTTTTTTTTATGTGTGTAAAGCACTCTTGAGTTATTGGCATTTCAAATTTTTGAGCTACATTTGAGCAACAGATATATAATTCTATACTTATTTTTGACAATGCCCATTTGTAAATTACCAAGATCTAAAATATATCAAATCAAGGAAAGACGAATTTCTGAAAACATGGATCAAAATGACAAAAAAAAAAAAGGCTCAATTTTAAAAATTCATTCAGATTAAAAAAAAAAAAAAAATCTTTAAATGTATCATACACATACAAAAAAAAAAAAAATCAATTAAAAGTTCTTTTTTTTTCTTCTAATATTATAGTAGAAAAAGACTACTAATATTGCAAAATTGACTTATTAAATCATAACACTAACATCAAATTCTCTACCCATCATGACTATTGGTACATGAATCTAAGAAAATACTAATAAATTCATAGCGAATTATGACAATATTATTACTGATGCTTCATATATATGTGATGTGATGCACTGTGGCTTCTCCTTAAACAGAGTCAGGAATCTTTCAGCAACTATGCCCTGAGAAACCTGTTAACCACTTTATCTTCCATTCCCCACTCTAAATTTTCAATATTCTTGGTGGCTTAATCTCTTGGAGAGTTCTTGAAGCTCAAATTCAGATGGCTAAATCTAGAAAATATTTTGATATTCTATTCATGCTTAGGATCTTCTTTCAGGTAGATATCCCACTGCCAATCTAGGCAATCATCTAATATTGGTCATTAAATAGATATTTTTAGCTAAATGGTAAAACACCACTTGCAATTGGAACCTGATAAGTTAATATTTTCTCCTTCATATTTCTTTATGAGAGTCTATTGGGGAGACCATACAATGGAAAATGTAATCATACTAGTTAATCAGAAATTAAAAATGAAGAATACAGAAGATGATGAAACTTTTACTGATTAAGAAAATAATTTTTGCCTTTACAACAAGAATTATGGTCTGAACTTTTTTATTTTTGTAACGACTAATGGTTCAACATTTGAATTTGCATAGAGTGGAAAGTTTTGAGAAGCATCAAAAAATGGGAAGAATGAGGTAAATAAACTACAGGAAAGTGAAAATAATACTTAAATTATTTTCATTTATTCCTTCCCTGTTAGAGCTAAACATTAAGATATTATTAGTTTTATTTTTTCATCAAATATTCTATTCATAGAATAATTATTCATAAATCATAATTGATTATTTAAAATAATGTAGCACTATACAGTTTTGAGATTATACTAAAATAATTATATCTGCCAAGAGCTCCCAATTTGTCACCTGAAGAAGTATTTTTAATTCCAACAATCACAAAGCTTTCTACCATGCATTTATAATCATTATTGTGAGTTGACCCTGGATTTAAAAAAAACAATCATTTTGTCACAATAAAAAATTTTCAAATGTTTCTGAATGGGAATTCAAACAAATTAATTTTGCAGTGTTTCAGCAATGACTATTTTCTTCTTGTATTATAAAAGACACTGCCCCAAATTATTAAAATATGGACTATACCTGAAAAAAAAAATACTATCAGATATCAAGTTTTTTAAATAGAAACTAAAAAAAGAAAAGAAAAATCCAAAATACTAGAACATGGCTTTAAAAATACAAACATTTATAAATAATTAATGGAGTACAAAAGAAACACTAAAATGCAAACACACATGTAACATCCACTTTTCCTTTTTTTTTTATTTATACCATATGGATACTTAAAGTTAGCTGGAAGAATCACAAAATACTTTATTATACAACTATAAGAATATAAAGAATTAAAAAAAAACAATAACTCCTAACAAGACTCAAAATATCGTAATATTAATTATTCTATTCATATTTTTAAAATAAATAATTAATAGAGTAGTGACCATTATAAATTATTATCAATAATGATTAAATGTTATCATTCAATTACATTTACTGTTAATATATCTGTGAGTAGAAAATTTAAAACATATGCAGTTAATAAAAAATACTTAATGAATTATTAAAAACAAAAAAACTCAAAATATCAGATGTTAACATTTTCTTAATAGACAATCAATCCAAAAAATGTAATATATATGAGTTTTTGGGTAAACATTAATGCAGTATTTGTTCTAGAAAAAAAAAACATTAATAAAAATATATGAAATTTTGGTTACAATTTCCATCAAGTATTATTGATTTGTACTCTATGTTTATAAAGACTGAAGACATTGCTAGACATGCATGCATATGAAAGTTTATAGATAAAAATTTGTTTTTATAAAAATAATTTACAACAAAATAAAAAAGTTTAGTGTGCAACTTTTACTATAGTTTTTACTTAAGTTAAAAAGTTGTGCAACATCATATAATGAATTCATGCAATCAGTTTTGGCTTCAATTACCTTATAAAGCTCTTATTTTCCAAATCTTTTTTTCCTGCCTCAAAATAATCGCAATCAAATAGATTCAACTGAAAATTATGATAAAGAAGATAGTTCTTCTGCGTGAGATCCTAGTAATTTTTAACATAACTAAGACATGCCACTCTATATTTTCCAAAGACTTCATCATATGTTTGAAGTGTTAGTATTCAGTCATTTATAGTTAAAACCTGCAAAGCGCATGTGCAACAGCTTAATGATGTTTAACTATTACAGTTTATAAACATCGCGCTATATAAAATAATTGATTTATTTAAATACTCTATTTAAATAAAATTAAGATAATCTAGAGAATACCATTTTAATTAGTGAAATTTGCTCATAATGATATTTTGTAATCTTTAAAACACAATATTTCATTTCGATAAAAATTTATGTATTATTGGTTTGAAAAGAAATAAAATACATTTAATGTTTATTTTTAAAATATAAAATGATAAATTAGAAAAGTGGATATGTGTGCATATACATATGCATATGTATTCATGCAACACATCTTTGTTCTTTGTCCTAGATACGCTATTTTATACAAATAGTTATGTTATTTTATACAATTTGTACCCAGTATTGGTAAGCTATTTTATTTGCTAATATGTTATGTGAACTTCTCATTTCATTATATGTTCATGTTACATATAAATTGTTTTTATCATATATAAATAAATAAACTTGATTTTTTAAAATAAGTAATTTTTAAAAAAAAACAACAACAAAAAAAACAAAGATCCATTAAATTTAATTTGGTGAATGAAAATAAATTGTTATGACAATAAGTTTATACTTTGTAAATTATAAGATACAATTATTTAACTCACCTGTTCTTTGAATTGGCATAATAAATCAGTCATAGCCATACGACCCTCCGCATCAGTATTACCTACACGGACACGCACTCCAGCTTTGGATTTAACAATCTCATCTGATACATAGCATTCTAATCGTAGAAATATTAAATAAAAGAAGTTTTATGGTTCAAAAAGTAACATTTTTTAATTATAAAATTTACATTTTTAGATGTATATAATAATAAAATAAAAATGGAAGAATAAATATATATGTATCATATAATGTTTTAATATCTGATAATAATCTAGTATAATATACAAAAATGAACATATTTCTTCCATACTTAACAATTAATAATTTATTTGTGTCTTTAATATATGTAAAACTATGACTCATTTATTAAAAAATTAATTTTTTAAATATTTAAAAAATTATTATATGATAAAATTGTGATAATAAAGTTTTTATTTCAAAATTTATATAAATATTAACAGCATTCAATATCTTTATAGATAGAAGTTAGGTACAACTGATAAATATGTGGATGAATAGTTTCTTCAATAATTGAATCTGCAAATGTTTAAATGATATATAGCAGATTGTACTATAGCTAGTAACTAATGATATTCTCATTAGGGGAGTAAATTCTTTGTTTGTATCTTTTGTCCTTCAGTTTACTTTTCAGTGCTTCTCAAAAGATGCTACATTTTTACAAAAAATTATTCCCTCAGCTTAAATGAAATCATTTAACAAAGTGTTGGAAGTTTGAAGATATGACTGCATTGCCATTTAGTCTATTCATGGCTTAGTACTTATATAAGATTATAGATATCTCGATAAATTGTGAAAATGTAGAAAGAATATTTCATTTGACATATGGTGACATGTTGACTAGAAGCTGTTAAATTTTTTTCCTATAATTTGTAATATTATAACTATTAACATATTCATGTATGTGAATAAGTTAGTAATTATATAATAATCTATCTAAATACAATTGGAACAAACAATCAATTATATTTACAATTATTTAATTATTATCTGTAACAACATTATGGGCAAATAATTTTTTATATTAGATATATGACCATTTAAGTTATTAATTTTTCTAAGCATGAAAAAATTAATCTCATTTGAATTAATCTCCAATAAAATATTACTAACAGTTGTAGTTATACTTAAATTTTATGATAACTGAAAACAAACAAGCTTTAGAACTAATTTATTTAAGCAAATGAATTGTTTTAATAATTTGAAAAAATGTAGTTTGTCTAATAGTATAGATAATTTAAACAATATTAGACAAAAAAAAAAAAAAAAAATTCAAAAGAAAATGCCTTATTTTTTGTTATAATATTTTTGATTTCAATTTTTAATATATATCTTTAATTATTTCAAATAGTAATTTCTAGTTTTTTAAATGTTGTGTTTTAAATTGTGAATAATCATATATATAACATAATTTATGAAGTTCTTTAAATTATCCTTTCAGTATGATGTGAAAATAGATGATAAAACAGGAGTAGCTTTCTACTATAATAAAGTTGAGTAATCATCAGTTGGTCTAGTATTAAAATCTTAACTGCTTAAACTGACTTCTGGCTTTTGTCTTTCAATAAGTCTTACAATTGAAAGCTAAAACTAAAGCAGTTATGATTTAGCAACTACCCCTTTTACTCCAATCTATTATTCAAGCCAAAAATCTAAAATTCAAAATGCCTTAAGATTTTGAACCCATAACAATCTACTTGAATAGTTTAGGTCTATCTCTAAGTCATTAACTACAAATTTAGCTCTTTATTAATTGTAGTCACTTTTGCCCTAACTAAAAATGTTAATAATACAATAATTTTTTACCTTACAGAATATATGATAAAACAAAAGCAATTCTCTAACCTAGTGTTTATCTATAGTAAAGTTGGGAAAATAAATAATTAAATTATTTCTTGTTACTCTTAATATTCCTTGCCAGTGGGTAAAGGTGCTTTCAGTTAATAAAAAAATTGAAGGAACTAAAAATATATAATTACTTGACATGGAATTAAATTTATATAACTATTAAAACAGATTGGATTGGGCTCAAAACCTTAAGGTGTTTTGAATTTTAGTTTTTTAGCCTGAATAATAAAAGAGAGTTAAAGATAATAGCTAGATGCATAAATTCATTATTTCCAACTTGAAATCCCATGTTTCATTGATAAAGACATAAACCAAAAATGGAGATTTAATGCATTACCATCTAATATTAGAATAGAAAGATGTTGTTTATTCACATATTATATAACATTAAAAAAAAAAATAATTTGCTCATAATATTTGTGAATATATTAATAAACTAATTTGGTTTTTGCACTTTTTCCTAACATTTTTTATTTACTCTTTCTGGTGAAAAATCTTCCTGCACATATACATTTACAATATGTAATAGATTAAAAAAAAATCTATTTCATAATTATTTTGTATAATACCAATATCTTTTTATGTTAATATACACATGCATACACACACATATATATAAATGTATATATATATGTTATAAATTAAATGTCATAAATTAGAAAAAAAAAAAGAAAAGATGATTATCCCAATCTACTTTGTATGAAATATATTTAATGAATGCCTTTTTAAAAATGTTGGAAGAAAACTATATAATTAATAATATAGTATATTCTAATTATATAAATTATAAAGTAAATAATGAAAGTTAAATATATATAACGGGATGGGGGATAAAGTGGCATGATGGCAAAATAATCAAATAAACGAAATTTTAAAATTAAATATTACAAGTAATTTTTACTATTTAAGTATAAGATCTAATAAGTAAGACATTAAAGAGAGCATGACAGCATGATATCTTTCTATGAGATTAACCCATTTAACTCCTTAGAGTCACTATAAATCCACCAGCATTATCAATAAGTAAAAGTAATGAATGATCAACAATCAAAATAAATCAACAATCAATCTGGTGACTGGATTTGAAATGAGTCTACAGTAGACGAGGTCAACTATTTAGCTTTTGCCAGCTTGAAGCAATTATTTAAACATTAATTTGGATGCGCAAACTTAAGTGCTAATCCATTAGAATATATAATCATTAAAACATGCTGATCATCATCAATGCTCTGGCTACTTAGTACCATTAATGTACTAGTCATTATAAACTTCATTTCTAATAAGACTAAACTAAAATAAAATGTAGTGTATGGGCTTTAAAGAATATATTCTAAGTGACAAGCAGTATGATGATGATTGATGGGAATATCATCGTCATCACTGGATGCCCAAAAAGTCTAATATACATCCTCTTTTATATATCAGACTATTATGTTCGAATCTAGTTCGGAGAACATAAGCTCTATTATGTTACTGTGAACAAGATGATGATGCAATACATAATATCTAAAAACCATTTAGAATTAAGTTCACTGAAATAATTTTAACAAATGAATACAAGTTTATTAATAACAATAAAAAAATAATGAAGTTAAGGTCTCTAGAATAAGACTACGCACATAAATTAAGACTTCTGATTTTGAGTAATATACAAAATTCAAATTATTACATTGATTACAATACTTCTGGATAGGTTTTCATATAACATGTATATAGATATGCACACAGATACATGTTTATAATATATAATGAATACATATTTGAATTAACATTTAATGAAATAAAAAATTATTACATATAAGTGTCCATCTGACTCACCTTGGTCTTTGCACATAGATGTGCAGTACAATTGATGACTATATTTCAATTGTCATATAAAATATAATAAATGATTAAAATTTACCTATAGGTGTTGATTAATATAAAAACAAATTTCAATTTACTATATTGTGATTTACAGATATGTTCCAATGTACAACAGATATATATATATCCACACACAAACATGTGATAGAATATTAAAAAAAAGAATATATTTGAATTGTCACAAAATAAAAATATATGATTAAATAACATATTTAACATACATGTGTGCGTGTATTGAATTACAGGTACACACTGATGTCTATATAATATATTTCATTTTTGTCAAAATAAAATTATTAATTTTACAATACATAATTCTTGATTTAACATGTATGTTGTGGGCATAGGAATGTATATGGACATTGACATTTATATTATATATTTTAATTTATCACAATAATATTATATTTTTCAAAATTAATTCAATATTAAAAGTATATAGATTAAATTTTACATATGATGGCATTAAATATAAATCATTATGTGGTCTTCATAAAATACTTCCTATTATTGAATATAATCAATATTATAGACAACTTTTTTTAATAATAAATAATAAATTTATATACATCAAATTGATTTTCATTCAAAATGAACCTTTTCAAGATGTTATAATAATTAAAACAGTCACATCTTATATCTATTGTTCAAATTTAACTTTAAAAAATGTTTTAAATTTTCTAAGTTTTATTTTATGACCACTTCATTTTGAACAAAAATCGATTTGATGTATATAAATTTATTATTTATTATTAAAAAAAAGTTGTCTATAATATTGATTATATTTTATATTCAATAATAGGAAGTATTACATTTTACATATGTTATTTTATAATAAGTTCTATTCTTTATTGATTAGTTTTCTTTCTTCTTCCTTTTAAAAAGAAAGTATTATCAACTTTTTTTTTTTTCCATTTAAAAAATATAAAGTCAATGAATTAAATCTTTACACCTTAGATTTTTAATCCAAGCAAAATTATTTGTATTTGTTTCACTTTTAAAAAGTCTCTCTCTTTTTTTTAATAAATGAAAAATAAAATCATTTTATATATCTCTAATTTTTAAAATGTCATTTCAGACCAAAGAAATCATTTAAAAAATATGTCTCAATATATATATATATCACCATCACAGGTCACCTTTAACTAATCATAATGTCTTTAAAGGAAATATAATATAGAAATTTTAAAATGTCTTTTAGATGAATTATTTAAAAACAACTCACTTTCGTATATATGTTTATCAGTTTCTCTGCATATAGACACATCAGTATATGTATAAGTACTTAAATCAAGCTGATGGAATTCTTTTGGTGAGTTGGTCAGCCCAAGATAGGTATAGTCCAAGTAAGTTGGTCATCATCAGAAAAGTATAATTCACGTATGGTTGGAATTCCACCAATTCCCTTCTTTCTAGACTTTGTAGACTTCAGGCAAGCAAACTGTTTAGGATTTGATAAATTTCAGGCAAGCAAGCCGTTTTTCAGAACACATTTGTAGCTATGAATTTCATCACAAAGAAGTGGGTCATTTTCTCCATGTGAATTCAAACTCCACCATTGAACTGTAGAGTAGCTGCTTCCTTGCATTCTTACACTCTCATGGTAGTTTTCGGTATAACTCTGATAGCCATCTCTTCTGTCCAGCTCTCTCCTACAGCTACTAACAAACTAGCCAATTCCAACAAAAACTAAAAGCCAAAACTGCTCTAATCTTTCCATCTGCCTTTTATAGCTAGACTGCTGAGGTGACAAAAACACTAATTTAAAAACTGTTTTTATCTTTTTAATCTTTTCAAATCTTTGCCTTTTAATTAAAAACTACTTCTGAAAGCAACTTTAAAATTTTACCAAAGATGTGATCTACAAGTTTTTACTTAGATAAAGAATTGTATACATGCATTAATTAAAAGATTTTAAAAATAAAGCATGCTTGTTTTTAAATTCAAAATCAGAATATTAATATTTATTTAGACCTTTTTAACTATTTGTTTAATAATGAAATTTTATTTTAAATTCAGAATTATTTAACCTTTTGCTTATTTTTATTATTCTAGGAAATGTAGAAAATATCTACTAAAATTTTTGTCTCTGTTTATTTCTACTTTTCCTTTCAACTTTATATATATTTGTGCACACACACTATGTTATTGTATGCCATGTAGCAGCCTTGAAATAATATATTTAAGTATTTTAACAACTACGCAGACTGAAACAATAGTAGATTATTGAACAGTGAGGCTCAAATTCAGATTATCAAAAGAGAAAGAGATGAAGAGTTTTAAAAAACAGATGTGAATAAAATTAAAGCAATGGGCTAAAATGAAAACATTATTGGGAAAAAATAAAAAAAAACTCGTGAATTATATTATAAAAAACACAATAGAGGTAAGAATGAACGATTAAAAAAAAAGCTAAATTATCTTAATTAAGCTTATTTGAAGTGACTTAGAAAATATTATTTGGAAGAATATGTGAAATCTGTACAAAAGTAATTTTTAACTTTAAAAAAAGCTGTAATAAGTAAACATTTGGTTAATGTAAACTTTGTGAAACAGAAAATATTTGTACAAAGCTTTGTTATTTGTCTTTTATTACTGGTTAACACTTAGTAAAAAAAAAAGATATGTTTAAATTTAAAGAGCTAGAAAAATTAATCTGATTAGATTTTAAACAATTATGAGGATATGACAGAAAAAAAAAATATATATTTAAACATTTTAAATAAGGAAATAAGGCATAAAGTAGGAGCCCTCAAATATAAAAGATTTGTTTTGATATATAATTATTGATTAAAGTATCTAGCTGTAACATATCCATGATCTTGGTTCAAATCTAGGTTAAATTTGGAAATTTTTTTCCAGTTAAATGAGTGTTTCTAGGGAAGCTTTTCAGGCAGCTAGCCCATTGATAAGCCAACCAGCCATTCATTTATTGATCAATAAATTAGTATCAAGGTATTTTTAATAGAAGGGTAATGGCTTCAGATTAATCTGGGTAAATGAGATGAATGACTATACACTAATCATAAACAAAAATATTATGTAGCTTTCATTACAGGCAAAGGAGATGTCATACTCTTACACACATTAAGAATATGGTTTATCCTTGCTTTTAAAAGTGAAATTTCCATTATGTTACAACAAAGTTTCTGCTTTATGATCAGCACATCAACACTAATTTTTGTGCAAACCCAGACTATTATGTTCCAAATAGGAATAGCTATGATACCCATTTTTTAACTAATAATTATAAAGCTACTTGGATTAGTCTTAAGCCAACTATTTGAAAAAATTTCTAGGCTTGTTTAAAAATCCTAAACATAAAATCAAAAAAATGGCAAATTTCTTAATTGCAATAATACAAGACCTTCAAAAAGTATATAGCTATAAAATAATATCTACTCTTTTGATATATAAAAAGCAATGAAAGTAAAAAAAAAAAACTTTTAAAAAAGTTACACTTTAAGAAATTAATAATTATTAATTTATAAAAATTATACCTTCTCCAACACTATTTCGAACCATGGCCATTCCACCAATAACTCGAATTTTCTTTGGTTTTAAAATTGACAAAATCTATTGAAAATTTAAAAAAATTACAAAATCAATACAATAAAAAAAACATAATATATACTAAATATTAAGAAACTGCTTAATCTTGGAATAAATAACTAAAGATACACAAGAAGAACAAACAGGATTATAGTTTATAATTAAACACCTATTTACCTGGACCTTTATGTTGGCTGAATGTGTGAGAAATACATAGCAATCATGTAACTTTTTTTTGTTTCATTTAATAAATAATTACAAAAATATATAGTATTTGTTTTATATATATACCCTTCATAATAAAAAGCAAATCATTTTATAAATGTATGCATGACATCTATCACCACATTTCAGCATTAGTGGAATTTTGTTTATTTAAAGAAGATATATCTTAATTCAAAATAAGAGAGATACACACATTTATTGTCATCATCATCATCATTATTAACCATTATCAATCCACTGCAGGATGAAGGTCTCTCCAAGTTTAATCCATCTTCTCCGATCTTCAGCTTCTCTTCTCCACATCACCCCTGCACACTTTCTTATTTCATCCATCCATCTCACACGTGGTCTCTTTCTGGGTCTTTTACAATCTCTTGGAATCCAGTTTAAAATTTCCATTGTCCATCTATTATCATCTCTTCTAGCAATATGTCCAGCCCAACTCCACTTCAATCTTTTAATTTTTTCAATGAGGTCAGTAACACCCGTTTGTTTTCTTACCCATACATTGCGTTTTCGATCTCTTCTTGTTACTCCCAACATACATTACTCCATACTTCTTTGAGTGGTCTGAAGTCTCTGTATTGCTCTTCTATTAAGTGTCCAAGTCTCAGATCCATAAGTAAGAACTGGTAAAACACATTTATTAAAAACCTTCCTTTTCAAACACATAGGCATATTTTGTTTTAGTATCAATTTATTTCCACCAAAAGCATTCCAACTAAGTTTAATTCTACGATTAATTTCTTCCATTATGTTTCCATCTGTATTAATAATCTGACCAAGGTATTTGTAACTGTTAACTTCTTCTAATTCATCATAATCAATCTTTATTTTCATATTTTGAGCAAATCGATTAAACATTACTTTAGTCTTTTTAACATTTATCTTTAGTCCTACTTTCATCTGATAATTCCTGCAACATTTCCTGCAGCTCTGAAGCATTATTTGCAAAAACAACTACATCATCTGCGAAATCTAAATGACTTAAATAATCTCCATTTACTTTCACTCCTTTAGTTTCCCATTTTAATCCACAAAATACTTCTTGCAGCACTGCTGTAAAAAGTTTTGGAGATATGGAGTCACCTTGTCTTACACCTTTCTCAATGTTGACTTTCCCAGTATCATTATGTAATCTAATTGTTGCTGTTGCATTTTTATAAATATTCTTCAAAATATGACAATATCCTGGATCTATACCTTGATGATCCAATGCTTTAATCACCGAAGAAATGTTTATAGAATCAAATGCCTTTTCATAATCTACAAATCCAAAACATAATGACAACTCATATTCATTTGACCTTTCTATAACTTCTCTCAAGACCTGGATATGATCTACTGTACTAAAACCACTTTTAAATCCAGCTTGTTCTCTTGGTTGGTGGAAATCCAATGTTCTCTGTAGACGAGTTGTAATTATCTTGGTAAAAATTTTATATAAAACTGATAAAAGGCTAATAGGTTTGTAATTTCTAATATCTTCTTTATCATCTTTTTTAAATATTAATATTATTACTGCATTCTTCCAATCATCCGGTACATCTTTATCATTTAGACATTTGGTATATAACTTTGCTAAAATTTTTTCTATTTCTTCTCCTGCTTCTTTTAATATATCAATTATAATTCCATCATTACCTGGAGCCTTTCCCTTCTTCATACATTTAATTGCGTGTCTCACTTCTTCATTTAAAATTCTGGGCAATTCAGAAGATGGAATAGATATAGGAGGTACTTGTTCTTTATTACTATAAAATTCTTGATAAAAATCTTCTACCAATTTCATGATGTCATCTCTCTTTTAGTAACAATTCCATCTTTTTTTCTTATTGCAGATATAAATTTCCTACCAATACCAAAATGTTGTTTTACATTCTTAAGACTTTTATTTTCTTCTACAGTTTTTTTTCACAATTGTACTTTCTTATATCATTTTCAACTCTTTTCCGCACCATTTTACAAAATTCGAGATATTCAATTTTTTTTGATGCATCATTTTTGTATATCTTCATATTCCTTCTTTTCTTCATAAATTCTCTAGTCTCAGTAGAAATTTTATTGGTCAATTGCTGCTTTTTTCTACCAGCTATCTTTGTTGCAGTTTTTAAAAGTGTACCAGTTATTTTCATATTAATTTCATTCAAATCTGAATTATGCTCAAAATCTACTAATACTTGAAACCGATTTCTAAGTTCTAATTTAAATTCATTAGAATGTTTCTGAAGATTAGGAATATCAACTGTAAATATTGTTTTTCTTAAAAATTTTTGTCTCTCTTGTTTCACATTAACATGTATCTTACACCTTACTAATCGATGATCACTTCCTGTGTTAAATTTATTAAGAACATTACAATCTTGAAATATGTATTTCCTATTAGTCAAAATATAATCCAATTCTGCTGTACTTTCATTTGGATGCTTCCATGTCCATTTCCTTTTAACATTTTTCTCAAAAAAAGAATTCATAATATAAAGTTTTTCTTTTTCTGCAAACTCCACAAGTCTATGTCCTCTCTCATTTCTATTACCATAACCAAAATTACCTATAGCAATTTCATCTTTCATTTGTTTACCAATTCTAGCATTAAAGTCTCCCATAACGATTTTAAAATGTTGTTTACTCTGATCAAAAGCCTTTTGTACATCCATATAAAAATCTTCTACTACTTCATCACTATGAGAACTTGTTGGGGCATAAACCTGAATTATCTGCATTTGATATCTGCTACTAAGTTGTATAACTAATCTTGCCACTCTGTCTGATACACCATCAATCTCCACAATATTGTTCTTCCACTTTTTATTTATAATGAATCCTACTCCACTTGTATTTCCAATATTTGTGCCTTTATAATAGAGTATATGTCCACTTTTTAAATCAATTGTCTCTTCACCTTTTCTTCTAACTTCACAAAGTCCAATAATGTCCCATTTAATATAAGAGAGTTCTTCTTCTAATTCTTGCAATCTTCCTTCACTTGAAAGTGATCTGCAGTTGTAAGTACCTAAATAAAAAGTCGTCATCAAATGGCAGCCTGGGTCCGCAATCAGGGGATTCTTAGCACCCTCCGCCTTTGGCCACCAACCGCTGCCTTGGTTGGTGACTTTACAGCCTCCTGGGAATAAGGGCCATGCTTTATTTTTGTCTGTCATAATTGTATATATGTATTGGAAAAATATTTATCATTTACACAAACATTCATTCTGCCTTATCAGGCACTGAGAAGAAAGACCATGGTGTTTCTTGATCTTAAACTCAGAGGTAAAAAGCCAATAAATTCACCACGCTGGCTAATGCGTGTTGGTGAGCAGCCCATCCATGTTCGTATACTATATGAATAATCACATAGTAATAACAGCTGCAACGACAAGAACATATGGAGTGGACATTAGGAATTTGCCCTGCTCGGTTCCTTTAAGGCCTCCAAGAGGAATCAAAGGATCTCCTTTCAGTTAATAGCAAACTCCATTGTACTACTATTTATTATTAACAAGTATACACAAACATATTATTGAATAAGTATGAATTTAATAATTTCCACTTTTTACATTATACTGTCAGAAGGTAGTGCTTTTTATTAGAACATGTTATGGATAAATGCATGACATTAATAAAGAAATACAATATATATATAAACAACTAGTATTTGATTTGTATATATTAGATTTATACAAAAATGTAATTATTTCATAACAAAAAGCAAGGTATTTAATAGAATCATATGCAACATCTTTCATATAGGATTCTGCCAAATTCTGAATAATATTAAAACGTTATGACAACTGAAAAGGAAATTTTTCCAAAACTATAGATAGTAGACTGGCAATTATATAGCATCTAACAAACAATCAATTGATATTTAACTGATCAGAACATTTCAGGGTTTTATTAAATATTTTAGATTTATTAGGTATTATAAGAATTGTTTTAATTTTTTTTTTTTTTAGCAATTTACAGATTTATTTTCCTCTACATAAATTCTAAAAAAATTTAATAATAAAAAATTGTATAAATAATAATTCATTTAAAAAAAAAACCTTAAAAAATCCAGCAACTGCTGCAGCACCACACTTATCTCTGCTCATTCCAGCCATTACTCCCCCAGCTTTGATATCAGCACCACCTGTATCATAAGTAACACCCTATAAAAAATAAATAATCCTGTTTTACATATAAATATATAATTAAACTATTACTTATCTATTTTTTTATTTCCGAGCCAAAATAAATATATGAGTAATATTTAAAGTGATGTATATTTAAAAAAAGATAATGAATCTCAAAGAAATAACAAATCTAATTCCAACCAAATCTAGCTTTCATCAAGTAATTTATTATTCTGACTTATATAATGAGAATTGGACCAACTTAATATCCTAGATATCAAGTATTAAAAAAAAACATCAACTATGATTTAAGTATTTACATGAGGTGATATCTTTCCCACCAATAAAAAAACATATTTCAATCTTATTTTTTCTTTTATCAATAGATCTAATTAAATTCATCCAAGGTATTCATCAGACTTTAGTTAAAGTTTAAAAATAGTTAATATAGGCATGCTTGTGTTCCAATAATACTGTATAAATATGAGTAACACAGGTAAAGATAGATTTAAGTTAAATAACCAAATGCAATTTACACTAGAAGCATGTGATGTGTCATCAGAATTATATATTTTTCTTGCCAGTTTAAGTATGAACTTGAGATATCATATATCAGTTGATTCTCTTGCTTGTGAAATAATATGGAGTCTTGTGAAATAAAATAGTACAGCACTTAGAATGTGATTGCACAGAGCTTTTTCTTCTAAATACTCACCAGTGAGAATAAAATATCAGATATTTAAAATTCTCTGATATAACAATAGACTCTTTAAATGATATTATTCAATTTTTAATTTTATAAATACAAAAAATAACAAAAGACGAAATTAATAAATGTAAAAAAAATACTCATGTAAGTATTACTATTTCACATATATATTGTTTTCTTTTTCACTACCTCAGAAATTGAATAATTACTAACAATTTGAATAAATATACATCCACAAATTTCATCCACTTGATTGATTATATACTGTATCAATTTATATATGCAGGTAATATACATTATTTGTCTAAATCGGAATAAAATTGTGCAAATAAAAATAAATTCATCTCATAAAACAACAACCTATAAATAATGTATTTCACTTCCAAAGCAATATATTAGTTAGGTAAATAAGAACACAGACAGATTGTAATAATAACTATCATGATCAGTCAGTTAAGTGATAAAGAACTCTAATACCATTCAGTGTATATAAGACTCTCAATGTTTAGCTAATTACATTACTCATTATTATGGAGCATTTAAAATGTTTTCACATATCAAGTAATAAAGTTCACATGATCACTATCTCATACTAGCACAATAATTGTTATTAAACAATTCAAAACAAAACAACACTCTCCATATAGTAGTGCCATCTTGTGCTAACAAGAGCAATCAATGGATGCCAGAAGGCTTGTGCATAAAATCCCTATCTAATGCCTACTCATCCAATATCCCCAGACTAGTTTCTGGCTTGTGGCCTTCATCCAAGGCTCCTCACTGATGAAGGCCACAAGCCAGAAACTAGTCTGGGGATATTGGATGAGTAGGCATTAGATAGGGATTTTATGCACAAGCCTTCTGGCATCCATTGATTGCTCTTGTTAGCACAAGATGGCACTACTATATGGAGAGTGTTGTTTTGTTTTGAATTGTTTAGTAATAAAGTTCATTGCAAGCTTTATGATGAAAAATTCTGAGGGAAAATTGACAAAAAAAAAAAAAAAAACACATCTGGGTCTTTTACAGAAGCTTGTTTTTGGTAACAAAATATATTTTGTACATATATGTGTATATACGAATATTGAATATTTATGTACAATATATATTAAGCTGCTTGTATGTATATATAAATAAAAGATAATAGTTAAGTATTATTGCATGTAGTTAGTTAATAAAGTAAATGCTTACATTTTTTTAGTTTTAAAAGAAACTATCCAAATGCAAAAATATCATGTGTACTGTATTATAAGGAGGTAGAAATACATGATATATTCTATATCTATCCCAGTCTAGACAAAGTTCATAATCTAATTCCAATAATAATTAAAACAATAACTTCAATATCAATTACCTCCTAGAAACTTTTGAAAATGGTTCCTTCTCAAGCATATAGACTAGCATAGAAAATTCATACTATACTCATTTTGATGCATCTTCATTTACAATAACAATCCAGAAGCTACCTCCACAAACTCATCAACAAAGAGAGAGAAAAATAACAGATGAAAACACATACACATCTGGGCACTAATGCAACAAAAGTTGAGCCTGTCACATAACACAGCTATTTCTAAAAACATAATACAAAAAAAAATACAACTATTTTTTTGTTATCTTCTCTTAAATAATCAATAAGGCAACTCTGTTCTCATAATTATAAATGTAAGTAACAAACTCTGTAAAGCAACTATTGGCTTTTTTCACTCTCTATAATCTATTTCATTCTAGCCTTCCCCCCTTCCAACTGAGTGTCACGTATTTTTTCTTTTTTTGTTGACCACAGATGGTTCAAATAGATAACTGTGACTTTTTCTCATAGTCTAATAAAATCCTTTAGATGACGATAATGGTGATTATAGTTTCAAACAATTGTCTGATTTTATAGTTGGAGCTTAATTAAAAATTTCTCAATTAATTCTCACAATTCAAGATCCTCTTACTTTTGTTGGTAATTGAAGAGCTCAAAGGGAAATTGATTTAATCAATTATTTTAAACATATTGATTACTGCTGAGAATAAGTATGTGTACCTGTATAGATCACTTGATAAATATCCAATATAGCAAACATTTAAAAGAATTCTACATAGTTTGCTTTGCATTCTTTTAGTGCAATGAAAATCTTTTATTCATTACAAAGCTATCTGGTAGAGAAGTAGGATACTAGTTGCAAATAATATTTGATTTAACCATAACATCCACAAATTTATGTTCAACAATTAGGTGAACATGACTTATTATCATTCTTTTTGCTGTAAAGTTCTACTTCTACCCCATACATTAATTAAATTATGCTGATATCATGAATCATTACTCAGGCCAACAATTATGCATTTGAAATTTGAGAAACTGCTTACAGAGTTAATGCTAAGTTCTTCTAAACATCTTTGATTCTTGAAAATGCTGTTCAACTCTTTGCTTTACTGTTCTACTTAATATAAAGAATGGTCCACTAAATAACTAACTCTCTTGAACACTGTTTTCCTTTCTATTATTTGTAATTATGAATTATGACTGATTAACAATACTGACAATTTGCACATATTTTTTGATTCATATCTGATTATCATGCTATTATAGTACTTCCTTTTAAGTTGGAAAATTTCTGTGTCAAACATTTTATATAAAAATACTACTAATAATGTCAATTTCAAATATAATGAAAAGAAAAGATATAAATTATACCTTTCCAACTAAATAAATAGTATCCTCTGCAGGTTCTTTACTTGTATATTCCAGTAAGATCACACGAGCATGATGTCTTGGCACTTCTGTAATAATAATAACAATAATAATTAATATTAATTAAGAATGGTCAGTAAGAGTTAGTTTATATAAGAATAAGCTTTAAGCATAAAGGATTCACTTGTATTTTTAAAATTCTTACTGATGGGTGAGTGAATATAGATTTGTACATTAAACCAACAGTACAGGTTAAAAGATTAATTTCCTTCTACATAATTATATATATATATATCCAGCACTAACTTATTAATTTATATAAATAATTAAAATTCTTTGCTTAAAATAGATGCAATATACATACATACATATAATTTTTGGGTTCTTGTGTTCCCCTTGTAATGCGGCAGAAAGAGGCGCTGTTTTCCATGGCCACCACAGAAATATTCAGATTAGGGGCCCAAAAGCAGATGACGCAAGTTCCAGCCGCTAGATGGCGCTGTTCACCAGGCGTACGCACAGAAACATTATTCCAAGTAGCAGCCAGCACTAGTGCCCACTGTTAGCCATAGGTAAACCGATCCAGCTTACATCGTCTGCTAAACAGCAAGTAGCCAGCAATCTATCCCACTAGGGGGCGCTGTTTCTCCATGCTACGCAAGGAAAAATGGCACCGCATTACAAGGGGAACACAAGAACCAATTTTTGTAAATTATTATATTAAAAAAATAAAATTTAAAATTTATATGAACCAGAGTACTGAACTACCTTTTGTAATCTTGTGAAATAAGATGAATTATTATATAATAAATGACTTTTAAATAGTAAGTTATAATGAAACTTGTAAAACCAATATCAGGAGAATTCTCTTTTATATAAAGCATTTATTATTTACTTTATATATTAATTGTCATTGCAGCTTTAATGAATAAAAATAAGTCTTATTGTAATAGGATTATTTTAATTTTCATATGTAATAATATTATTAATAAAATAAAATAATAAAAAGCATCAATCATTCTAAAATATTGAATAATAATTTCAAACTAATTACAATTAAAATGATTACTAGATTTAGTAGTCAAATCTATATTTCCATTATTCATGAAGTCATTACTAACATCCTTGAAAATTTAAATATAAATAATTGAACAATTCTATAAAACAATTCTCCCCAAAATGATTCATTTCAGATTCAATTATGAACAATTAAGAAATTACATTTTCATGATATCTTACATATGCAAAAATATAACACTCACTGTTTTGAACAATTTAAACAACTAGTTGAATCTGAAGAATTACATCACTCATAAATAAAATTTAAAGAAAAATTTTGTTCATGTAAATAGGATGAAGAAATATAATTTTGAAATAATATAATTAATGTCAAAATTAATATTTATAATGTATTTATTTTAGAACAATATATAATAATAGAATAGTAAAAAAATTAAATCAGTAATTATTAAAATTTTGAAACTCGTGCATACAAAAATTAAAGTGTACTGAAACATTCTTTTGTAATCTTTTTATGAAATAATATATGAAAAATATAATATAACAAATAATTTATGAAAAGTAAATTATAAAAAGACTTATAACATCAATTTCAGGCAAATCCCTTTATTGTGTTTGTCAAAGTATAAACACCAGAATTAGCTAGAATCTTATTTGATATATATATATAAATTATTTACTTTATTTAAAAATGTGAAAGATTTAAAACAGCTGTTACATGTAATGCAATAATCTTACATATAATTACATTCTGGATAGGCAAAATAATAATAGTTTCTCACTCAGGAATTCATAAAAAGTTGAGCACTGGAAGTAATACAATAATTAGATTCTGATCGATAGATCCTGAGCTCCTGAAACTACAACTCTATCACTGCATCAAACTGCACAGGATAAGAAGTGCCATAACTTTCTATTATAATAATTAAAATACTAAAACACTCTCTAATAACCTCTTTGTAAAATATGAGTTAGAGATGTTAATAATAACCAACTTCTGAATTGTAAAATATTATATACATTTTTCCTCAAATAAAGTAATTTGAAATAACTTATTCTTTTTCCTTCTATGTCTACAATCATGCATGGTTCAAGATATACTTTTCACCATAACTTTATTGCATAAAAATAAAATGAAAAACTTGCTATTTACTTTTTTAATAGCAATTTATTACATTGTTCATATAATAATTTATGATGAGAAATATTAAAAATAAAAATACCCAGATACTTCATTTTTTTTACATTACAACCATCTGTTCATAAATGAAATATGAAAAATGTCATTTCTTCCTTAGCAAAAAAAATAAAATAAATATTAGATCATGCAAGAATCTTTCCAAATGTTTATAAACCTGATTTCATAAATGTATAATTTCAAAAGCTGTCATTTGTGATGTTAGACAAATACAAAAAAATGAGCAAAAATTTGATTGTATACTATCTTTATTGATTTGGCCAAGGTATTTGATGCAGTTAATTGACAAAGTTTGTGGTATTGTTTAAAAATAGCTAGTTGTCCATAAAATATATTCATAAAATATCTGTTACAAAACTGGAATTTTTTGATAGTAAACTAGTTAATAAAATAAAGTCTAAAAAAATTAACCCCTCATCTTATTTTGTCTGGCAAATGACAATCATGACTAATAATTCCTTATCTTTCATTGCCCCATTGAAGAAGAGAAATATTGGAAGAGAGAACTATTTAAAGGCTGCCTTTTTTTTTATACACACATGTATTTGCATTTACTAGCACAGATTGCTGACTAAGGTTTCAATTTTTTAAGATGATTTAGTAAAAAAATAATTTGACCTACTGAAAAATAATTGGAAACAATAAATAGTAGGTTAAAGCTAAATATTATATAAAATAAAATTCTAGTTAATTCTGATTTGCGGTTAGCAATGTTTATGGCAAGCTGATGGAGACCTCTGAAACTTGTCCTTTGAGTACTGTATATGTCTTATTTTCCAATTCAGAAGTTAGCAATTACAAAAATCTAATATTTATTTTATAATGTAACTTACTAGCTAATGCTTTATTGCTCAGATTCCCTCAATGTTTCTAAGGTCTCAAAATAATCAACTATTTGATGAACATCCATTGTAAAGACTTTTAATGGTTGACAAATATCATAAAAAATGAAAAGGTATAACATAGTCATATAGAAAAAATATGATTAACAACATGTTATACCCAACTATAATTCACAATTTTGTTTACAAATTGACATCCACCCAGATTATATTTGCCAATATGATCATGGGTTTGATTCACTTGTTAGTTGTGAATACATACAATTCTTGTAGAAAATATCAATTACAATCTGGATGCACATTACCAGAATAATAATATTTGATGCTAAATGACTAAAATTTTACTAGCTGTATTTTAAGTAATAAGATATTTCCTAACAGCTTCAAATATTGAGTAATTTTTTTTGGCCAGCATGTTCTGGACTTCTCATCCAATACATGTCCCTTCTCTTTATGAGCACATGATAATACCTTAGAATTAATAGACCAGTTAAGTAGTCACATATACACTAAAGCAACATTATGTATCATTATATTCAACTGTTTTACAAGCACATTATAATGATTATATAAGATATTGATGAATAACACATAATCATTCTGTAACCACCTAAACAATATATTATTTTGAAAATTAGCAATGTTATTCATGTGTTATCTAGAGTATATTGCTTAATTTGCACCATATTTTTTGGGGGGGATCAGTCAATATTTACATTGAACAATGTATAGTAATAAAAACAGTGTACATATAGTACTATGCCAGTAAAAAGAAAAAGAGACAGAGAATCAATTCTAATTATTTATAAAATTAGATATAATAAAGTGAAAGTATTCAAATTAAAAATATTCATTTTTAGAAAAATTATGTTGAAGATATGAATATTTAGTATTTTTTTTAATAAGTAGTAATTTACTTAACAATCATTATTTTAAAAACTAAATTAGATAATTTTAATTAAAAATGATTTGCGATTAACCATAATAAGGGTAGGATTGCATGTTTGTAAGTTATTTGAAAATTTTTGAATAGTAAATTTCTTTTGTAATTATAAACTATTATTAAAATACTTATTATCATTTATCTATAAATATTTTACTAACATAATTTTAATTATAAAAATGAAGACTTACTGACAGTTGCTCTATTCACAGCCCCTAGTAATGGGTATTCTTGATTGATAACATTCTGATCTGATATTATATCTATTTTGACATCTGAACTATCTGGAAAAGCTTGTGTAACATAATCTGCAACTCTTGGAGCTGCCATTCTTTCAGGATCAGAGCCACCAATATCTCGGTAAACAGTTCTTTAAAATAGATATAAATATCATTAAAATTTATAATGTATTATAACTTTGTTTCTTATTGCATGCCAAATCCATGTAAGATTAATATCATTTATGTTCTTTATTACTCTTATAATGCTTTTTACAGCCCACTATTGATAGTTTTGATTGCCCCAGCAATCTTCTTCAGAACTATAACAAAACATAATACAAATACATCATATATAATTCATATGTAAATCATATATAAAAAATAATAAAGTTTTAATAAATAAAATTAAAAATGAAATAAATAAATATAGTAATTATAATTTAACAATGATTAAAATGGATGTTATATCAATGTATACAAATATTAATGTGGAGAAAGCAATAGATATAGTAATTAATAGATATAAAAAAGATAATAATAAAAAAATAATGTTTCACTTTAATGATAGGTTTTATAAACCAAAAGGTTTACTAATAGGAGGAGCATTAAGTGGAGAATTGAATAATATTTATATAGAAGAATTGGAGAAGTAAATGTTAGTGAATAATAAAGCTACAATCTTTATTAAAAGATATGTAGATGATTATTTATTGTTATTTAATAAAACAAAAAGACAGATTTATTTATAGAGGATATTAATACGGTGGTGAAAATATTAAATTAACTGTAAAAAAAGAAGAGAATAATATTCTGACATATTTAGATATAAAGTCGATTAAGTCAAATGAAGAAGGGAAATGTAGAATTGAAACATCAATTCATAAGAAAAGTAATATAGCTAATAATATAATTAATTGACATTCAAACACAAATATAAAATATAAAGTAAATACAATATGTTCTAGAATTCATAGAACAGTAAATTATTGTTCAAGTAAAGAAGATAATGTTAATCAAATAGATTTAATAAAAGAACAATTTATAAATAATGATTATCCAAATAAATTTATAAATGATAATATTAGGTTAATAGAAAATATAATAGATTATATAAATTATAATAAAGAAAAAAATAGTAATAATAATATAGATAAAATTAATAATATAGATATAAAGACAGGAAATAATTATGTAGTTAAAAATTTAAATAAAGTTATAAATAAAATTAATAAAAAATTTAATAATATAATAAATGTTAGAATAGTTAATAAAGAGAAAAAATGATTAATATTATTAGTAATTATAATAAAAATTCAGATAATGAAATAAATGGAATATTTGAAATTAATTGTAAAAAGTGTCAAATTAATAATAAAAAGTAAATTATGTAGGAAAAACAAAAAATTCAATATATAGAAGACTATTACAACATAAATATAATAAAAATTCGCCAATATATTTACATACATTAGAAACATGGCACAAGTTTGGAAAGGATTATATAAAGATGATACAATTTACAAATAATAAAAAGGATAGAAAAATAAAAGAAGCTATTTATATTAATAATATTAAGCCAGTATTAAATAGAAATTTGGGCATGAAAAAAATTTTGACAAAAAAAAAAATTTCATTATATAAAAAATAGAAAGAGGGAGCTATTAAATATAACTGTAAAATTTAAAAGTTTGAATAGATAGAAGTTAAGATTAGAAAATATAAATAGAAGATAAGTATAAAAAATATGTTAAAAAATAATATTAATGTGAAATATAAAAATATGAATATATAATGTTAGCATTTAATATTAAAAAAATAATAAGAATAAAATAAAAAATAAATGAAATAAAAATATAATATATATTGATTGATAAATATAGAATATAAAAAAAGTTAAAATGTATAATATATAAAACAGTAATAATTATACAGACAGATATATAGATATATGTGAGTATATATGATTATAAGATAGAATTTGTGGATATATATAAAATGTAATATTATATGTTCATGTATACTTGTATTTGTATTGTATTTATTATAGTTCTGAAGAAGATTGCTGGGACAATCAAAACTGTCAATAGTGGTAAACAGAGCAAAACTCTCCATACAGTATTGCCACCTGTGCTAAACAGAGTAATCAATGGATGCTGTCAATAGTGGGTTTGTAAAAGTAATAAAGAACATAAATGATATTAAAATTTATAATGCAAGAATAGATTTCTTTCAACAGTATTTAAAAATTACTATGCACAAAACAACAAATTATTTATCTCACAACATATTAGAAATAAATCTTTAATTAACTGTATTTTTAAAATTACCCAAGTATTAGTATATGATATAAAGTGTATGCACTCCAAACTGTTAAACTACCAAAATTCAAATACATTTTATTTTACCTGTTTGGTATTTAGTATGTTTATGAATGATATATTTTCATGTCCTTTTTTTTTTAAAGAAAAAAGATATAATGTCTGTATTAGTTTAAAAACAACCAAGATGTTTTTACAAAAAAAAAAAAAGAAGAAAAGATTGGTTTGAATCAATTAAACAAATGTATTGTAATCCAAGATGAAAATTTTTAAAATAGACAGATTTATTAGAAATCAAAGGAAATATGAAAAACCATAGAGATTAATATCAACTTTCTCTTGGCTTTTTAAAAACAAAAAAATTTTGAACTTTACAATTAGTTAAAATAAAGTGAACTTTCTTTGAAATATATATTTATATATTTAAGTTAAAAGTTGATAAAATTTATAAGATTAAATGCTCATGATTTATGCTTATTGATGATTTTGTACATGTTCAAATGAGAGTGAGGGTGCATGAGTTTTAAATACTTTAACTTTAGTTCCACAAAACATAATTTATAATAGAATATTTATCTTCAATTTTGCTTAATACTGTTTTAAAAATAAATGAAAAATGAGGATTCAGTATATTAGATTTGCTGATGTTATGAATGTAATTAAGGATAATAGAGGTGAATTAAATAAAATAATAAAATTTATAACAAATAAATTTGGGATGAAAATATATATAGATAAAACTAAACCTATGAGAGGTATGACATAAAATGCTTGAAGTGACAGAGCCTTGATACTGCTATCTAGGAAACTTGAACTCCAGAGTTCAACTCTATATTGTACTAAAAATATGCAGGTTACCTTAACTGCTTATCACAAAACTTTGAAATTAGTAGCTCCCTGCAAATTTTTTATGAGAAGTCAGAAGTTTATGACAAATTAGTGCATAATCATTGATGACTACAAAAGTTTAAAATAAGCTTGATAGCATTCTGATACTGATTTTATTTTCATGAAGAGACATTACATGGATGTTATGATGCACAGACTTTTGAAGTCTGCAATGACATTTCTTTGCATTTAATCTTGGCTATGATTTACTGTATATGGCTGATAAAATAATCTTTTTTTTTGTTTTCATAAAATAGATAATTAGGCGTAAAGGTTATTCATTAATCTTTCATTCAGGTCTCAAATCTCTAAAGCATGTACTATCTGGATTTAATTGGTATATATAGACTTTTTCAAATTTGATATTTATTGCTATAACGATCGAAATGTAAGTGAAGATCGAATCTATCCGCAAAAACAATATCTGCTCTACAGAGTGCCATCTAGGCATTTGAGCCTAGAAAAATTTATAAAGTAGGCAGATACGCGCTGTTAAGATTCCACTTTATTTAAATATTCAGATCGTTAGCCCAAGTCACTAGCTCAGTGGAGTAGCAGAGATAATAAAGTATAAATTTTATATCTTAAATATAAAAGAATAAAAGCCACTGCCAGAAATTAACACATAAAAATATTTATTTACGCACATATAAAATAATATTTAAATTTTGAGGAATAAATTTAACGTTTATATTTTTATATTGATCTTTAATTCTAAATTTAAGTAGATTGCAAATAATGAGTTTACTATTTATTTAGAGGGTCGAGTATGAATGGACTACATAGGTCTGCATTTGAAAAGAAAATATTCTTCCCTGATTTAACCTTAGGCAACAAATTTCGCAATCAACTGGCGCCAATCCATCTGATACATTCATGTATTCAATGTAGCATGATACGACAACACAAAATACTATATTGTCAGGAATGTACATCTGAACAATAAGTAGAAATAGAGAAGAGATTGACTCTCCACCAACAGGAATGTGACATCTGTTGGCAAGTAGATCAATAAACAAAAAACTCCATAGGAATGGACTGCGGTCATCTGCCGACTTACAAACCCATCCATAGGCAAACAGAGGGTGTGTGGCGTATATCTATAATCCTGCCCGTAGCGGACCTCATACTACATCTACTAATTACACAAATATATCCAATCCATTGAACCAATTCAACTACGAAATGAATAACCTAAGATTACCCTCCCTTAATACAACTTTACAAAACTATATAGCCATTCACGCCGACTTAATTTTAACATTTAAATACGTTCGCACAGATTTGTTTAAAAATGTTGGGTATAGATCGATTACATAGATTCCACGGTCAAAAACATTTCAAAATAAACATAAACGATCAAAATACAAAATTATTGATACCGACAATCGCAGAGGGAAACTTATAAGTAACCCAATAGTATTCACCATAAGATACTTGCGTTGTCACCAATAACTTAAAAGACATCCGAATAAATACATTTTAGATACTCACCGTAAGGTATCATTATTTATCGAATGTCTATATATTTTGATCAAATATGAAAACCAAAATATAATTAACCGCAAACGAATCCATGCAAGCGTCTATAAACAACTTAAATTTCATACATTTAAATAATCTTTACAATAAGAAAAAAAAAAATGGAAATGATGTTTATCAATCGGAAAACATATAAAATTAAACATTATTAATTTGATTTAAAAACTTACAAAAGTCAGATAAGAGTCCGTTTTAACATTTCAGTTGGCTTGTTTATCAATTTGTAAAACTTGACGAAAGTTCTTGATTGATTTTAACAATTGTTCATTTCATATAGCTTATGGTATAAGAGTCCAGGCCTCTGCTTTCAATTCCCGCGACGCCTCCGTTGGAAGGTAATGTTCTGGAGATGGCAATAGCTGGTTCAAGGTATCACAGTCTTTTCATTTTTTTTTTTTATAGAGAGTGTGGTATGTGCGTCATACCACATCTCTCAAACACACAACGCTGGAACTGTCCGAAAAAACTGTATTTCCCTTTTTATATTATCCACAAGGATTCAATGAACAAAACGTCACTAGTCTATCACTTTCGTTAGGGTCCGAGCCAAGGCTTAGTGCTTCCATTGGTCAAGCTAAAATCTCTTTCTTCTCTTATCTAACTTTTCATCTGACTTTTTAATTAAACAGCTTTTAGATAATTAATAAACAATCATTTCCATTTACAGATTACAGGAATTAATTAATACCTGTTTTTATTTTAACTTACGTTATTTTTTTATTAAAATATTTTTATATTTCAATCTTGTATTTTTTTATTTAAAAAAATACGTTCAAATACTTTTTTTTTTGTTTATGAAAAAAATATTTTTAAAGTTTAGCATCTGTGCGAATATATATATGTTTAACAAACATTTTAATTTTAGCGTTTAGTTTTTTCCTTTTATTTGCGAACTTTTAAGTTTTTATTTTAAATTAATGTAACGACATATTTATATATCGTTACATATCAGTAAACTTCCTCAAAAAACAAAAACATTAAAAAAAAAAAAAAAAGAATTTACTTAGTGTTAGTAATTACGTTACACAAATTTGTTATATATGAAATTTCAAAAGGACAAAACTTTTTTTTTAAAAGACAAAACAGTAATTACAAATATAATGATAAAAAAAAGTTGACTGATGATTCCTTACTACCAGCTAAATTTCTGCCCCCTCCCTTCAAGTTTCATTTCTCCCACCTTTAACTATTACTTAGGCAAGTTGAACGATTAGATTTTAATTTAACAAGACTTTTTTTTTTTAAAAAAATATGATTTAGATTTATTATTACGTTTTATTTATTACTTTTTATTCCTCGTATTTCTCTTTACATATGCGCAATTTTTCTTACTGGCAGTACCTTTAAGACAAAATTTCAAACTGTAACTCCACGTCATTACAACAAATATATTTATACAATTTCAGAAAAAAAAAAATTTACGGGCATGATTCGCTTTTAAAATTC
Source organism: Epiperipatus broadwayi (assembly GCA_028023455.1). Taxonomy (NCBI): domain Eukaryota; kingdom Metazoa; phylum Onychophora; class Udeonychophora; order Euonychophora; family Peripatidae; genus Epiperipatus; species Epiperipatus broadwayi. Next base: position 8,089,820 of record JAQFVV010012440.1, on the reverse strand, counting down.
TCAGGGCACTCGTGTTTATTAAAGATAGAAAATTTCAGCATCATCAATTCCCCTTCTCAGGGTCAATCTCTGAGGTAAGGCCACACTTGGGACGCCAATTATAACGATCGAAATGTAAGTGAAGATCGAATCTATCCACAAAAACAATATCTGCTCTACAGAGCGCCATCTAGGCATTTGAGCCTAGAAAAATTTATAAAGTAGGCAGATACGTGCTGTTAAGATTCCACTTTATTTAAATATTCAGATCGTTAGCCCAAGTCACTAGCTCAGTGGAGTAGCAGAGATAATAAAGTATAAATTTTATATCTTAAATATAAAAGAATAAAAGCCACTGCCAGAAATTAACATGTAAAAATATTTATTTACGCACATATAAAATAATATTTAAATTTTGAGGAATAAATTTAACGTTTATATTTTTATATTGATCTTTAATTCTAAATTTAAGTAGATTGCAAATAATGAGTTTACTATTTATTTAGAGGGTCGAGTATGAATGGACTACATAGGTCTGCATTTGAAAGGAAAATATTCTTCCCTGATTTAACCTTAGGCAACAAATTTCGCAATCAACTGGCGCCAATCCATCTGATACATTCATGTATTCAATGTAGCATGATACGACAACACAAAATACTATATTGTCAGGAATGTACATCTGAACAATAAGTAGGAATAGAGAAGAGATTGACTCTCCACCAACAGGAATGTGACATCTGTTGGCAAGTAGATCAATAAACTAAAAACTCCATAGGAATGGACTGCGATCTTCTGGCGACTTACAAACCCATCCATAGGCAAACAGAGGGTGGCGTATATCTATAATCCTGCCCGTAGCGAACCTCATACTACATCTACTAATTACACAAATATATCCAATCCATTGAACCAATTCAACTACGAAATGAATAACCTAAGATTACCCTCCCTTAATACAACTTTACAAAACTATATAGCCATTCACGCCGACTTAATTTTAACATTTAAATACGTTCGCACAGATTTGTTTAAAAATGTTGGGTATAGATCGATTACATAGATTCCACGGTCAAAAACATTTCAAAATAAACATAAACGATCAAAATACAAAATTATTGATACCGACAATCGCAGAGGGAAACTTATAAGTAACCCAATAGTATTCACCATAAGATACTTGCGTTGTCACCAATAACTTAAAAGACATCCGAATAAATACATTTTAGATACTCACCGTAAGGTATCATTATTTATCGAATGTCTATATATTTTGATCAAATATGAAAACCAAAATATAATTAACCGCAAACGAATCCATGCAAGCGTCTATAAACAACTTAAATTTCATACATTTAAATAATCTTTACAATAAGGAAAAAATGGAAATGATGTTTATCAATCGGAAAACATATAAAATTAAACATTATTAATTTGATTTAAAAACTTACAAAAGTCAGATAAGAGTCCGTTTTAACATTTCAGTTGGCTTGTTTATCAATTTGTAAAACTTGAGTTGATTTTAACAATTGTTCATTTCATATAGCTTATGGTGCACCTCTGCTTTCAATTCCCGCGACGCCTCCGTTGGAAGGTAATGTTCTGGAGATGGCAATAGCTGGTTCAAGGTATCACAGTCTTTTCATTTTTTTTTTTATAGAGAGTGTGGTATGTGCGTCATACCACATCTCTCAAACACACAACGCTGGAACTGTCCGAAAAAACTGTATTTCCCTTTTTATATTATCCACATGGATTCAATGAACAAAACGTCACTAGTCTATCACTTTCGTTAGGGTCCGAGCCAAGGCTTAGTGCTTCCATTGGTCAAGCTAAAATCTCTTTCTTCTCTTATCTAACTTTTCATCTGACTTTTTAATTAAACAGCTTTTAGATAATTAATAAACAATCATTTCCATTTACAGATTACAGGAATTAATTAATACCTGTTTTTATTTTAACTTACGTTATTTTTTTATTAAAATATTTTTATATTTCAATCTTGTATTTTTTTATTTAAAAAAATACGTTCAAATACTTTTTTTTTCTTGTTTATGAAAAAAATATTTTTAAAGTTTAGCATCCGTGTGAATATATATATGTTTAATAAACATTTTAATTTTAGCGTTTAGTTTTTTCCTTTTATTTGCAAACTTTTAAGTTTTTATTTTAAATAAATGTAACGACATAGTTATATATCGTTACATTGCATTTATAATGATTCTTTGATCTTTTCATACACACATTCTTCTTTCGTTGTGTGCTACTCATGACTGCTTTTTCAATCTTCTGCTATTTTATTTTAAGGCAACAGGTTTTATAGAATAAAAGCAAATAAATTGCTTCTATCAAATAATTCTCAATTGTAACCAATCCGGAGATTTTTATACTTTACTGTTTTTAGTGAGGTCAAGTATAGTAGAACTTTCACTGTTGGCTAATAAATAAGATATTACTATTTTTAAAAATTTTATGTTGATAATAGTTTTTTAGAAAGAAACTTTAATAGACATGTACAGTGTAAAGATACAAAAATTAAATACATTACATGAGAAGAAACATATAGTTAATGTTTTTAAATATTTCAAAAGCTTGTTGAAATATGAGAGATAGACAGAGGAGGGAAAGAGGGTGAGAAAGAAAGAAGGAATAAAAGAGGAGAAGAGAGGGAAGAAAGAAAGAGGTAGAAGAGGGGGAGGGATAAAAACAAGAACTGTAATTACTAAACAAGATTTTAATTAGATTATTTTGTGGAATTGATTAAAATAAATTGTATCTCAAAAATTTGGATTATTACAAAGAGAGAAGTGATTGGAAGTGTTTTAAATTTGAGTTTCTTAGAAAATATTAATTAAATAAAAAAGAATAGAAATATATAGACATTAAAAAGAATAGGGTAAAATCATGTATTAAAAAAATTAACAAGAAAAACTGGATAAGTTCTTAAAAGTAGAAGACTATTAAGAAAAAATAGTAGCAGATAATCTTAAAAAACAGGGTAATTATAAAAAAAATCTAAAACTTGTAGAAAATATCTCAACATTATATAAGAAATCGCTCCTTAAGCAATGATAAAAGAAATAGTCGATTACTCACAAAACAATGTATAAAATTAAATAAATGTTTGTTGTATAATTTATGTCTAAATGTATATAAACTGCCAATATTATTATAATACAATCAGTATGAATGTATAAATTAATATAAGATATATGCTAAATTGTAAACATAAATTTTTTTTTTTTTTACAAAAAAACCTTCCTTCATTTTTTTAAATGTATATTAAAAGTTTAGATGAACAACTCTTAATATATTTCCCACATTGCTTAAGATGAGACAGTATTATCACATAAAAAGACATTATTTTCAAAATTAATAAAAAATGAAGGAAACAAAAGGCAAGTGATTTAATATCATTTGAGGTAGTAATAATTTCAACTATAAGCAGATGCCACAAAATCTAGATAGTGACATATGCTGATAAAAAAAGCTAACAAAATATTCTAAAAGCATCAGATCATTCAAATATGTAATGGTTATTTTATTATGATCTGAGCCCAATATCTTAAATTACTATTATTTCACAATAAAAAGATAAATTAGAATTCAATTACTGGATTTAAATGTTTTTAATATTTTTAACCTAATATTTGAAAAAAAAATCAGAAATACCAAAAAATAATATTTATATTTGATGTATAAATATTATTATATTTTGTCATTATCAACTATAAATCATCTAACTGCCAAAGAAATAAAAAATAAGAACAAAAATGAGCTTAAAAAATATAATAAAATAAGACACAATATAAAGGCTACTACTATAGTCTTATATTTGAACATCTACTATGGTTCTACTTATTAATAGTAACTTATTTATAGTACAAAGTCAACTGATTTCATATAAAAGAAATGAATTAATTTATTTAATATTTCAAGCCTATTATTTGAAAAAGTTTAGAGATGCCAGAAAACAATATTTATATTTGACATGTATTACTATATTTTGTTATTATTTCATTATCAATTTGTAAATAATTTGAAGTCAGATGAATGCAATATATATGTTGCATTATTAATAACTAATTATTTATAATTAATTTCTATAATTTCACAGACTCTATTCTCCTATAATAATTATTAAATGGAAATTTTAAATTGAAAAATATATAAACTAATTTGTTTTTAAATAAATAAATCTCATTACATAAATTTAATAGAAAACATTCAGAAAATTTCTACTACAAATATTCAAAAAAGAGTAGATTAAGCTGATTCAATATATTCAGATCTGCTAATAAGTTTAAAAGATAAAATACATTAAAAAACTCATAAAAATTATTCTCCTCTGATTAAAAACAGTACAATATTAACTATTATTGCTTAAAATTTTTAAATCCTAAAAAAATGGTAACCTGAATTATAGAAAATATATTACTTTGTTATGTAATGAAAAAAAAAATTTAATTAAAATAATATAATATCTATTCTTATATTTTATAAATAATACTTGTTAATTTAAAAATTTCACACAAAATTAATTTTGCATCCTCCTTATTTACTAATATTAGTTTATTAGATGGCTCTTTTTTATTCCAAAATAAATTAAAAGATTTTGTTTTGTACAGTTTATGCAGTGGATGCTAGATAGATTCAAATACTAAAGATTTCCAGATAAAGCTTCACCTAAAATTTTAGTTTTCAAATATTACCACCTTTCAAACAATAACAATAAATGATATCTTCAAACTATTTTATTACAAAAAAAAAAGGATTCAAATTCAATTTAACATTAGTGATATTATTGTATAAAACAAAACAGAAAGTGATGGTATTGGTTTTCTAATACTCTGTGACATTTTATATTAAAATTTAAAATATAAATATTTGCTTTCATATTTCTTGTAACTCAATTTACAAATGAATACTTTATTTCATTTCATTTTTATATGTATCTGTTTTGCTAAAAATTTTATGAAAAATAGATTATAGAGTTTGTTGATAGCAAAAAATAAATTAAAATAAAACTAAGGTAAAACAAGAATAGAGATAAATAAATGCCTATTTTGAAATAGGATGATGAAATCAAAATTTTTTTTTCTAATTATAAAAAAGAATGCTATATTTACAAAGTTGTTATTGGAGGGCTGACGATATATTAACATAACTTTACCATGGAAAACATATTTTACAAAAAGTCAAAATGTTTCTGGCAAAGCAAAATTGATGATACCGATAGTATAAATAACATTTTAAAACAAAATGCATTTATGAATTACAGATCTACAATGATTGAAAACAAAATTATGATTATATGTACTCAAACATTTGTCATAAAAACAAAACATTTTTATAACATTATTATTGATTTTACTCATGAAATAACACAGAAATATTTTAATATCTATGGATGTTTATGATTATATACATAAAATAATTGTTTATACTAAAATGCTTGATTCTTACCATATAATTTTTATTGTTATTCACCCTTTCTGATGATTCAGTAATCATTAATAAACATTAGATCTAATGATCGTTAAAAATGTTTTATGGTATTGAAATTTGTCAGTAATATTTACTGATAGCTTCAAACTATTTACAAAAGAGTTACTGCCTACAAGAATGATTTAAAATTCTTTTTTTTAAAGAAATCTAAACACAATTGTGAGATTTGTCCACCTTGCATGAACTAATTAACATCTATGCTTCTTTAACTATAAACATTTTTTTCCTCACTGAAAAATTAAATTTTTTTTCTTCAGCAATATTCTAACCAATTCATCAATAGGAAGGTATCATAAACATTATATAATATTTTAGTACTCAAAAAAAAATTGGATATCAATTTCACATTTCATAATGCTTAATCCCAGTTACAAATAATAGTTTAATTAAATTATAATTTAAGAATTTTTGTTTTAAAAATCTTTACATCTAAACAAGGTGTGCATACACAATATATATATATATATATTATTAAGGTTAAAAGATGCTAAGTTTTTAGATTTTGCTACAAGAATCCGTGAAGTTGAGTTGTAAGTCATCAATTAAACATTGAAAATTTTAATAATTTTTAAAATGTAATTTGAACAATAGGTGCATACTAAGTTAATATAAATCGGGTGACGTTCTGATTTATTCTAACATCTTGAGAAGGTTCATTTTAACCGAAAATCGATTTGATGTAAATAAATTTATTACTTATTAATTCAAATGTAGTTGTCTATAATATTTGTTTATTATATTTTTGTATTAATATATATATATACCTACCTTCCACTTTCTAAAGCAGTTGCAAGATGAATGACTTTTTCAACATGATGTATATCTGTTCCATAAAAACCAAGTTTATCAACTTTTTGAGATTGATTAGATTTAGATTCATCTTCCTTGATTTCCAATGGCTAGAATTAAAAATTAAATAAATATTACAAAAAAATTACACAATTTTATTTTTAAAAATTGTAATAAAAATTTTATTCACAAGATAAATCTCAGACTAATTAAATGAACTTAAAACAAAACTTAGTATTGGTACTCTAAAAGATTTATCTTATATATGAAAGTATAGGTTTTTTGTAATCATTAAGTTGCAAAAATGTCCTTAAACTACTTGAGATGAAGTAGTTTTTTGAAGGCATAATTGGGTTTTATGGATAATGCAAATACAAACTACTCTACCAAAACTATTATTTGTCAAGATTTGAGGACATCAATAATTAAATAATCATCTTTGTGCATCCACAACCTCTAGAGAAATTAAAAAATATATACTATAAAAATAGATAAATTATTGAATAAAAATTATGATTATGCTAAAGAAAACAGTGATGTGGTAGTTTAAAAAAAATAAAGTTAACTAAGGTCTAGCATCCATAGAAATAATTATCTGCCCTCCTACCAGTAATAAATGCATTGTATTATAATTGTATATATATATTTTAAAGTCAGGGCATCAACACTCAATCCATCATTAACTTGGATCATTTATCTTTTAATTAAGAATAGCTAAATATCTATTTTTGATCATTATTGAATTATATATATATAAAATAAAGATGGTGTTTATATATATGCTAAGTTATCAAGGTAAGTTGAAATTAATAGACAATGATGCTATAAATCAGAAATAATATGATTGATCATTGTTAATGAATTTTTCATTGTTTAGCACACCATAATATAATTTATCCTAGCTTCTCAATTTTAAAGATACATTATATAGTTAGAGAGTCACATTAATAAAAAAATTATTTCTATTAAAAGGGAAAATAGCTGTTACAGAGTATCTATTGTTAGAATACTTTTATGGTTATCTAGAACAGTTCTATTAGATCAGGTGATCTTGATGACAAAAATAATAGCATAATGTTAACAGAAAATTGAAATGGTATTCAAAAACAAAGATATAATCAAATTACAGCTTAGAATTAAAATAATAAATAATTAGTTTCATAATAAAATAGAAGTTATAGATTAGATTTTAAAAATAAAAAGAGAAAATTTTACATACAGAGAGTTTCAGATGATAAGAATAGGTGTTAAGTGGAGTATGTATTGGTTCAAAGGCTTGTTGTAAAGTAGTATATGCATCTGTCTGTCATATCATTTAGAAGAAAAAATTTTCAGACAATGGAGAATTTCTACGCACACTCAATATTTATTTTCAGATAACAGGATCATAGCCAATTCAATAATCATCCAATTATTGACCAGTAAGTAAATTAGTATTTACCTATTCTTGACTACCACATAAAAAAACAAACAAACCATCAACTGACAGTTGCTATACAACTGCTCATTTCTAAAAAATATAGAGGCTTTGCCCTGCAATGAGCTATTTATGGTTGTATTTATTTTGCTATATACTGATTTAAAAATACATATCACAACATGGAATTAATATAGAGGCAGATCACAATGTAGTGATGGTAAAAATGAAATTAATTTTTAAGATAACAAAAAGATCAATAATAAATTAATTAAAAGGAAAATGCTATTTTTTTTCACAAATTTGTTAGATAAGAAAATTATTATCATTAGCAGTCATTAATAAATAAGAAAAAATAAAAATAAAAAAATAACAAAAAAGAGTTAAAGGTAAGTTTTGATGGATAAGAAAATGGGTATAGATAAAAACCTGCATAATAAAATTAATCCAAATCAAAGTGAGAATATATTCAAACAAAATTTTAAATAAATGTAGAACTGCCAATATTTTATGAAAAAGGCAAGAAATCAAAAAAGTACTGGGTTAGCAATGAGATGATTAATCTAATAGTAGTGACAGGAAAATGAAAGCATATAATTACAGGATTAAGTAAAGAATGCATTAAAAAAACTTAAAAATGAAGTGAGGTGAATCTAATAAAGTTAGGAAAGTGTCAAAGTAATGTAGAAAAATAAAACAAAAAGTTCAAAGAGAAAAATATGATTTACTATAAAGAAAACAAAATAATTTGGATGAAAAAAATGGCCCACAAGAATAAAGAACATAGGCAAAACTCTCTCCATACAGTAGTGCCACCCTGTGCCAACCAGAGTAATCAATGGATGCCAGAAGGCTTGTGCATAAAATCCCTATTTAGTGCCTACTCATCCAATATCCCCAGACTAGTTTCTGGCTTGTGGCCTTCATCAGTGAGGAGCCTTGGATCTGAGAGCACTGCACCTAGATCTTAGGATCTAATGCAACCTTCCAGCAGCCACCTTTTATCTCTACTTAACTACAAAACTATGAGAATGAAATTGAAAACACAATAATATTTCAAAATGTATGGGTGCTGAACTGAGTTCAGACCCATATGACTATATAAGCTATTGAGCTTAGATTGAAAATATTATTGCATTTTCAATTTTCTCATTGTTTTGTAGTTAAGTAAAGATAAAAGGTGGCTGCTGGAGGATTGCATTAGATCCTAAGATCTAGGTGTAGTGCTCTCAGATCCAAGGCTACTCATTGATGAAGGCCACAAGCCAGAAACTAGTCTGGGGATATTGGATGAGTAAGCACTAGATAGGGATTTTATGCACAAGCCTTCTGGCATCCATTGGTTACTCTGGTTGGCATAGGGTGGCACTACTGTATGGAGAGAGTTTTGCCTTGTTTAATAACAATTATGTGCTAGTATAAGAGATGGTGATCATGTGAATAAAGAACATATTGAAGAAAATATAGAGAATGTTAATAAAAAAGGATATATTAATAAAGACAACAAGTTTTGTTTACATTATATATACAAGTTTCTGGTACATAAAGATCTAATAAATTATTTGTTAATGAAGAAAAATATAAAAATAAAAGATAAATCAAATTTGAGTAGATTGAAGGATTTGATCGGATTTCAGTTGAATTACTAAAGACTACAAAATTTCCACAATTACAATTCAATTAAAAAGCTAATGCTGTTAAATGTAAGGATTTTTCAATACTTAGTTTAATTTCACAATTATTTTAATATTGTATTATAGATGAAAATAGTGCTGCTAAATTATAAGGGTGACTCTATTATAAGATGCAATGAGAATTGCAAATCTATCTGTCATGTCTATCCAAATATGTAATTGTCAGTTTATAAAAAATAAATTATGGTGTAGAAAATGAAAATAGTATTGTGTAAAAGAGAGTATTTGTAAATTAAAGGAAAGCTTAAACAAATTAAATAATTAAAATTGATGATGGAGAAGAAAAATAATAAAATAATAAGATATTTGGATATAATTATAAGATCTGAAAATTTTAATTTATATACAATGCCTATTGAAGAGAGAATTTGTGCTCTTATTTTAAAGTTCCTTTAAAATATAAAATGGCTGTAATGATCAGAATGAAGATATTAGATTTATGCACAGAAATGATGGTAATATTGTTATTAGATGTATTAGATAAAAGATAAAAAATTTCAAAGGTTAAATATCAATAATAATAAAAAGTAAAAAATGGATTTCAATATCAGATAATACAATAAATAATAAAATGATAAAAATATTTGTTCTGATTATAAGGCTATATATATATAATGTATCACCTAATGTTAATAATTATAAAAATAACATTAATAAAGAGCATAAAAGTATTGTACTTTGTGGGACATCGAATTTTGAAAAGTCTCAGTGTTCATTGAAAAAGAGATTTTAAAAACATCAACTATTAGAAAGTATTAAAGCACATAAAATAAAGAATGATCAAGCATATTCTGTATTTAATGATCATGAACTTAAATGTAATGGACAGTTTGCATTTAAATTGGATAAAGTACAAATAGTGCATGGAAAAAAGAATAATAAGCATAAAAGAAGCTATTTATTTATATTAATATAATGAAAGAGTTAATTAAAGGACATAAAATAAAGAGTGTTCAAAAATCTATATTTAGTAATCATAATGGATAGCATAATTGTATATATTCTTTATATTAATTATTGACATTGCTTATTATAAAAAAATATTATGATATTGCTGATTTTCAAGGTAGTTTGTAGCTATTTACATTAAGTTTTATAAATAAAATGCAAATAAATACTGTAGTCCAATTCCTTTGCAGAAAGACAGCGAAAGAGAAAGTAATACTAGATTAGTAAAATGATCATTAATAACTTAATACTTTTCTTCCTTATATTTCAACTTTAGTTATTAATGATTAGATATTTATTTATTGAATAATATATGAAGACTAATTAGGCTGGCTATTTGGAAAATAAATTCTAATGTTATGAGACCTTTAATACCTTATAGCATATAACATCATCATTATCATTTTTAAGCATTATTGGCCTATTGCATCATGAAATTCTCCAAGTTTAATTCAGATTTTATGATCCATAGCCTCTCTTCTCCACATTGTACTAGAAACATTTCTTATTCCATCCATCCATCTTACATATGGCCTCTTTCTAAGTCTCTTACAATCTCTTGGGATCCAATTAAAATTTCAACAGTCCACCTACCACCATCTCTTTGAGCAATACAGCTTAACTCCATTTCAGTCCCTTAATTTTTTTCTCTCTTACCCATATAAACTTAACATACAACTCACCATGTGATCTAAAGTCTCTGTATTGCTCATCTATTCAGTATCTAAATCTCAAGTTCATTAGTAAAAACTGGTAAAAAACACACATATTAAAATCATTTTCAAACACATAGTCATATATTAAGTTATTTCTATCAATTCATCCATTATGTTTCCATCTATATTAATAATTTGTGGAAGATATTTGTAATTAATTAACTTCTAATTCATAATTATCAACTTTATTTTTTTCTTCTGAGAAAATCCATTGATCATTGCTATAGTTTTTTAAGCTTTTATCTTTATTTTCTTATTTTCATGAGATAACTTGAATATTTTCTGAAGCTCTGAAGCATTATTTGTAAAACCAACAACACCATTTTACAAAATCTGGATGAATCTCCATTTACTTTTATTTCCTTAGCTTCCCATTTTACTTCACAAATTACTTCTTATAAAATGCAGTAAAAAGTTTTGATGATATGGAATCACTCTCCCATAAACATTTGTCAATTGCAATCTTCTTGCTATTATAATGTAATCTAATCATTGCTATTGCATTTTGATAAATATTCTTCAGAATATGACAATAGTGGGGTCTATATTTTGATGATCCAAAGTTTTAATCATCATGGAAATGTTCATAGAATCAATTACCTTTTCATAATTTATGAATCCAAAATATAATGGCAACTCATATTCATTGGTCCTTCCTACAATTTCTCTCAATATCTGGATATGATTCATTGTGCTAAAATCACTTTCAAATCTAACTTTTTTAGTTGGTTAGAATTCAAAGATTGTTATAAATGAATTGTAATTATCTTTTAAAATTTTGTATAGAACCGATAGAAGACTAATAAGTCTGTAATTGCTAATATTTTCTTGAGAAAGGTGTAAGACAAGGTGACTCCATATCTCCAAAACTTTTTACAGCAGTGCTGCAATAAGTATTTTGTGAATTAAAATGGGAAACTAAAGGAGTGAAAGTAAATGGAGATTATTTAAGTCATTTAGATTTCGCAGATGATGTAGTTGTTTTTGCAAATAATGCTTCCGATCTGCAGGAAATGTTGCAGGAGTTATCAGATGAAAGTAGGAAAGTAGGACTAAAGATAAATGTTAAAAAGACTAAAGTAATGTTTAATCGATTTGCTCAAAATATGAAAATAAAGATTGATTATGATGAATTAGAAGAAGTTAAAAGTTACAAATACCTTGGTCAGATTATTAATACAGATGAAAACATAATAGAGGAAATTAATCATAGAATTAAACTTGGTTGGAGTGCTTTTGGTAGAAATAACTTGATATTAAAAGGAAATATGCCTATGTGTTTGAAAAGAAAGGTTTTTAACAAATGTGTTTTACCAGTTCTTACTTATGGATCTGAGACTTGGACACTTAATAGAAGATCAATACAGAGACTTCAGACCATTCAAAGAAGTATGGAGAGATGTATGTTGGGAGTAACAAGAAGAGATCGAAAACGCAATGTATGGGTAAGAGAACAAACAGGTGTTACTGACCTCATTGAAAAAATTAAAAGATTGAAGTGGAGTTGGGCTGGACATATTGCTAGAAGAGATGATAATAGATGGACAATGAAATTTTAAACTGGATTCCAAGAGATTGTAAAAGACCCAGAAGGAGACCACATGTAAGATGGATGGATGAAATAAGAAAATGTGTAGGGGTGATGTGGAGAAGAGAAGCTAAAGATCGGAGAAGATGGATTAAACTTGGAGAGACCTTCATCCTGCAGTGGATTGATAATGGTTGATAATGATGATGATGATGATTTCTTAAATAACAATATTACTATTATATTCTTCCAATCATCTAATGCATCATTATCGTTTGCACATTTTCTTCTTTTAAAATATCAATAATAATTCCATCATTTCTTGGAGCTTTTTCCTTCTTCAAATGTTCAATTGCATGTCTTGCCACTTCATTTAAAATACAGTTCTTGACAATTCATAACATATAGAAATTGTTAGAGAATACTTTTTTTTATTTTTTATTACTATATAAATCTTCATACATCTCTTCCACACATTTCATGATATCATCTTTCTTTTTAATAAGTTACATATTTTCTGCTTAATGCCAAAATAACTTTCCTTCGAATTCTTGAGATATTATTTAATACTGCCGAGACTTTTATTTTCTTCTGTAGCTTTCCTTGCCAATTCCCAATTATATTACCATATATCATTATTTATTCTTTTTCCTATCATTTTACAAAACTTTAAATATTCTTCTCAATGGATCATTTAAAAAAATTTCATATTCCTTCTTTTCTTCACTCATTGTCTTCTTTCAGTAAAATATTTATACATAAATTATATTGTTTTCATACAAGCTATCTTTCTTGTAATTCTCAGTAGAATTGTTATTGATTTCAGTTAAGTCTGAACTATCTTCAAAGTACTTAAAACTATTTGTAAATTGTAATTTAAATTCATTGGAATGTTTTTAAAGTTTATGAGTATCAACTATCAATACCAACTTTCTTAACAGTTTTCAATCTAAAGGTCAAATTCAATTCCTATGTGAATACTGTCATTGGTCAGGCTAGCGACACCAGAAGAAGAGTGGAGAATACTACTACTCAAAATGTTGTGGAATTATTAACCTGTGTTATCTATTTGTGTGTTATTACTAATAAGTTGTTTCTATTTGAAAAGTTTAAATAAAGTTTAAATAAAGTTTATTGAAGAGAGAATTTGTGCTCTTATTTTAAAGTTCCTTTAAAATATAAAATGGCTGTAATGATCAGAATGAAGATATTAGATTTATGCACAGAAATGATGGTAATATTGTTATTAGATGTATTAGATAAAAGATAAAAAATTTCAAAGGTTAAATATCAATAATAATAAAAAGTAAAAAATGGATTTCAATATCAGATAATACAATAAATAATAAAATGATAAAAATATTTGTTCTGATTATAAGGCTATATATATATAATGTATCACCTAATGTTAATAATTATAAAAATAACATTAATAAAGAGCATAAAAGTATTGTACTTTGTGGGACATCGAATTTTGAAAAGTCTCGGTGTTCATTGAAAAAGAGATTTTAAAAACATCAACTATTAGAAAGTATTAAAGCACATAAAATAAAGAATGATCAAGCATATTCTGTATTTAATGATCATGAACTTAAATGTAATGGACAGTTTGCATTTAAATTGGATAAAGTACAAATAGTGCATGGAAAAAAGAATAATAAGCATAAAAGAAGCTATTTATTTATATAATGAAAGAGTTAATTAAAGGACATAAAATAAAGAGTGTTCAAAATCTATATTTAGTAATTATAATGGATAGCACAATTGTATATATTCTTTATATTAATTATTGACATTGCTTATTATAAAAAAATATTATGATATTGCTGATTTTCAAGGTAGTTTGTAGCTATTTACATTAAGTTTTATAAATAAAATGCAAATAAATACTGTAGTCCAATTCCTTTGCAGAAAGACAGCGAAAGAGAAAGTAATACTAGATTAGTAAAATGATCATTAATAACTTAATACTTTTCTTCCTTATATTTCAACTTTAGTTATTAATGATTAGATATTTATTTATTGAATAATATATGAAGACTAATTAGGCTGGCTATTTGGAAAATAAATTCTAATGTTATGAGACCTTTAATACCTTATAGCATATAACATCATCATTATCATTTTTAAGCATTATTGGCCTATTGCATCATGAAATTCTCCAAGTTTAATTCAGATTTTATGATCCATAGCCTCTCTTCTCCACATTGTACCAGAAAAATTTCTTATTCCATCCATCCATCTTACATATGGCCTCTTTCTAAGTCTCTTACAATCTCTTGGGATCCAATTAAAATTTCAACAGTCCACCTACCACCATCTCTTTGAGCAATACAGCTTAACTCCATTTCAGTCCCTTAATTTTTTCTCTCTTACCCATATAAACTTAACATACAATTCACCATGTGATCTAAAGTCTCTGTATTGCTCATCTATTCAGTATCTAAATCTCAAGTTCATTAGTAAAAACTGGTAAAAACACACATATTAAAATCATTTTCAAACACATAGTCATATATTAAGTTATTTCTATCAATTCATCCATTATGTTTCCATCTATATTAATAATTTGTGGAAGATATTTGTAATTAATTAACTTCTAATTCATAATTATCAACTTTATTTTTTCTTCTGAGAAAATCCATTGATCATTGCTATAGTTTTTTAAGCTTTTATCTTTATTTTCTTATTTTCATGAGATAACTTGAATATTTTCTGAGCTCTGAAGCATTATTTGTAAAACCAACAACACCATTTTACAAAATCTGGATGAATCTCCATTTACTTTTATTTCCTTAGCTTCCCATTTTACTTCACAAATTACTTCTTATAAAATGCAGTAAAAAGTTTTGATGATATGGAATCACTCTCCCATAAACATTTGTCAATTGCAATCTTCTTGCTATTATAATGTAATCTAATCATTGCTATTGCATTTTGATAAATATTCTTCAGAATATGACAATAGTGGGGTCTATATTTTGATGATCCAAAGTTTTAATCATCATGGAAATGTTCATAGAATCAATTACCTTTTCATAATTTATGAATCCAAAATATAATGGCAACTCATATTCATTGGTCCTTCCTACAATTTCTCTCAATATCTGATATGATTCATTGTGCTAAAATCACTTTCAAATCTAACTTTTTAGTTGGTTAGAATTCAAAGATTGTTATAAATGAATTGTAATTATCTTTTAAAATTTTGTATAGAACCGATAGAAGACTAATAAGTCTGTAATTGCTAATATTTTCTTGAGAAAGGTGTAAGACAAGGTGACTCCATATCTCCAAAACTTTTTACAGCAGTGCTGCAATAAGTATTTTGTGAATTAAAATGGGAAACTAAAGGAGTGAAAGTAAATGGAGATTATTTAAGTCATTTAGATTTCGCAGATGATGTAGTTGTTTTTGCAAATAATGCTTCCGAGCTGCAGGAAATGTTGCAGGAGTTATCAGATGAAAGTAGGAAAGTAGGACTAAAGATAAATGTTAAAAAGACTAAAGTAATGTTTAATCGATTTGCTCAAAATATGAAAATAAAGATTGATTATGATGAATTAGAAGAAGTTAAAAGTTACAAATACCTTGGTCAGATTATTAATACAGATGGAAACATAATAGAGGAAATTAATCATAGAATTAAACTTGGTTGGAGTGCTTTTGGTAGAAATAACTTGATATTAAAAGGAAATATGCCTATGTGTTTGAAAAGAAAGGTTTTTAACAAATGTGTTTTACCAGTTCTTACTTATGGATCTGAGACTTGGACACTTAATAGAAGATCAATACAGAGACTTCAGACCACTCAAAGAAGTATGGAGAGATGCATGTTGGGAGTAACAAGAAGAGATCGAAAAACGCAATGTATGGGTAAGAGAACAAACAGGTGTTACTGACCTCATTGAAAAAATTAAAAGATTGAAGTGGAGTTGGGCTGGACATATTGCTAGAAGAGATGATAATAGATGGACAATTGAAATTTTAAACTGGATTCCAAGAGATTGTAAAAGACCCAGAAGGAGACCACATGTAAGATGGATGGATGAAATAAGAAAATGTGTAGGGGTGATGTGGAGAAGAGAAGCTAAAGATCGGAGAAGATGGATTAAACTTGGAGAGACCTTCATCCTGCAGTGGATTGATAATGGTTGATAATGATGATGATGATGATTTCTTAAATAACAATATTACTTTATATTCTTCCAATCATCTAATGCATCATTATCGTTTGCACATTTTCTTCTTTTAAAATATCAATAATAATTCCATCATTTCTTGGAGCTTTTTCCTTCTTCAAATGTTCAATTGCATGTCTTGCCACTTCATTTAAAATACAGTTCTTGACAATTCATAACATATAGAAATTGTTAGAGAATACTTTTTTTATTTTTTATTACTATATAAATCTTCATACATCTCTTCCACACATTTCATGATATCATCTTTCTTTTTAATAAGTTACATATTTTCTGCTTAATGCCAAAATAACTTTCCTTCGAATTCTTGAGATATTATTTAATACTGCCGAGACTTTTATTTTCTTCTGTAGCTTTCCTTGCCAATTCCCAATTATATTACCATATATCATTATTTATTCTTTTCCTATCATTTTACAAAACTTTAAATATTCTTCTCAATGGATCATTTAAAAAAATTTCATATTCCTTCTTTCTTCACTCATTGTCTTCTTTCAGTAAAATATTTATACATAAATTATATTGTTTTCATACAAGCTATCTTTCTTGTAATTCTCAGTAGAATTGTTATTGATTTCAGTTAAGTCTGAACTATCTTCAAAGTACTTAAAACTATTTGTAAATTGTAATTTAAATTCATTGGAATGTTTTTAAAGTTTATGAGTATCAACTATCAATACCAATCTTTCTTAACAGTTTTCAATCTAAAGGTGCAAATTCAATTCCTATGTGAATACTGTCATTGGTCAGGCCAGCGACACCAGAAGAAGAGTGGAGAATACTACTACTCAAAATGTTGTGGAATTATTAACCTGTGTTATCTATTTGTGTGTTATTACTAATAAGTTGTTTCTATTTGAAAAGTTTAAATAAAGTTTAAATAAAGTTTATTGAAGAGAGAATTTGTGCTCTTATTTTAAAGTTCCTTTAAAATATAAAATGGCTGTAATGATCAGAATGAAGATATTAGATTTATGCACAGAAATGATGGTAATATTGTTATTAGATGTATTAGATAAAAGATAAAAAATTTCAAAGGTTAAATATCAATAATAATAAAAAGTAAAAAATGGATTTCAATATCAGATAATACAATAAATAATAAAATGATAAAAATATTTGTTCTGATTATAAGGCTATATATATATAATGTATCACCTAATGTTAATAATTATAAAAATAACATTAATAAAGAGCATAAAAGTATTGTACTTTGTGGGACATCGAATTTTGAAAAGTCTCGGTGTTCATTGAAAAAGAGATTTTAAAAAACATCAACTATTAGAAAGTATTAAAGCACATAAAATAAAGAATGATCAAGCATATTCTGTATTTAATGATCATGAACTTAAATGTAATGGACAGTTTGCATTTAAATTGATAAAGTACAAATAGTGTATGGAAAAAAGAATAATAAGCATAAAAGAAGCTATTTATTTATATAATGAAAGAGTTAATTAAAGGACATAAAATAAAGAGTGTTCAAAATCTATATTTAGTAATTATAATGGATAGCACAATTGTATATATTCTTTATATTAATTATTGACATTGCTTATTATAAAAAAATATTATGATATTGCTGATTTTCAAGGTAGTTTGTAGCTATTTACATTAAGTTTTATAAATAAAATGCAAATAAATACTGTAGTCCAATTCCTTTGCAGAAAGACAGCAAAGAGAAAGTAATACTAGATTAGTAAAATGATCATTAATAACTTAATACTTTTCTTCCTTATATTTCAACTTTAGTTATTAATGATTAGATATTTATTTATTGAATAATATATGAAGACTAATTAGGCTGGCTATTTGGAAAATAAATTCTAATGTTATGAGACCTTTAATACCTTATAGCATATAACATCATCATTATCATTTTTAAGCATTATTGGCCTATTGCATCATGAAATTCTCCAAGTTTAATTCAGATTTTATGATCCATAGCCTCTCTTCTCCACATTGTACCAGAAAAATTTCTTATTCCATCCATCCATCTTACATATGGCCTCTTTCTAAGTCTCTTACAATCTCTTGGGATCCAATTAAAATTTCAACAGTCCACCTACCACCATCTCTTTGAGCAATACAGCTTAACTCCATTTCAGTCCCTTAATTTTTTTCTCTCTTACCCATATAAACTTAACATACAATTCACCATGTGATCTAAAGTCTCTGTATTGCTCATCTATTCAGTATCTAAATCTCAAGTTCATTAGTAAAAACTGGTAAAAACACACATATTAAAATCATTTTCAAACACATAGTCATATATTAAGTTATTTCTATCAATTCATCCATTATGTTTCCATCTATATTAATAATTTGTGGAAGATATTTGTAATTAATTAACTTCTAATTCATAATTATCAACTTTATTTTTTTCTTCTGAGAAAATCCATTGATCATTGCTATAGTTTTTTAAGCTTTTATCTTTATTTTCTTATTTTCATGAGATAACTTGAATATTTTCTGAAGCTCTGAAGCATTATTTGTAAAACCAACAACACCATTTTACAAAATCTGGATGAATCTCCATTTACTTTTATTTCCTTAGCTTCCCATTTTACTTCACAAATTACTTCTTATAAAATGCAGTAAAAAGTTTTGATGATATGGAATCACTCTCCCATAAACATTTGTCAATTGCAATCTTCTTGCTATTATAATGTAATCTAATCATTGCTATTGCATTTTGATAAATATTCTTCAGAATATGACAATAGTGGGGTCTATATTTTGATGATCCAAAGTTTTAATCATCATGGAAATGTTCATAGAATCAATTACCTTTTCATAATTTATGAATCCAAAATATAATGGCAACTCATATTCATTGGTCCTTCCTACAATTTCTCTCAATATCTGGATATGATTCATTGTGCTAAAATCACTTTCAAATCTAACTTTTTTAGTTGGTTAGAATTCAAAGATTGTTATAAATAAATTGTAATTATCTTTTAAAATTTTGTATAGAACCGATAGAAGACTAATAAGTCTGTAATTGCTAATATTTTCTTGAGAAAGGTGTAAGACAAGGTGACTCCATATCTCCAAAACTTTTTACAGCAGTGCTGCAATAAGTATTTTGTGGATTAAAATGGGAAACTAAAGGAGTGAAAGTAAATGGAGATTATTTAAGTCATTTAGATTTCGCAGATGATGTAGTTGTTTTTGCAAATAATGCTTCCGAGCTGCAGGAAATGTTGCAGGAGTTATCAGATGAAAGTAGGAAAGTAGGACTAAAGATAAATGTTAAAAAGACTAAAGTAATGTTTAATCGATTTGCTCAAAATATGAAAATAAAGATTGATTATGATGAATTAGAAGAAGTTAAGAGTTACAAATACCTTGGTCAGATTATTAATACAGATGGAAACATAATAGAGGAAATTAATCATAGAATTAAACTTGGTTGGAGTGCTTTTGGTAGAAATAACTTGATATTAAAAGGAAATATGCCTATGTGTTTGAAAAGAAAGATTTTTAACAAATGTGTTTTACCAGTTCTTACTTATGGATCTGAGACTTGGACACTTAATAGAAGATCAATACAGAGACTTCAGACCACTCAAAGAAGTATGGAGAGATGTATGTTGGGAGTAACAAGAAGAGATCGAAAACGCAATGTTTGGGTAAGAGAACAAACAGGTGTTACTGACCTCATTGAAAAAATTAAAAGATTGAAGTGGAGTTGGGCTGGACATATTGCTAGAAGAGATGATAATAGATGGACAATTGAAATTTTAAACTGGATTCCAAGAGATTGTAAAAGACCCAGAAGGAGATCACATGTAAGATGGATGGATGAAATAAGAAAATGTGTAGGGGTGATGTGGAGAAGAGAAGCTAAAGATCGGAGAAGATGGATTAAACTTGGAGAGACCTTCATCCTGCAGTTGGTTGATAATGGTTGATAATGATGATGATGATGATTTCTTAAATAACAATATTACTATTATATTCTTCCAATCATCTAATGCATCATTATCGTTTGCACATTTTCTTCTTTTAAAATATCAATAATAATTCCATCATTTCTTGGAGCTTTTTCCTTCTTCAAATGTTCAATTGCATGTCTTGCCACTTCATTTAAAATACAGTTCTTGACAATTCATAACATATAGAAATTGTTAGAGAATACTTTTTTTTATTTTTTATTACTATATAAATCTTCATACATCTCTTCCACACATTTCATGATATCATCTTTCTTTTTAATAAGTTACATATTTTCTGCTTAATGCCAAAATAACTTTCCTTCGAATTCTTGAGATATTATTTAATACTGCCGAGACTTTTATTTTCTTCTGTAGCTTTCCTTGCCAATTCCCAATTATATTACCATATATCATTATTTATTCTTTTTCCTATCATTTTACAAAACTTTAAATATTCTTCTCAATGGATCATTTAAAAAAAATTTCATATTCCTTCTTTTCTTCACTCATTGTCTTCTTTCAGTAAAATATTTATACATAAATTATATTGTTTTCATACAAGCTATCTTTCTTGTAATTCTCAGTAGAATTGTTATTGATTTCAGTTAAGTCTGAACTATCTTCAAAGTACTTAAAACTATTTGTAAATTGTAATTTAAATTCATTGGAATGTTTTTAAAGTTTATGAGTATCAACTATCAATACCAATCTTTCTTAACAGTTTTCAATCTAAAGGTGCAAATTCAATTCCTATGTGAATACTGTCATTGGTCAGGCCAGCGACACCTGAAGAAGAGTGGAGAATACTACTACTCAAAATGTTGTGGAATTATTAACCTGTGTTATCTATTTGTGTGTTATTACTAATAAGTTGTTTCTATTTGAAAAGTTTAAATAAAGTTTAAAATTTTCTATACATTCAACATTTACCGATAATGATGGAAATAGTCCAACATATTATCACATCTAATATACTATCATCACAAACTTTCAAGCAAATTCATTTCTCTTAATTTGTATTAAAATATATCTTATATTTCATTAATTAATGATCACTTCTTGTGTTGAATCTATTAAGAATGTTAGTCTTGAAATACATATTTTTTGTTGATCAAAATATTATATAATCCAATTCTACTGAATTTTCATTTGAATGCTTCCAAATCTCATTTTTTGCTTAGCATTTTTCTCAAAGAAACAATGCATAATATATTGTTTTTCTTTTTTTTTTGCAAACTCCATAAATATATATCATTTCTTATTTCTGCCACCACAACCAAATTTATTCACAGCAAACTTTCAATCATTTATAAAATCTAGCATTAAGATATTCCATGACAAATTTGGTCAAAATAAAAGAATTTTATACATCCATACAAAAATTCTCTACTACTTCATAACAACGAAAACTTCTTGTTGGGATATAAAACTGAATTATATATATATATATGCACACACACCCATGAATATATATATATACTGATAATATCAATATTTATTAGGGTAAAATGTAAAACAAATTTTCTGCTTAGAAATGTTAATTTAATACGAGAACTTATAGATCTAAATTTTATTACAATTTGATAACTAATCGTCATGAATTAGGTAAATAACTTGAATTAAAATAAGATTTACTATTTTAATTATTAGCAAAGAAAATTACAAATACTAATATAAAACATTATTATATAATACAATAATTAAGTTATGTGATGTATGACTTGATTTTTTTTACTATTATAATACAATAATATACATACAACATAAAAGCTACAATACAGAAAATAATAATAAAGATCAAATTTGATCTGCAAAAAGCCCCTAAATCTATGGATTTATTCTTTGGATTATATGATATTAGAGTTGAAGTTTTTATTTTTTTATGGCTGGTAGGCTTCAGAATGAAAGTTCCCTAAAAAATTCTGCTCTCCTTTTTAAATTAGGCTATTTAATTAGTTTTTTTTTTTTTTTACTTCTGGAATAATTACTGTATTTTTAGTATTGTTTACAATTAATCTTTCCCTGTAGAGAGAGGATTACTCTTTTAAAAAATAATCTACTGATTACAATCTTTATTTAAAGTTTATTTTTAAATTAAGACAATAACTCTCTTTCTATTATTAAATTATCTATGTTCAAATCTTCAAGTGAATAAACTTTTTAGTTATTTTTCAATATGAATTTAAACTGATCTTTTTATTTTTCCCCTTCAAATATAGGATTATATATGCACACACTAACACAGGGGTCCCCAACCCTATACCTGCGGGCACCATGGCACCCACAGACCATTTTACGTGTGCCCGCTGCTATCCGAACATGATAAAAAATTATTTATCTGATACATATAAATTTAATTTTAAAAATTTATTATAAATTATTGTATTATATTGTAATCAAATTGTAGGATATACTATACTTTTACAGCGTAAAAATATAAACATTAATTATATGTTAATATTTTATTTTTGAAATATTTTTTTGTACATTATGTGTATTATTAACAATATCCAACTATAAATTTACATTGAAAAATAAATGGTGCCTGCAATCTGACCAGTATTATAAAATGTGCTCTTAAGTACAAAAAGGTTGGGGACCCCTGCACTAACATATACACTATAACTTACCACATAAAGGGCATGTAATGCTCCTAATAAAGTTACTACATCTGCATTCTCAAAACTTTTATCTGGTGCTCGGATTAAAAGAGGTATTTTGCAACCTGCTGTCAATGCC
This sequence comes from Epiperipatus broadwayi, assembly GCA_028023455.1. Lineage (NCBI taxonomy): Eukaryota > Metazoa > Onychophora > Udeonychophora > Euonychophora > Peripatidae > Epiperipatus > Epiperipatus broadwayi. The sequence goes on along the minus strand of JAQFVV010012440.1, from coordinate 8,066,359 downwards.
CTATAAATAAAAAATAGGATATTATTTATATTGTCATAGAAAGATAATCATCCTTATTGCCAAATAAAAATGTACATGATTCAGCAAATAGCAAATATGCATAAGTATTTAATCTAAAAAAAAAACAACATTTTTTTTTTAAAAAGTGGGATTATTATTTTTTTCTGAAAAAGCAAAAAATAAGAAAAATATATCAAAAAATTATGTATTCATGTAGAAAAAAATGTTGACTGCAATGTATAAAAAAAAGGGATTAAAAAAGACTGGCTAAAATAAGTGAGAGCTTATAAAAGAGATAATAAATAAAAAAAATATATAGAGAAGATTCAAGAATGTTGAAAAAAATGTTTCCACATGTTTATGCCAAACTTAATGGTATGATGAGATCTGCATACATTTATTTAAAAAACGAGAAATTAACAAATAATTTCAGTCATTAATATATTGCTTATTCATATAGAATTCTTTATGAAAAAATAGTCAACTGATCCATATTACTGAATTAGATAATTATTATCATATTAAATTATTCAGTTAAAATGCAAGTTTATAAAATAAAACTATTTTGGCCATGTAATTATACTTGCTTACCTTTGATATAACATAGCTGCATTTCTTTATCATATTCTATTCTTGCTTTTAGAGTCACAGTTTTCATGAATAATTATTTTAATTAAAGTATACAAAAAAAAAAGTGATAATTACATACAGTATAATAGTAATTAGAAGTTATCAATAAAATCTAAGCTAGTTATACTTTCAAAAAAGTTTATGATTAGTAATATTCGTTCTTTAAGTAATGAATGTTTAAAAAAATGTCCTACAAAAACATAGTTAACGAGTTACAGTTTAATTAAAATAATTTCATTTAATAATAATAGTATTTTATGAATAGATTATGGTATTTAATGCACCACTGCAATTCCCAATGAATATATTCATACTGTTTATGTCATTTCACATGAAGATACTCAAAGCAATGATTTACCAGAAACTAATTGTATTAAAAAATATTCCCAATTTCATTGCAACTGACAGTTATAATTTTCCTAATGGTACATTTAATAGACTGCTAATTTATATAAAAATTTAAAGTAATGACCCTAATGGCATTTACTATTTTAAGGAAGAGATAACAGAGGACAATGCATTTCCCCTTTTATCTGTAATGAGAACATAATTCCTATTCATGTTGCCAACAAGATTAACACAAATCTTTATTTAGATCTAAATATCATCACAATTTGAACCTATTTCTTATTTCTGAAAATATATCAGGAGATATACAGAAGTTTCTAAAGGATTGCAGCACTCCTATATCAAATGCTCACTTATCAGAATGTTGAAAAATCCACTCTAAAGACTAATTTTACAAGAAAAGATACTGACAAAATTCATCTAAAATTTTTCAATACTTTGAATAATGTTAATCATAATTATAAAAATCTGCTAAACATAAGTCTTATTTTGTATCAAATCCTCATGTTAATGTTAGTTATAATGAAAAATATCTTGATATTCTTCCATCTTGGCATAGACAGAGATAATCAGATAAAAGTCACTTTCATTTTACTAAATCTCACAAAAGTATTGTTCTTAGTCTCTTAATAAGCTCCCAAATTATAGCAATACTCCTAAATATAATTTGCTTTTCTCTAATACTAGAAACAAATATAATAGATATCTAATCACCAAACTACTTTCAAATATTGAATCACTAGAATTAAAAAATTTCTTGAAAAATAGTCTAAAAACAAATTTTATGTTAAAATAAACTTGAATAATACCAAATCTTCTAGCTTCTATATTTCTATCCCTTCATTCAAATACTAGAATTTAATTGCTCAGAATTTTTGGCCTCACAATAAAACAGTTGACTTTTTTCATGGCACTTTAGCCAAAACATTAAGATTTCCAGAATAATTATTTGTAGCTTTTTTTTCAATATCTTCACTTTCATTGTTTATTTTTATTTATTTATTTATTTTTATCAATTCTTTTATATACCTGCTCCACTTTATTTTTCTCTTAGATTTGCTTAGGTTTCTTTTTTGTATTTCCATCTTCATTCTTGAATCTCCGTTACAAATGATTTTATGTGTTAACATTCAAGGGTTTTATATTTTTGTCTGAAATATGGCTAACAAATAGTATAAAGAGCCAAATGTTCTTAGATAATAGACCTCTAAAAAATGCTTCCACGGGCAGAATTTCATATGTAAACCCACCTCCCTTTTTTTCTCCCTTATGTGAATCTACTTGGTGTGAAGTAGTATTATATAATAGTCATTGGGTTTGTTTATATAACACAGTACTTACATAAAACCTAATACTTTCCTATCTATTCCTTCAAGGATTTATTTATTACATTTAATACTTCATAATTACTGGTTACTTTAATATTTCTGATCCATATATTGTCAACATCATCTCTCCAATTTTATCCTCAAAAGCCTTTAGAATGTTGAAATTCATTAATTTATTAAATCTTAAATAATGGTAAACATCGATCGTTAGACTATATTTCTACTGACTTCCATCATTCACCAATCAAATTTCATGTTAAAATTCATCACTCCAGATCTATTTCCATTTGATTTACTAGAAAAAATTACAGAAAAGGAGATTATTTGGATCTATTTTTGAAGCTCTCTAAATTTGATTAGAATCATTTATGTAATTCTTCTAATGCTAATTTTGCCATTGAATTTTTTGTATGCACTTAATAATCTATTAGTCTCTTATATTCCAACAAAAATTAAAAGAAAATCATACCATTATAGACAATACCTCAAAATAAAAAATATCATCTTGTACAATAATTTTATTAATTTTAAAAGATTATCCAAATACATTTACAAGACAGATTATGAATTCATCCAAAATATGGAGACAAATATATCTAATAATCCCCCAAAATTTTGGTCCCTAATCAAAAATTTTGGCCTAACCAAAAGAAAATTACTGCATAATACTAACATTATTTTGAAGGCAGATGATTTTGCTAAATACTTTTCTGAGATCACCAATTCCTTTCAATCTCATTCTATTTCTAGTATTTCCAATATTTCTTATACAGAAGAAGTAATCTTTGATACATTTTCTGAATATGATATCCTATCTTCCATCAAAAAGCTCAGATTAAACTCTAGTTTAAGTCCTGATAATATTCCTCCTTTTACATATAAAGGCTGTCTAAATTTATTGCATCTCCTCTCTGTCATATATTTAACTGTTCTATAAGAAGTGGCAAATTCTCCACAACTATGAAAATGAAAAAGATTTTTCCTATTTATAAAACAAGATCTAAAAGCTTAGCTAACAATTATGGGCCTGTTTATATCTTATATAACATTACCAAAATTTTTGATTGATGTATTTATCCAAAATTATTTAAGATATTAGCAAACTTCTAGTCCCCATTCAACATGGTTTCTTAGCCAATAAATCAACTGAAACTAATCTCATCATCATATCTAATGATATTGCTCATACTATGGAAGATAAGAGCAGGCTTGATGTCATTTATTTGATATAACTAAGGTCACTGACAAAATTGATCATAATATTCTCTTAGCCAAATTATATAATTTACGGTTTTCAAAATCATTAGTCAAATGGTTTGAATCATTCATATATTACAGAACTGCTTTTGCTAAATATAATCATATGTTTTCATTCTATTCTTGCTCAATTGGAATATTCCAAGGTAGCATTCTGGCCCCATTGTAGCTCAATATATATATTAATGATCTGAGATAGTATAAAATATTCTAATCGTCTTTATTATGTTGATGACTAAAATTTTCAAACACATTAATTCCTTTTCTGTTACTCTTCACTGCACATTGATATAATTAATTTTATGACACAATATATTAATAACAAAATTACATTTAAAGACAAATGCTCTGTTGTCTCTTACTCAAAAAAAAATCTGAAATTTCATTTCCCCTATTCTATTCATGATTTTAAAATCATTTCTAAAAATAGTAAGAAAAATCTTGGAATTACTTTTTCTAGTAATACCTCCTTCCATCTTCAAGTTAATACAATAGTAAATACAGCATTTAAAATAATGAGGATCATACATAGACAATGTAAAATATTTCATCAGTCAACAAAATATAAACTTTTCCACTCATTGATCCACCTGATTTTAGAATTTGGCTCAATTATCTGGAACCAAATCACATTAAAAGAGGTATTCAAAAAATCCAATCTGTATTTGCCAAATAATCTAGATACAATCATTTTCCTGACAGTTTTAACATTTTGTTGAGGTAAAAAAAGAAAAATCAGAGACATTACATTTTATACAAGATCATCTCCAAATTTACAATTACCTCAGATTTACAATCAAATATATCCTTTAAACCCTCTCAATATTATACAAGATCACATAGACCTCTAAATCTAATTCCTTGTCATTCAGATGCTCTTAGGTTTTCTCCTATATTAAAATATAGTCAGTACATATAATAAAAGATTTTATGAATAACAATATCCTTATTTTGATTTCAATCAATTCTGCAACACTCTAAAACTAAAATAATAATTTGCTATCCAAAATGTTTTTCCTTTTATCCATACTTCTATATCATTTTGTTCAATAATAAGATTTATTATTATTATTTTAATGTGATTTTGTAATTGACTATTAGTTGTTATTTTGCACTTTAAATAAAAATAAATTTAATTTAATTTAAATTATCTGATCTCGTTTAGAAAGAATATTAAAAGATCATGTCAAAAATTCTATATCTGACAGATTCTGATCATTATTTAGTGTTTTTTTGAGGGTTTGTGATGAGTGTTTTAATTGTATTTATATTGGACTATTTCCATAATCTAATGAGTATTGAATGTCTTTAAAAAAATGTAACTTTATTTAAATATTCCAAATATGTTCAAATGTAAATAATAGCACGCTGGTTGGTATATGCACAACGTTTTGAGAGGTATTATTCTCCCCTTTTCTTCAAGTGTTGCTGGCCTGACCAGTGGCAGTACTAGAATGGGAATCGAACCTGAACCCTTAGATTATTGGGTATTGAATTTTAAGGTAATGCTCTAATGAACTGAGCCATTCTGCCCAAGGCAACAATCAGTAGAAATTTCATATACATATCTATGAGGTTTCTCCTGATTTCTCCACTTTTTCCTAAGAATTGATTAGTGGTTTCCACACATTATGTACAGTCACACTAGTTGTTTTCCATTGTCATGTGAGCAGCTTCTTTAAATTTTTTTCTTTGTACCTTTTCTTCTCTATCCAATATTATACACATTTTTTTTCTCTCTTCTAATCATGGTTTTTAACCAATATACATTCTTCCACATTCTCATGGTATTTCATAGATAGTGTTTTTTCTTTTCAGCATTTCAAATTTAGGCTTTGTAGATGTTAGAATTATTATTTACTATTATAGAATTATAATTAATTTGAAAGAAAATAAGATGGTGGTAAAGCAAGTCATTGTCAATTTAAAAAAGGTTATATATATATAAATTCTTTGGATTAGAAAATGATAATGAAAATAATATTTAATTCTAGAGTTTTTTATCCAATTAAAAAAAAAAGATATATTTATTTATCCATTGTAGAACACACCTTCATTTATCTCCATTATTTGCATCTTGCACTTCTAATTTCAGTTTTTCTATTTGCATTTTTAATTATCACAGTAGCCATAAGGCCTTCTCGTCTTTCCTGAATTTCTCATTCCTAAAAAATTGTTGATATATTTGTATTGTACATTTTCTGTACAGGGACATAAATAGTAGTTATTTTTTACATACCCTCACTCACAATTTTTTTTTTTTGCCTTTTCACACACAATTTTTCATATATATAATTTTTCTTATCTTTATCTCTCAATAATCTGTAGGATTGTCATATAAATCATTCATATTTATTTTACTAATGATGTTTCATCACTTCCTAGAATTTTGAATTCACTATAATTTCTAATTTTGATGCCCAATTCCTGGCCAAAACTGACTTCAATTAACAAGTATCCACTTTATTGCTCCTTTCTTAATTAACAAACTGCTTCTATGATCCCAAGATAAACTTTCCACTTTCTTACAATTTATTTTAGGGTCGATTTTCAATAAATTGCATGGATAACTTGTATCCCATCTGTTGAACCTGGTCATCAGAATTTTCTATTTTATTCTATGTAAATTTTAAACAGATTTGGAGGCACCAAGCATTCCTAATTGAAAGAAAAAAGAATCCCATTTCAATAAAAAAGTTGTAACCTTTATTTTTAATATTTCCCGCATAACCTTAACTTTGGAAATTTCATATTTTTTGTGTAGTATTTCTCAAAGTTTATTTTTTGAAGTACTATCATATGTTTTCTGATATCCGTGAACCTCAATCCAACATGTTTTGATTTATCAATGCACTTTTCAAGTCCTTACCTCAATATATTTTATATGTTTTGGGATAATTCAAAAACATTAAATTTTATGTATTCAATATATTATTTTAAAAGATGTTGTTTATTTAGACTGTATATTTACAATATTGATTAAAGTATATACAAACAATTCATGGAATAAAAGAAATGTCTATTTTATTTAAAATATATTTTATGTTTTAGTTTGTAAGATTGCAGATGATCTTCCAGAAAGTAATTTGCATTTTTCTTTATCACTAAAGAATAATTCTAAATTATTTTTTGTGATGGTTGAAAATTTTTTTATGAATGAAACTTCATGGTAGTTTAAATAGTTCTGTTGAGTCCTTTTCATGAAAATGATGCGAATGTTTTCAAACTTCTTTTCTCTAGCAATTGATTTCACTGTCATATTTTACTAAAAAGCTTCACAATTATTCATATGATTTTTTGTTTGCCCTAATTTATATTTCCAAATGTGTCCTAATCTAGCTGAGAAAATTTGCTATGTACCATACCAACAATTTACTGTAAGTTAAACCTACTATGATAACAAAGAATGTAGCATTTAGTAATGAGGGAACAAAAGGTAAGATAAACTGATTTGAAATGATTTGAGTAAAAATGATTAGATAGAAGGGTGATTATTCTGCCAATTAAAACTCAATTGAATTTGGTTAAACTTACCTCTAGCAGAATGATAAAAGAGAATGTATAAGTACTTATTGTAATATTTATAAATTGTATAGATATTATAAATATATTTAGGAATAAAATTATGTTATTACCTCTTAATACCACTTTGTGCAGCCTCTGAAAATCTTCTAACATCATCATAATCTCGATTTAATGGTCCTGTACATGAAAAAATCTAAAAAAATAAATCCAACATCAAGATAAAATAGACAAAATCTATAATAAAATTGTTTCCTAATTTTTCAGTCTGGCAATATTTTTTTAAAGAGATCAAATATTTATAATTATTGTTCTAGAGTAGATTAAAAAAATATGATTTTTTTATAAAACATCCAGATAATTTTTATGATTCAAATATACTTTTTTAAAATTTCTTTTTTTTAAAAAAGCAAATATTATAATATAATAATAATAGAATCTAAATTCTCTATAGAATAAATAAAATATTTTAATCTGAATAGCTATTATTCAAAAATTATTATGAAAATAAAATTTCAAAGGTGATCTTTAATTTTATACAATAACTAAATTAGTTTGTGAACACATTTTCAAATAAAATAAAAACACTTCCTATGCTGAATCTATTAGGAAGATTACAATCTTGAAATACATATTTTCTATTAGCCAAAATATAATTTAATTCTTAATTTGAATGCATCCATTTAGCATTTTACTTAAAGAAATAATTCACAAAATGCAGTTCTTCTTTTTCTGCTAACTCCACAAATCTGGGTCCTCTCATATTTCTGTGATCATAACCAAGTTTACCCATAGCATTTTCACCTTTCCATCATCTATCAATTCTAGCATTAAAGTCTTCCAAAACAATTTTAAAATGTTGTTCGTCCATTTTTTCATCACAATGAGAACTTTAATCATCTGCATTTGATATCTTCCATTGATTTGAATAACTAATCTTGTCACTCTGTTTGATATACCATGAATTTCCACAATGTTGTTCTTCCACTTTTTGTTTACAATGAATCAACTCTAAGTACATGCCCACTTTTTAAATCAACTATCTCTTCATATTTTTTTAACTTCATAAAATCCTATTTAATATTAGATAGTTCTTTTTCCAATTCATGTAATTTTCCTTTGATTCAAAGTGATCTGCAGTTGTATGTGACTAAATAAAAGGTTATCATCAAATGGCCACCTGAGTATGCAATTAAAGGATTCATGGCACCCTTCGCCTTCAACCATCGATTGCTGTCTTGATTGACAACTTTACAAACTCCTGGCATTTAGACCGTAATTTAGATTTGCTTGTCATAATTTTAAATATCTATCTTATATAAATTTATTCACACACACATTCATTTGGTAACTGATAATAAAGATTGTGATGCTTCTTGATTTTAAATTCAGTAATTTATATTACAATCATTTCAGTAATGTAAATGTTTAAGCAAAAACACACATTCAGAAAAAAAAAATTGTAATAGAATCAAAAATAAATATTAAATATGACTGATTTAAGTGATAGTCAAAATTCTCCCAAAATTCCCAATAAAGAAAACTTGTCTACCAAATCAAATGGAAAAAATAATGACTTAAAAATTTTATTTTCATGCATGACTACTTCACAGTTTCGCAAAACTAATCATTTTAAAACATCTATATTTATATATAAAATGAGGAATTCAAATATATTATGCTTTTTAGTTATTAAATATCCTTGTAATTCTACATAAACTCACATTTAAGAAAAGCTTCAATAAAATCAATTAATTTCCCATCAGTTTCTTATACAATATGTAAATTCTAAGAACATTTCATTTATGAATACCGTCTTCCACTCTTAAAAAAAAAAACAATTTATAATTCTTATGTGTCTTCTACAATAACTAAAAGCTTTTCATAAAAATACAATTTCACTTCTTGATTCCAAGATATTATCTATCATTATTATCACAATTATGCACATGCAAAATTTTCATTAATTTATGTTGGTGAGTCCTAACTTTAATCTGCATTTAAAGGATGTATTTTCCCACATACAAAACTACATAACTTAAATCACTAATTAAAAATCTTCAATTAGTCTTTCTTCAAAAAATATACATTAAGCATAATCAATTAAAACTCATAAAAACTTATCAAATTTAAAAATTAAGCAATTCTAGCTATTTTTTTTATTATAACATACTAAGGCTTTATCTCATATCATCTTTTATAATCAGTTTTAAATTTAATTGATACTTTAATTAATATTCTGAAAATTATAGCAAACATCAATTCTGCAGACTTATACCAAGTTAAATTTTTTTGAGATTAAATGAATATTACTACAGATTTATTTTAAATCTTATTTAAATAAACACTCCTTATATTAGCTGGCAAGAAACACTCATTTAAAATAAAAGATGTTTGAAGCATGCACTGTACAATAAGCAGAACTAATGAGACAATAAATAATAATTGATCATTAATTTCCCAATCTATTTTCACTATTCAGTTTATCATATTGCAAATGATATGATTATTGAAGAATAATTCTAAGAGACTGATAAATAAATAGAAAATATGGCAGATAACTAAGTGATCAGAACCTAATTTATAATTGTCATAAGCATATGAATAATTATAAAGAGAAAGGCACAATTATCCATTAAACATTTTTTTATGATTTGTATTGCTAAAGGAATGATCTGTAAATAATATTTATTCCATGTGTACAGAATGTACTATATTTTTCTAATTATCTTATCTATAGCCAAGAAATATACAAAAGATGTATGAATATATTATAATATATAGTACATGAAATATGTGCAATGAATTATTTCTTTTTTATTAATTAAACTTTTTTTTTTCTTTTCTGTATTGTTTTCTATCCCCATTTTTTTTAAATAAAATAAATTGAATTATTTCCATTTATAGACATAATTGACTAAATCACAATTAACAAAAAATAAAAAAGATTATATAAAATTATATTTGATCAACACTTTAATTATTACAATTAATTATAAATCTTTAAATCAAATTTCTCAATTTGAAAAATTATATTAATAAATTATTAAGAATATGTTCCCACTTTGATCAAGATATATATCAGTTTTATAAACACTAATGACTCCCAAATTCTATTATTTTTTGTTTTATTATGACCTTAGTCTCTTTAGGATAGAAAGATGTCACACAGTGTAACAACATTAGATATAAGCATCTCAAGTAATAAGTGATGACTTATATTTGCCTTGTATCTTTTAACTAATTCAATAATAATCATGAAATGGATTACACAATGTTTTTGTTTTACAACTATCATTGAACTAATATACTAATTTAAGTTGAACACTTTCTTAATCCAAGAGACACTTTTCTTAATTTCCAAGTCAAGAAAGATAACAGATTTTTTTAAAAAAAAAACAAAGTAGTATTGTAGAAAGGTGAAAACCAAAACAAAATAAGATGGTCTTAAAAGAAAGATAGTTATAAATAATTGAAAAAAACCCAAGAAATAGGAAAATCAGAAAATATTTAAAGTTGAAAGAATACGTGGTTGATGATTATAAAAAACAATTTTCTATTTGGAGATGCTAAAGTGTTCATGCAATAAAATATTTAAGATCAAACTGAGCACAAGTGGCATACTAAAAATGGTTTAATATTTATTTTTAAAATATTACTTACCAGTCGTTTGGCTGGTAAATCTGCAATTTCAAGTACAATAGGAATCTTGTCAAAACTATTATCCACCTATAACAGACATAATTAAAAATATATCTATTAATACATTGACTAAGAAATATATAAAAAAGCAAAATTAAATAAAGAATAATAATAATAATAATAATGTATAGAGAAAATAAAATGCAACAGTTAAATTTGTTTTGTTTTGTCAACAATGATTATTTTAAATTCATTTTTCAACTAATCAAATATTTCCATAACAAGAATCTACTGAATGCTACTGTATGTTTCATGACAAAAATCTTATAAAACATGCTAAATATTGAATATTACAGTACATGTTGGAAGTGATCCATTTATTATTTCTTCATTCATCATAATTATGCATATTAATTTTAGAAATTTATGAAAAAGTTTTTGCAACTTCATGAAATAAAATCTCATAAAATAAAACTAATTCTCAATGAATAAGCTCATTAAAAAAAAAAAGAAAGAAGTGATTAAGGAATATGATAGCCATTTTTTTGTCAATGTGAAAGAAATGGTAAAATTTTTTATTAGAATATTGTGCAATTATCCATAGGAATATATATTGTACTGTATATATATTTAAACAAGAAAACTGTGCATTTTAAAACTATATATCTAATCATTATCAATTTAGTTGACTATCTGCATTTTAATTTTCTCTTTATCTTTAACCATATTGGGATGATTAATCAAAAAAATAGCAATTTATTTTAGTGCTAATATAACTATGACTACATTTATATCTTCATGGTGTAATTTAAACCCTCTTAGGATTAGGTTTCATTGACAGGTCTTTTGTTTTTTGGTGAACTTTTATTCCTCTTTTCAATTTCTTATTGGATTTAGGATTTAGAGAAGAGAGGGATTGGAGGAGTGGGGAAAAAAATCATTTTTATCTGATTTACAAAATCTTGAAAAATTTAAATAATCATTTTCTTATTTGTAATTGAAAAAAAAAATAGGTTTTGAAATTTTAATTTTTTTTTTTTCTGACTTCAAAATTTCTGTATTTTCAAAAGTGAGGGGGTGGTGTAGAGCAGTGTTCTTCAACCCTTGATCCGTGGCCTGGTGCCGGCCGTGGAACTTTTCTGCAGATCCGCGTGCTAGACGGGCAGTAAAAAGTTTGTAATAATAAATAATAAGAGTTTAAACTTTTAATTAGTATAGCCAATTTTTATTTATTTTTTCATCTCATTTTTACCCAATAAAAAAAAAAAAAACCGAACGAAAACAAAATCTAATCAATCATTCATAAATTAATTTGTTTTTTTGGTTATCACAGATGTTTATGGGGGGGGGGGGGAGAATTAAATTTTTTATTACTTTTCTAAAAAAATTAAAAAAAAAGTTTTTTATTATATAAACTCCATAAATATATATATAAAACTTTATCTTATATATTTAACATTGTTGTTTTGATCAGTTATAACAATTATGCTTAACTTTAAAAAAATTTATCTATAGACTTCTGCCGGTCTGCGAAATCTTATCCTTATTTTTGCTGGTCCGTGGAACCTTATCCTTATTTTTACCGGTCCGCAGGTGTGAAAAGGTTGAAGACCACTGGTGTAGAGAACTACAGTCTAGACTTATACTAGTTTTAATACCACTCTGGCTAAATTTATAAATTCACTGTGTAATCTAAAATCTTTTAGTACAGTATTAGTTTTTATTGAAAGACTTTTTTTTGGTGATATAAGTTCAATGTGAATTAAAAAAAACCTTAAAGGTAAAAAAAGGAAATAACATTTTCCCACCCTGTCATGTGTTACAAGAAATACCTTTTTCTTTTTAACTTGTTAGAAATTAGTTTCAAAATAAATTTGTGTTGATTAAAAATGTTTTTATTTGAAAAGTTGTTAATTTAAATTATTGAATTATTTTATAGTTTTTAATTTAAAAAAGTAAATTTCAAATCAAGTTTTTATTTTAAGTTTTTTTTTTTTTTTATCAATTTGTTGTTGTTTTGAAACCAGTCAATTTATTTTAATTTGGAGTGTGTGAATTTGTATTGAATGTAACTACATTAAAGTCCACAAAACAAAATCCCCCACTCCCTCTCTCTTCATGTTTTAAAAAACCAATAAGAAAAAAGAAATTCACAAATTTTTAAGGACAAAATCATAAAAATTTCCAATACAAATCTATCAATTGCAAATCAAAATAAGTTGTTTGAATTAGGTAATACTGCAGGCACAATCCATCCTTCCACCTTTCCTCACTTTTTAAAGAGCGAATAAGAAAAAAAGAATTTAAAAAATTTTTAAAAACAAAATCATAAAAATTTACAAAACAAAGCTGTCAATTACAAATCAAAAGAGGTTGTTGAATTAGGTAATATTACAGATGCAATTCACCTCTCCCTCTCCACAGTTTTAAAAAGTCAATAAAAAAGAAAAAATTTATAGACAGAACAGTTAAAAAAATACAACTAAAAGTTCACAAAAAAGACCTATCTATGAAAACTAATATTAACAGGTTTTAGATTACACATTGAACTTATAAATTAAGTTGTAGTACTATTACTACAATAAATTACAATTTTTCTTAAGAAATCTTTAAATGATCGATCAGTCATCCCATTATTCTTTCTTGACATCAAAACAGTTTTTAAAGAGTTGATAAAAGATAAAAATGGAAATGTAGATAGCTGACTAAATTGGTACCAAGTAAAAAATGCACTTTGTTTTTATTCATAAATGTGAGATTGCCATTTTTTCCCCCTTGCATTTAATTATAGTGGTTGTTAATGATTAGTTATTTGAAAATAAAATAAGAGGAGAGTATCTCTTATTTTTACAGAAAGATGAAGATAAAATCAATGGATAAGTATTTCAATAATTTGTAAATGATTTTTTTTAAAACTAATTTGCACAATAAAAGTAATCTTTTTTTAAAAATAAGATATTTCTTTTTCTTAAAAATGCAGATATATATTGAATATATATCCAAACTTTAATGCACTGTATTTGCTGGTGTATAACATACTTTTTTCCCTTCAAAATATGCTTAAATATGGGGTGCATCTTGTGTGCCGATAATCAAAATTATTAGTTGAAATTTCAGTCAGTCTAAAACTTCTGGTTTATATTAATATACATATATAAAAATTCTTTTGCATTTTGTCCTTTAGCAAAGCAGTGATTTTGAAAAAATCATTTCCATAATTTTTTTTCTATTCTGTAAAGATAATAAGTTGCCCAAGGAAAAACTGGCTAAAAGTGTATTTGTGCATATTCATTCTAAGAGCTGGATGAAGTTTGTGGATATATAATATGTGGTCTAGGCATCCTGGTGGACTGTTAAAAGAAACCTGCCTTGCTAGAATGGATTCAGTTTCAGAATCACAAAACAGAAGCTGTGAGAAATAAAATCAACCAACTGAAAAACAATTAGCTGTAATTCTAGGTGGCTAACGAACTAGCTTCAACATTTAGATGACTGCATTAATAAACCATTTAAAGAATTCTTGAAGAAGAAATGGAACATTTTGGATGCAATCTACATATTTTGAAATGATACTATCAGGAAGAAAAAAGAGTCCTAGTATTTTGCAGATTTGTGAATTGAGTCAAAACCTCATGGGATGCTGTGAAATATGAGACAGTTCTAAAGTCATTTAAGAAATGTGGAATTAATAACTCACTTGATAGCACAGAGAACTCAGTTTCTGAAGAAGCTTCAGGTAATTCTTCATTTAGCCCTGGAAATGAATTTCTGGGTTTTGAGGATGAAGATGAAAAGGTACTAAATTACAGTGTTTCCTGGTTACATTTTTTGTAGACATAAATAACTATAAAATTAGAACAGTAAATCATTATGGAAATTCATGAAAAAATGTAGAAATTAATTTTTTTCTTAAAAATAGTATTAAAAAAGGGGTACATAATATTTGCCGTTATATCCTATACACTAGAAAATATGGGACTTGATGAGTAATGAACTCAAAAACTAAAAGTCCTTGGATTAAAGCTCAATTTGTCATTTATAGTGCTTGTATGACATAATTTCCTAAACGAATAATCATTTGAATAATATTAATGCAATACTTTGGAGAATTTGGCCACTGTTTATCACAAATTCATTTATACTAGTTTTTTTAGGAACCACTTAATTAGATTCAATTTATCCATTATTTTAAACACTTTTTAGAAAAGTGCTTAAAGTGGTGGATAAATTGAATTTACATAAGATATTACAATAAAATAAAGAAAGTGGTGAATTTGATAATATTTCTGACCACTTAATTGCGATCAACATGAACCTTGTGCACCAATAGCTTTTAGAAATAAAGATAACAAAAAATAATGCAAATAATTACAATGAAAAAACAATAATGCATTTATATAATTAAGCATTAAAATATTAAGTAGAAAAAAATTAAAATTAATCTAAATATTATGTAAAGTTTAAAAAAAAAATAATGTAAATTCATAAAGATTTAATTTTATTTCAGGAAAAGTATTAGGTTTGCACTGTTAGGATAAAGATGGTATGATAAATAATGTTTGATGCCTAAGCAAATTATTTGTATTTTTATATTGGACTATTTCCATCATCTAATATGCATATTGAATGTCTTTAGAAAAATTTAACTTTCTATTTAAATATTCCAAATACATTCAACTTTTAGTAATAGCACATCAAACAGGTTAGTATATGCACAATGTTTCAAGAGATATTATTCTCCCCTCTTCTTCAAGTGTTGCTGGCCTGACCAGTGACAGTACTAGCATGAGATTTGAACCTGGATCTTTAGATTCTTGATTATTGAATTTTAAGGTAACGCTTTAACCAACTGAGCTATCCTGCCAAAGGCAACAGTTAGTAGAAATTTCATATACTTATCTATGAGGTTCCTCCTGATTTCTCCACTTTTTCCTAATAGCAAAGTTAATTAGTGGTTTACATACATTACGTATAGTCACACTAGGTTGCCTTATGGGATTTTTTGCCATTGTCATGTCAGCAGCTTCTTTAAATTTTCTTCTTTGTATCTTTTCTTCTCTATCCAATATTTTTGTATTTTCCCAATTGAACATGTGTTCATTGGTACATACATGGCCTGCTACCTTAGATATATCTGTTTTTGCTCTTCTAATCATCAGTTTATGTTCTTGCAAGTGCTTTTCAATGGGATGACTAGTCTCATCAATATACGTTTTTCCACATTCGCATGGTATTTCATAGATACCATTTTTTTCTTTTCAGCATGAACATATGTTCAGTTGGGAAAATACAAAAATATTGGATAGAGAAGAAAAGGTACAAAGAAGAAAATTTAAAGAAACTGCTCACATGACAATGGCAAAAAATCCCATAAGTCAACCTAGTGTGACTATACATAATGTATGGAAACCACTAATCAGCTTTGCTCTTAGGAAAAAGTGGAGAATTCAGGAGGAACCTCATGGATAAGTATATGAAATTTCTACTGACTGTTGCTGTTAGCAGGATGGCTCAGTTGGTTAGAGCATTACCTTAAAATTCAATAATCAAGAATATAAGGACCCAAGTTTGAATCCCATTGTAGTACAATCACTGGTCAGATCAGCATCATCTGAAAAAGAGTGGAGAATAATACCTCTTGAAACACTGTACAATACTAACCTGTTTGATATATTATTACTAACAGTTGAATGTATTTGAAATATTTAAATAAAGTTAAATTTTTCTAAAGATATTCAATACACATATTAGATGATGGAAATAGTCCAATATAAAAATACAACTAGAACACCATCATCACAAACCTTCAGGAAAATACTAAGCAAATTATATTTATGAAAGAATACAATGCATATTGAGATATTAAAATGTGAAACTAGCTTGTATTTTCTTAATCTTCTTGCAAAAGATACAGTATGATTGAGAGATGAAAAAAATGACTCTACCACTTATAGTCGCTGTGCTGCACATTTTCTGTTAATGAAAATTAATATAAAAATTATGAAATGTTACAAAATGTGGATTCTGAAAAAAAAAAAGAATTCAAGTGTTATAAAAATTAACAATCTTCAGATCAAATATTAGAAAGCATAACTTCTTTGATGTTATTTATAAATGAAAAGTTGATAATTATTTCCTATATTTTGAATTTTAATAAAGTAGTCAAATGAGTCAAAAACAAAAATTTAAGATGTACTGAAGAAATGAGTTAAAGAGAACTGAATGGAAAGTTCTTTGTATAGTGAAAGAATAAAAATAGTTTAGAACTAACTAATAGATGGTAAATATACTTTGTTATAATGAAAAAGATCAAAGCTTTTGTTAATAATGTGTTGACAATAGAAGAATACTGTTTACATACTGCATAAAGCACTACAATAAGAAATAAGATTCTTAAATTTAAATTTGGCTAAATTACTAAAAAGTAAATTAAGGCATATAATAAATTTCAGATCAACTTCTTTGTCAATGTCATGTCTTCAACACCACCGATCACAAGATAAAATAGATATTATATAATATCATCAAAGCTGAATATTAATGAAATCCATTAGGCTGCTGTAAATGATTTTTTTTATTATTTAATATGTTATGTAATTTATTTTAAAGTGTGAGGAATGTAAATCCACAATTGTTAATTGTCACTCTTTTATGAGTAATAAGCAAATACACACATATATAATCAAGTTAAATAGGAATTTAATTAATTCATTTTTTTCATTTAAATACCAAGATAAATAAAAAACTGAACATAATATTTATAATAAAGTGTTATGAATTTATACCATATGATGTCTCAAAGCACTATCTGTATATAAACTAAAGATCTTATTAAAATGTTCTGTATAAAGTCCATGAATTTTATTATAAAATTTACAAGTAATTACATTGTTTTTAAAAAATTTAAGTAACTAAGTTAAAACAAAACAATAAAAGGTAATTAATAGAAACTGAAAGTTTTAAAAATGGCATATACACTACAATGGATATTAATTAACAATGAACATTTCACAAATACTTTCATTGAAAATAATTATTTGAGATAAATAAGAAATAAAAATAGGAAAAACTAATAATTAATTTTAAAATATATAAATTGAAATAAGTAAGTTTAATTGATTGGAGAGCTAAAGACAGTTGTTAATATTTTTTATTAATCATTCATTAAACTAGAGATTATCCACTTATGAAAAATATTTCTGTAATGTATTTTTTTCTACACTGCTCCAACACTAGGTATGGACTGGTTTCTATCCATTTTTAATACCTTGTGGAAGGGTGTAATCATAAACATATGACCAAAGACGTGAAAAAAATGTATGATTTCCAAGATGCACATTGTGCCATTCATCAGTTGTCCCAGATCACAATATCTTACACATATCTTTATCATTGTTCATTATATATAGATAACCAACACTACAATTTAACTGATAAATGTCAAACTTACTGCCCTTATAATTTTGACACAAACCATTTATTGAAAGTATATTAATATTTTTTATTAGTCATTCATTAGAATAGAGATTATTCACTTGATGAATAATAGTTCTGTAGTGTAATTTTCACTACATCACTCTCACACAAAATAGGGACTGGTTTCTATTTATTTTTAATATCTTGTGGAGGAGTATAATCATAAACATATGACCTAAGACATATGAAAAAGATATATGATCCCCAAGATACACAGTTTTTACTGAACCAATACTCATCAATTGGCCCAGATCACAATCTCTTGCACATATCTTTATTATCATTTAGTATAAATAAATAGCCAATTACTACAATTTAACTGATAATTATCAAATTTACTGCCCTTATAACTTTGACACAAACTATTTATCGGAAGTATATTAATATTTTTTATTAGTCATTCATTAGAGTAGAGATTATTCACTTAATGAATAATATTTCTGTAGTAAAAATTTCACTATACCACTCTCACACATAGTAGGGACTGGTTTCTATCTGCTTTTAATACCCTGTGGAAAAGTGTAATCATAAACATATGATCAAAGACATGTAAAAAAGATGTATAATCTCCAAGGTGCATATTTCATGCTGTACTAGCACTCATCAGTTGACCATGATCACAATATCTTATACATATCTTTATCATTGTTTAATATATATAGATAGGCAATTAAACCAGCCATTACCTTATGGGAGAATGGTATAATGACAATTATACTGCAAAAATATTATTTATTAAGACAGTTGTTATTTGCATTGACAACTGTGAATAAAGTACTTAAAATTTTTTTGCTTGAATGCAGAAAGCAATATCATCTTAATGATTTTCTATATTTATTGGTCTTATAAAGAAAACATACTGATGGTTTTTTTATTTTGAAAATATTGTTTTAATTTCTTTTCCCAAAAATTAAGTAGAATGAATGCCTCAAGTTTTGATCATTAAAATAAAATACTTAGAAACAAAGAACATTTGATGATATTTAGTAAAATGTTCTTGACTAAAATTAGAAATGATATTTCATTTAATGTTTATTATCATAGATGTTAGCAATGCTTTTTGAACTACTTAAAAATTATATATTCATTTAAATTTAATTTACTAATTATAAATCAGTTTTTTATTGCATTAAAAACAATAAAATATTTACAGTTATTAGCCTAATATCAGATCTGTATAATTATTTACAAGCTGAATGGCTTAGATTTGAAACATTAACTTAATGTCAAATAAATGTCTAAGCTCTCAATAATGTTATAAGCTAGATTCTAGTCTTGGAAAGTGGTTAGGATAGTACCAGATGTGAATATTGTAATGCTATTGTCTGACATTCAATGATTGTTCAATCTTATGATAAATGGGATTGGAGTAGAATAATGAGAATTGTTCTTAACATCAAATTTCTATGTGTATAGTAAAAATGCTTTATGTACAGAATTATCCAACAGTCATTTAAATGAATTCAATAGAAATACAAGGTTTGTTAAAAAAATTTCCATTAGAAATATTGAAATAATTTAAAGTTATAGAACCTATATGATTTAATTTATAGCATTATCTCCACATGCATGCAACCAAAAAGACTCAAGTTTAAACATCAACTATAAAAATAATTCTCCCAAACATAATATTGGTTAACCAGTGTTTACACAGATATTATAAACATATTATATATTGTAACATTAATTTAATTCAATTGTATAAGATACCCCTAACTTTTTATGCTGCTAATTTTTCTTCCCTCTACTACCAGTATATATTATTCACAAACTGGATTTCTTATTACTACTATTCCCTCTTAGCAGCCAAGTTTTATTTTATCATTTTATTGTCTATCATTATCATTATTTCCAACATTATTATCCACTACAGGATGAAAGATTCAAATGTTTTTATCATACTGTTTTTTAAATGAATAGTTAATTTTTAAAATATCAGATTTATTTTTTATGAGGTAGATAAAATAATTGACTTTTAAACTTTAAAATACAAAAAATATTTTTAAAATCATTTTAATAAAATAAATCATTAATCATACTATGAGCAATAAATATAAATAATTTGAACTAAATGCTTACTAATTCATTATCAGTACTATTGAAAGAATTATATCAATAATGCAAATATAGTGTGTCAGATAAGATTATCTCAAGTCAAAGATTGTGGCTTCAAATACTTTCTGCTTTGATCAACTAGTTATTTTTAAACCAATACAATTATATGGATGTTTATTTAAAGTCTGCAGATATTTTCATACTCTATATAATTTTTTTTTTCATATGTCAAATGCGTTGACCGGAAGTGAACCCGGGCAGCTGCTTTGAAGGCAGCTATGCTAATTACTAGGCCACCAACACTTGACTAATACTCTATATAATTACAACCTTGCTTTGAATTAGAATTTTTTCTTTATTATTTTACAAATCAAATTTATTTACAAATATACATACATTTATTTTTATGTGTGTTATAATAAAAATAATTTTTATCAGACTTATTTAAGCAATTGTGACTCTGCAAATCATGAAATAATATTGCTACAAACCATCTTGTATAATGTAAAGATTGCAATCTCTGTGTTTCTTTTTTATAATTCCATTAGAAAAGATTAAAAAGATTTCCTTTTAGCAAACAATTATTGTAAACAATTTTGCAGGTCTGAAATTATTTTTATTAGAGTGGCACCCAAAAGGAGAACATCCTTGAAGCTACATTCCTATCCACATATTTTTTACAGATATATTACATTTCTATAATTTCCTTCCATTGATATCCATAAAATTGGTATAATGATGTGCACTTTAATAGCTAAATGAATATTAGAAGTGACAAAGCAACTCTCAACTTGCTTTTATCTCTTACCAAAAAAATTGATGTTATAATCAGGCTTAAGTGATAATTGGGAGAGAAAAACAAGAGCAGGAATCCATAATATATAGAAAGATTTCTTCCCTAAATCACATATCTTGTAGCCCAGGATTACTTAAATTATTATAAAATTAAGTATAAATCTGATCTCTGGGATCATAAAATAAGTATAGGAATCCAGAAAATATAGAAAAGTTTCTTCATCTGAATCACAAAAATGAGGCTGAAATTACTTTAATTAATATATAACTAAGCCTGGTCTCATAGATTAACTACGAGATCTTTTGAAATGATTTGATGTAAAACAGGTTTTATTTAAATGCAATCAAAAACTCCTGTGCATAGACTATAAAACTCAGAAATTCTGTTAGGCAAGTTATATATTCCCTCCTTCTAAAATTACTATTTATTTCATATCACTTATTTTTCCAACCCTGGTTTATTTATTTTTTTCCTCCTGCAGCCATTTTAATAAAATCTGCTTCATTAGTTATATTATTCCATTTTCATATCCCCCAATTTGTGATGAAAATCTAGAGAAAAAAAACCCATAAAATACTCTACTTTTTTTCATCCTCTTCACTTTTAATATTTTCTCATGTTTCATACAATTTATCCTGCATCTGTTTCAACATGCTACTCTTTAAAAATAATTATTCATACTCTCTCATATTCACCATATTACATCTACAATGTAAACATTTATTTCAGTTTAGCCTTCTTTCTTTGGTATCTAAAACAACTTTCTTTATACTAAATAACAATAAGTTCTCTTTAGTCTCATACATCTTTCATATCTTATATATATAACAACAAAGATATTTTTTTAATTCATATTTTTTTTCATTGCTTTACTCTTTTCCTCTAACCGACTTATCTATTTTCTTTTCAAACTCCTCATAATTATGCATTTGGAGTACATTCTCTATACATTTATTTAATTTCTTATATAAATACATGGAACTTATCTTGTCCAACATATTTGTTTTCTCGTATAATTCAATTAAACACTATTTTTACTAATCTATTTTTATTCATTTACAATGCAACATTCCAAACATTTAAAATTTTTATTTTCTTTCAATAATAAAAAAAATCATTCCCTTTTCCCTTGATAATCTTATTTGCTATTCCCAATTCACCACCTACTGCATATCTCCTACTTTGTTTTATATTCTAACTAAAAAATTTTGAAATCCTTGGCCAATACAAAACATTACTTTCAAATATTAAAGTAGGCATTATTATTATTTTCCAGATTTTTAATCAATCCTATTCTATTTTTTTGTTTTTCTTCTCAACTTAAATTCTTAATTATATGTATACTACTTTTTCCACTTAGAAAAAAATGTATATTTCTCCATTTATATTTTCCATTTTTCATCATTCAGTTTTACCCTTTCCATTAAATTCCAGAAACTCAATTTTTTTTTTCATTAAATTTAATTTTCATATTTTCCTACTTTTCCAATTTCATATATTTTACACTGTTAGTACACATCATTTATACTTAAAAAAAAGGCTGCCATATTATGAATTCAGCTGGTTCAATACTTACACTTATCTTTAATCTTTATAATTCAATCTTGGAATTCTCTTAGAAACAAAATAAAAAAAAGTATTAATAATGGACATCCCATTTCAATTTAATTTTTAATAATTCTACTTCTCTCAATTGGTAATTACAAAAAATATTCATGGAAAGACTATTAATCATTCTCAACAATTCCATCTATTCTCATTTTTTAAAGATTTTTCCACAATCTATACCCATTTATCCTATAATAAGCTTTTTCAATATCTAAAAAAGCAATAAATAAATCATCCCCTATTCTAATGAACAAAATTCATTCCAAATTTCTTTCACCCAAGTCCTAATTTTATCCATTAAGATGTATGCAAATAATTTACAATCTATTGAAATTATTGAATCTTTTTTATATCTCCTTTATATAATAATTTAATTCTCTCATCCTTCCATTCATCTAGAATATTATTGTCAATGATAATTTTATTAAAATTTTCTCAAAAACTAAGCTTTGAATATCTTCCCATATCTACTACCATTTCAGCTGCCCTGGCATCTATTCCTCTTGTTCTTCCATTTTTCAAGCTTTTTATTGTTCTATTCAGTTTCTCATCTGTCATTCCATATATCTTTTGATAAATTAAGCTCTCTAGTGAATCATATTCATTTATCAACATTATTTTACCCAAAGTTTTTATTTCAAATTCATTAAATTTTTTTTTTTTAATTTTCTTTTTAATATATCTCCAAAATTCTTTCTTCCAGCACTGTTAATTTCCTCCTTTAACTTATTAAAATCATTCCATTTCTTCCTATTCTATCTATTTATTTTTTCGTAATTGTCCTACCTAACTTTTATCTCTTCTCTCATTTTCTTTTCAGCGGTTTCCTTATCTCATTTCTTTTACATTTTCTAAACATTGTTTCTATTTTCTTTTTATTAATCCGTTCGTTCTAAATAAAGATGAAGCAATTTTCATAATAAAACAAATAATTTATATAGATAGTTTTATACACAAAAGAAAATACAAAGTTAAAAAAATTGATTATTTCTAAGAGTCCATTTACCTTTTTATACGACTCTAATGCAGTCTGAAAAATCTGTAAAGAGCCTGTAAGTTTGCTAATAACATCTGTAATAACAATAACCCCATCATAATCTGCATCTTTTACATCCAAACAACTAACAACTGGACAGGGAATACTAAAATAATAATAATAAAAAAAACAAGTCAATAAATAAATATTTTAAAAATAAATTATGAATTTTTAAAAAAATAATGACTGTAGTTAGATATAAACTAAAAACCAAGTGAAAATTAATTTCTAGTAATCAATTATGTTTAAATTTTAAACCTCAAACTATAAAAAAAAAAAAAAAATAATTGAATGAGTAGCAACTTAAAAGTCATGTTATGTAGAAACATCAGAAGTGATGAAATAAGTTTTTAAAATTTTTTTAAAAGGAAACTTGTTTCTATATAGTTTAAAATCTTACAGATTTTTTGAATTTTATGTTTGAATAATAGAAAAAAATAAAAGATGATTGATAAAAATATGAATATATAAATTCCAGTAATGAATCCTAAATCCACACTAATAAAGGCAGAAACCAGTCTGAAGATGTTAGATATTATAGCATTATACTAACTGATATCCAGTGATTACTTAAACTTATGATAAATAGCTCTAGAATAAAGAGAAGAAAACACTGTGTAGTTTGCTATATTCATGCTTTCAATCTGATGATAAGTTTAGAAATTTAGGTGGTAATAAACTATAACTAATGAATAACACTGTTATCAGTGAGGAAATGATAAAAAAAGTAAGAAAAGATTTTTCATTTACTATAGGCATCTCAACAAATTGTAGAATATTTATTATTTTATAATATAGTTCTGAGATACTTGAATAAAATAATGTGTTAAGTCTTAATTAAAGCAATCAACTGGACACAATAGACAGATGTATGAGATTTAGATGAACATATGCTTGTAATTTTTATTAAAAATATAAATATATTGCATTTCATATAGTTATCAATTTTAGATATATAATAAGCAAAAAAGTTTACCAAAAGAAATTGAATATGGTTAAATTATAAAATAGGATATTGCTATACTTATTTAAGGCAAAACACCCAATTCTTTAAGATGCATTTACTACAATCATTTATGAGATGCTAGAATACTTTGCTTATAAAATTGATTTATTCTCATACAGAATTTGAATTTAAATAATATTTAAGATTTTGTGACTAATATTTCCATTTTTTTTATATATGTATAATATTTTTGAATACAATGAAAAAGACAAATAAAAAAAGCTCATACAGCTTTAAAAAAAAAAAAAAAAAAGAACATGGAAACAGAAAACAAAAAGTATTTTAATTTTATTCCCCCCCCCCTTTTTTTTTTTTTGCATTAAGCATTTATAAAAGTTTACATATTTTTTACTGTAATTATTTTATATTTCTACCAAACAATTACCATTTAAAAATGGGACATTCTGTCTCTAAATTAATTGAGTTCAATTTATTGATTTTCTTAATAAAAATATTTAAAATATGTAAAGAGGAGAACACACTATTGATCTTGGTATGTTTGGAAAGTACAAATATATTACTACTAATAAAAATAGATTTCATTTGGTATCTGTATTTAAATGTAACTTAGAGTGATTTTCTTTATATAAGATAAAACAACAGTCACCTTGAATCTAATGTTAATCTTTCTAGATGATAGTAAATCTTCATTGCTATTAGGATCATAGATCAATGTTTTAAAAAAACCAAAAACTGTAGATTATCCAGCATGTTCTTTAGATCTCACATCTATTGAGTATTTCTGAGATGATTTATAATGACTATTTCACTCTATTTTCACCTTAAGCTTTATAAAAATTAAATGCTTTTGAAACAGTGAAGATGATTCTTTTAAAAAAAAATTATAAACTAATATAAATTTTGTTAATCATTTCATGGAATATATTTGGTTCAATAAAATTTATTTTATTTTTTAAAATAATATCTGCTTTATTTTTTTTAATTTATCAAGAATATATTTTTTCTTGTTTCTAATTTAATGTTGGAAATAAGACTCATTTTATGAGTTGTTCCTTATACTTTTAAATGATGTATACACACATTGATTAGAAACAAAGTTGCCGTTTATTCATAATATTTTCATTTGCTAATTTATAAACATAACTAAATTAATGAGCATAAAAATAAATATATTCACAATTTAATTTTTAATAAGAGTAGTGATACATTGTGGCTTCTCTTTTTTCGGAGTCAGGAATCTCTCAATCACTATGACCAGAGAAACGTATCAAACTCTCCAATACAGTAGTACTACTTAAGTGCAAGTCTTCATAATCAATGGATGCAGAAAGATTTGTGCATAAAGCAGCTAAACATTATTTAAAAAGTACTTCTAAATAAATTGAAAGTAGTGTTTTCTGAGAGTTTCAAAAAAAAAATTTTTGAAAACTGATGAATTTTTTTAAATTTATTGCAAAAGTGTTTCTCTTGCAATATAAATGAAAAGGAATTACAAAAAATCTAAAATGATGTAAAACCCAGATTTTTATGACAAAGCTTTACTGACAGATGATAATTTTTATATATCAAAACATGAAATTTTTTTTATGTTCTTGATTATTTTCAAAATCTTTATATATGTAAATACAATTAAAAAAATTGTAATTCAAATCTAACTTGAAACTTTGCATGCGAATAAAATATATTTGCATAATTGCATATAATTAATTCACTTAGAGCTATGAAGATGAGAGCACGTCTCTTGAAAGCGCTTGCAGAATAGTATAATTTTATTTTGTTTTAAGTATAAAGTAGCTTTGCGTTCAGGTGCAATAGCGCCTATATTATTTTAAAATGAAAAAAATTCTAAAAATTTGGATTTTCAATACTCTCCAAAAAATCAAAAGAATCTAAAACATCAACATTGAATTTATTATTTTGGATTGATTGATTTGATATGGAATGACTTAATTTTAATTATTATTGAATAGATTCTTTAGTACATACCATAGAAAAAATATTTTAAAATGTATAAAAATTAAATTTTTGACAACAGCAAACATTATAAGGTTTTATAATAATTTCATACTCACAATTTAATGAAATTAAATCTCCAGATCAATTATTGCTGAAATTTTGAGATATCATTCTGGATAAAAGTTTAAGCCATTATCATTTAATGTCTTAGACATGATTTTTTTAAAAAAAAAGTTATAATTCTCAATAAAATATCAATATTTGACATTTATTTATATTAATATAGTCTTTTTTATCAAAAGATTCCACATTCTATTCCTGCCTCAAATTTAATAACATTCATAACTAAATATAAAATTATGTTAAGTAAGGTTACATCTAATAAATGGAGTTATTAGCAGTTTTTAATTGGAAATAGATTAAAAACAGCACCATAATTGACTGATAGATGAAGACATTGTGAGATCTAAAGCCAGCCAGGACCAAGATCATGATTAATTAATAAATTGATATCAGGTTTTAATACCAGTACTATCAAATCTGAAGTCAGTCATAGTCAAAGAATTGTTAGAAGACTTAACTGGAAAAAGACAAAATAATATCACGATTGATTAGTATATTGAAATCATCAAATTTAACAATTAATATTTTGGGATCCTGAAACTAGACAGAGTTATATATTTGTTAAAGATTTTTTATTAAAGATGAACTAAAATAATTGCTTGAAAATCAAGATCACTAATTTTAATATCAGAATTGGGAGAATAAAAGTAATATATCAAAGTTAATTGATTAGATTTAATGTAGGAACTATGAGATCTGTAGCCAGATTTAAAATGAACATTTGTCAACAGCTTTTAACTAAAGATAGATTACAAAATAACATCTTGACTGACTAGAAAAAATAAGATCATCAGTGTTAAAAAATATGAAGGGTCACAGTTGAAAGTTTAACACACATATATATAAGGTTTATTGGAAAATAGAAATAGTACAATTATTAAAATGTTATAAAAAATGTACTACTGCCAAATAATATTTTTTAAAAAAAATCAATTCTTTCATTATTTTTCCAACAAAAAAGTTATGTATAACCTTTTGTTACTGTTAAGAGCAATTTTCTTTATTCTATTTCTCCAATTTCCTACTGCATGTTAGAGTAATTAACAGGCAGTGAATAATATAACTATTAAACATCTATTTCCAATGCTTACCATATCCCCAGACTAGTTTTTGGTTTATACTTTTTATTAATATGGAATTTGGACTTTAATGCATCTCACATTTAATAGCTATTCAATGTACCTGTTCCATTTACTAATCAGCTTTTACCCTTTTTTATCAAGTTAATAGCCTGAAAACAACAACAATGCTTTGACTATAAGTTAACAACTTGCTTGCAAAATTACTTAGATTAAACTAAGCTAGTAATTATACATTTAAATGTCTTTGATTTTATAGTCCCTGTAGGATGTCTAAAAAATTTTTCATTGTGATAAATGTATTTGGGATGTGATTTTTTATTTTTTTTTGTAAAATTTAATAACTGTAGATATTTTTCATTGATATGACTAGGAGGTATATTTCAATGCACATCACGACTTCTCTCCTTACATTTAACATATAACGCAAAGGTAACAGTTGTTAAATAGTAGCAATTTTCTCTGTATAATAGTGCCATCTAGTATAAGTTTTAGTAATCAAGAAATGCTAGAAGTATTTAATGCCTACTCACCCATTATTCCCGGACTAGCTCATGACTTTCATCCATAAGGAGCCTTGGATCTGAAAGCAATGTATCTAAATTATGTGATGTCCCTAATGGTTTAATACCAATCCTAGCCAAAGGATGCTGGTGACTTGCTATAAAAAAAGCAGACATCAAAATATATGTACTTAACTGGGCTCAGATCTGTATGACTGAACAGGCATATTAATCTGATTTACAACATTATTTTGTTTAAAATTTGGACTCATTGTCTTATAGTTAACTAAATAGGCACATGACGTTACTGGAGAGATGCATTAGATCCAAATATATAGGTGCATTGCTTTCAGTTGTCTATTAAATGAATAGGCACATTGAATAGAGATATAAATGCACAAATCTTCCGACATTTATTGATTACTATAGTTTGCTATTGTATTGAAATAAATGCACTATTTTAATAGCTGTGCAAGGTAAATAAATGATCATGTGATGTTCTAATGTGTTTAATATCAATCTCAGCCAAAGGATGTTACATGACTGGGCTTATAAAAGAAACAAAGATACTAAAATATATAGATACTAAACTGGGTTCAGATCTGTAAAATTATACAGGCTAATTAGCTTGGTTTGGTAACATTATTGCATTTTCATTTTAGGTTCATTGCTTTATAGTTAACTAAATAGGTAAAAGATAATGATGCATTACATCAAAATATCTAAATGCATTGCTCTCAGGTCCTGGGCTTTTCATTAATGAAAGCAAAAGCTGAAAACTTATCTAGGGATATTGAATAAATGGGCACTAGATAGGGATTTAAATGCACAAATCTCTTGACATTTCTATTGATTACTATAACTACATTATGTGGCACTGTTGTACAGAGAAAATTGTTACTTTTATAATATCTAGGTGATTTGCTTTTTGTGAAAAAGCAAACCATTTTAAATTAAAATTTTAACTTCAGTATTATTGTCAAAAACAAACAAATAAATAATAATTTCGTAAAATCAAAATTTAATTTAATTTATGAATTCAACATTTTTATTTTTATATTCAACAAAGAGAAAAATAATTGATTTTAAAATTATTTTATTTTTTTGACCTAAAATATTTTAAATAAAATCTAATTCATTTACATTCTTGCCTAAATCTATATTCTTATTTAGTCAACTTTTTTAACCTGATTTAATTTTTAATCATTTAAACAGTACATTGACATGCAATTCTTTATGCCTTCTAAGGTTACTATCCATAGTAATAGTTCTATATAAAACTTTTTTACTGTTTACATAAGACAAAAGTCAACTAAAAATCTTTAATAGAACAATACTACTTACAATTCTGTATTGCTATCTCCTAAAACATCCATTTTTATCTTAAATCCATTCACAATATTACTAATCATTAATTCATTAATAATAGTAATTAACTTTATCTCATTCTACTCTAGACATCTATATAAACATGACAACCAACAGATTTCCAGATTACTTTCTTGTTATTGGCTTTCATTAGCAATCAAGATTTATCTTCATATTTCAAATTAATAATCATCTTTATTTCTAATATGCCATTCAAATTAATGACTTGAACATTTCAAATAATCTAAAGTTTAAAAACCAACTCTATCAGCCTATGTGGTTATATGGATCCTAAATTAGTAACTAAATATTTTAATGATCTCATGCAGCAAAAAAAAGCATTGCATGACTCTTAATGCATCTATGTATTCACAAATAATTAACTGATATCCATTATTCAGTATGATTTGGTTCGGTTTCATAGATGCAGACTCTGGAGCTTAAGATCCAATGAGTGTACCAAGTTTTATAACTTCCAATACTTAAACTTATGAACTCCAGAGCAATAAAATCATTCAATTATTTATTTATTTAATGAACACCCAATGCCTATTGATTACTGACACATGCATATATAGTTCTAGAAAAGTGATATGAAGTGGATTGCTGTTATTATAGACAATATATGTAAGCCAATTCATGTAAAGCTGTGTTTTAATATATATAATCCTTTTATTAAATGTTGCCTACAATTAGCAAAAAATTGAGATTATAAAATATAATTGCTGATCTACATAGTTTGGCAAATAGGTTGATGTGAGTTCAAAATGTGAGATGTTTAAAACCCACTCCAATAATTTAATAGTATAACAGAAATAAAAGTCAACTAAAGATGGATATATTTAATCCAGTGCTCTTTATTAATAAAGATTAATAATCAGAAACTAGTCAGAAAATACAGTTGACTTTACTTACTTAACATTTAATTGAATACTCATGAATGCATACATAGATGGCTCTAATAGTGATATAATATTAATTATTGCTGATAATAGACATATTTGCTTTAACATTAAACTTATTAACACTAAAGAAACAAATCCACTAACTTAATTTCTTTAAACGTACTATTGGTATATAATTTCCACTTCAGTAGAAAAATCAAGTCAAATGTATGTGCATCTATGTACTTTATTTTATTTCAGACATGATTTTATGTTATGAATTTTATTGAATTCTCACTATCAAGTTTAAATCTTTTAAGATACTCTTTTGCTTAAATTCACTTATGAACTATACTGTGTTACAAAGTTACAGTATTTTTAAATTAAAAATTTCAAATATATATATAAAATAAATCTCCCAATTCCATCTTTGTTGAGCATGAAAATTCAAATCCATGTCTGCTAACATTGTTTGCTCAGGAAGACACAATGCTAAACGCAAGATCAGAGAAGCATTACACATAGCTAGCAATCCTAGGTCCATTAATCAAAGCCCGGTCTCAAAAATGGCAATTATAACTAATTTGCATTATTTTGCATAAATTTTCTTTCTAACAACATAGTTTTTAATAAAATAATAGCTATGAATATGAGAGCAAAAAGTCTCTCGAATGTTGTGTTCTTGTTTTAGATTTATCCGGATTTGATTTAGATTATTCCAAAATAAAAAATAAATTGTCAGAAATTTAAGCAGAATTATCACTGCCCCATAGGAAAAAAAAAAAATTTGATCAAAAAAATGTCATTTTTCTACATGAATTGACTTGTTAATTCAACATTTGGTTGAAATCAAGTATCATAAGAAAATTAAAAGTTTTTAGGCACTGTCTGTTGTAGCATTATACAGCTGGTTTGGTAAATTAATTGCAACAAATTTATCAATAATTTGACCAGCAGGCCATTACTACAAAAATGAATGTATTTTACAATTTTATCACAAAGAACAGGTATCAGTGTTACTCTGTGAGATACCACAATCAAATCTAGCATATTTAAAATGAATCCAAACTCCCAAATATTAATGGTGATCAGAATGCTAAAAATGCAATAAAAAAATTCATTTTAATTGCAATTTTTCACACAGTGAAAATTTCAAATGGTATATTGAAAATTAGTATGTAAAAAAACATGTTGCCATGTTTGCAAAACTTTTATGCAAGATAATATCAGTAGAATAAAGTAAAGCATGAATAATATGACCATATATTATCTGATTTTCATTATTTCTTTATATAATAGATTTTCTTTACATGCAAGTGCTTGACTGTATTTTTATTATGTTCATGTTTCTATTTAATAAATATTCCACAGCTACAAAAAATTTAACTATAAACATACGATTTGATCATATGATATTTTGTAATTCAATACAAGATAATTAGCTAAAAAAAAATTCCATAAATTTGATGTGAAATATAATAATCCTTAATAAAGTAAATTCTGGTATCAAGTCATTTGCAAAAAATACAGCTCCATTAGTCATTTAATTTATAAACATCTATGAAAGTTTATAAGTTTTTAAAATGAAAGTGATATTAAATCAATAACATGAGTAGTAATATCACTCTGTAATTTAAGATTATACAAAACGTTAGTCCCCATCTCCCACTGTATAGTTTAATTACCTGCAGGATACTACTAATATTTTGAAATTACAGCCTTAGACTTAATTATCCTTTTAGAAAAATTTTGAATAGTCTTAAACTGTAATGCATTTAAAAATAAATTATTAACAATGCCATGACAACACTTTATTTGGTGGATGCTAGATTAAAGAAAGGCAGGAAAAATATTTTCACATACTAGTGAGTCACTTTCAATGTCTTTGGAGACAATTTACATTAATTCAGTATCAAAAAAAATAACAATAAAAAATGGTTTTATTTTTAATACCTCAGTATGGAAAACATTATAAAACATTTAATTTCATTAAAATTATTAAAAGTAATTCTAAATAACATTTATATCCAATTTACTAAGTCTTTTTCAAAAATATTTTTGTCTTGAAAATCTTGTCAACCTTAAGATTACTATAGACATTACTATTGGTAAAGACTTCAATTTTAAGCTGTTAGGGAATGTTTTTTTATTCTTAGTTTTAGAAGAGACTGTTCCAGGCTTTTAATATGATAACATTAAAACAAAAAAAACTGCATAATTTACAACATAAAAAAACATTGGTTAATAATTTTATGAGCAGAAAAACACAAGTATCCATATGAAAGCATAAAGAATTTCATGATTACCATTTTTTAATGCTTGCACAAGCTTTTAATAACGGTAGCAAACTCTCCATATAGTAGTGCCACTCACTGCAAGTTTTGTAATCAATGGATGTAAGAGGCTTTGTAAACCCATTAATTACTAAGGCTTGCACTGGATGGCACTACTTTATGGAGAAGTCATAATACACCACATCACATTACTGTTATTAAGAATCCATATGGTTGGATGACACCTTAAAATCAATTCTATTTTACATCTTTAAGATTATATATTAAATTGTAGTTCTCATATTGTAACGTGTACTTCACACTAAAATAGAATAATTTCTGTTTGACCATGCTTAATACTTTATTACTAATTTGTGTTTTTGAAAGATTCAAAATCTATTTTTGTGACATTATTTCAATATAAAATTAATAATTTATTCGCAATTATGTCATTTACAATTCAAAACATATTAACTACATATAATTTAACATAAAATGTCAAAATACAGCAGGGTTGCTGCACCCACAACATTTTGCTCGAAGACTTTATATGGATAGTTTAAATCAATAAAATATAGCAAATGCTACAATCCAGTAATACACATGCATACATATTAAAAAAAAAAAATTCTGTATATATATGTTTTATATGTATATAGAATTTTGGGTGTACCATCCACTTGTAATATATATATATATACATTAAACATTTTAAATAAAAAAAAAAAGGATAAAACTTTTCAAATCTCTTTTTTTCATCAATATTTATAAAGTTGTTTTTTTTTTCTCAGTAGAATAGACTAATAAATAATTAATAAAAATACAAGTTAAAGCACATTCTTTCCAAACCTGTTTTCTTGTGATCATTTATGAAAGTGTTTTTATTTTCAATAGAAAAGCCAGAAAAAAGTTAAATGACAAAAATTTATAAAGTTAATGGAGACTTTTCTAATGTTGCAATTAAATTTTTTAATTTAATAAAGATTATGAAATTTAACATGATAGTAAAAGTTATGATAAAATACAAAACACACATCTAAATAATAATATAATATAAAAAAACATTAATTTTTTTAATTTTTACTATATAATTTTCAATCGTAAAATGAAGTAGAGATTTTGTGGATGCAGGAATTTCACTATAATTTTTACCATAATATGATGATGCATTGTATAAAATTTTCATTTTTAATAATACTAGTTCTTAAAGTACATAACTTATAGAATATTCTCAAACTAGTTTTCCTTCCAAGATATTTGATAAAATAAATGCTCTTGTATTTATATATTGGACTATTTCAGTCATCTAGTATATTGAATGTCATTAGAAAAAGTTTAACTTTATTTAAATATTCCAAATACATTCAACTGTTATATTCCAAATACATTTAACTGTTATAACAGTTGAATGTATTTGGAATATTTAAATAAAGTTAAATTTTTTCTAAAGACATTCAATACTTATATTAGATAATGGAAATAGTCCAATATATAAATACAACTAAAATTATCACAATCTTCGGAGAAACAATAAATGCTCATGTTTTGAATAACATTAAAAAATTTCACCACAATTCAAGATTATAAGATAAATGTGAAACAATAATGATCGATAGTCATGCTATTTATTTGGACATCATCATCATATTTTCAACCATAATTAATCCACTGCAGAATGAAGGCATCTCCAAGTTTAATCCAATTTTTTCAATCCACAGCCCCATCTTTTCACACCATATCAATCAATTTCTTTATTTCATTCATCCATTTCACACATCATTTCTTTTTAAGTCTTTCACATTCTCTTGGAATCTATCTATTATTATTTTTTCTAATAATATGTCCAGCCCAACTCCATTTCAGTCTCTAATTTTTTCAATGATATGTTTGTTCTCTCACCAAAGTATTCTTTTTTCAATTGCTTTTTGTTCCTCTCAACAGATGCATTGCTCTTCAGATGAATATTTGATTTTCAGATCATAAGAACTAGCAAAATACATTCATTGAAATCCTTTTCAAACATAGATATATTTTGTTTTAATATAAAATTATTTGTGCTAAAAGCTCTTCACCTGTCTAATTTTATCCCTTGTTTCTATCTGTATGAATAATCTAACTAAGGTATTTGCAGTTGTAAACTTCTAATTCATAGCTCTTTATTTTCTTCAGAAAAATACTTTAGTCTTTTGAGTTTATTTTTAGTCCTATCTTCTTACTTACATCTAATAACTCTTACAACATTTTCCGAAACTCTGAAGCATTATTTGCAAAAACCATCTGCAAAATCTTGATGATTTAAATAATTGTGTATTTTTTTCTTCCTTAGTTTTCAATTTTAATCCACAAAATACTTTCTGCAAAACTGCAGTAGAAAGATGTGGAATCACTGTGTTCTACATCTTTGTCAATGTTAATCTTTTTAGTATTACATAACCACTGCTTTTCCATTTTGATAAATATTTTTCAGAATATACTAATATCCTAGGCCTATAATCTTATTGATCTAAAACTTAAACTACTGTAGTAAGGTTTCTAGAATCAAAAGTAGGTTTCATAATCTATATATCCAAAGCATAATGACAATTCATATTTATTGGTGTTTATTATAACTCTTCTCAATATCTGGATACAATCTATTGTACTAAAACTACTTTTAAATATATCTGTTTTTCGTTGATTAAAATTCAAAGTTTGTTATAGAAGAGTCACAATTATTTTAGTAAAGATTTTATATGAAATTGATAGATTTGTAATTTCTACTATTTTTTTAATCACCTTTCTTAAATATCAGTATTACTACTGCATTTTTCAATCATCTGATATACCGTTACTATTAAAATATTTGCTATATTGTTTTTCCAATAATGTTTCTATTTTTTTAAAAAATATCAAAAATAATTTCATTCTTTATAAATTTAGCTGCATGTCTCATCTCTTCATTTAAACTATCTAGCAATTTGGATGATACAGAAAGTGTAGTAATTACTTTGTTTTATTGTTTTTTATTCATATTGTGTACAATTCTTTGTAGAGTTCTTCCATATATTTCATGACATTGTTATTCTTTTTAGTAATAGTTTTAGGTTTTTTCTTATTGCTGAAACACTATTTATTCTAATACTAAGATATTTTATATTTTAAAATTTTTATTTTGTTTTAATTCCCAATTATATTTTTTCATATCATTTTACAAAACTCTAAATATTCAATTCTTCTTAAAAAAAATCATTATTAAAAATTTCATATTTCACTCAGTAGATATTTATTGATAAATTGTTGCTTTTTTGTATTAGCTATATTTTTTTGCAGTTCTTAATAGAGTATTAGTTATCTTCCTATTGACTTCACTGTCCATTAATATATTAAAACATTTGCAATATCAAGTGTTAATTGACTATTTTGTTTCTCTACATTTCCATTAACATGTATCTTACATTTCACTAATCAAGATCACTTATTGTGTTGAATCTATTAACATTTTTTGTTAGTCAAAACATAATCTAATTCTGCTGGGCCTTCATATGGATGTTTCTAAGTCCATTTCCATTTAGTATTTTTCTCTAAGAAAAAATTCATTAAATAATAAAATTTCTTTTTCTGCAAACTTCCCAACCTATGATTTCTATCTTTTTTATCACCATAACCAAAATTACCCACAGCATTTTATTCTTTCAATTGTTTCCTAATTTTACCATCAAAATGTAATTTGATGTGAACAAAAGCACTTGATGCATCTATATAAAACTATCTACTTTTTGATCACAATAAAAACTTGTTGAGACATAAACCTAAATAATAAGCAGTTGATATCTTCTATTAAATTAAATGACTAACTGTATCACTCTATCTGACGTGATTAATTTCCATAGTGTTGTTCTTCCATTTTTAATGAATTCCACTCCATTTGTGCCTTATAGTAAAATAAAAGATCACTTCATCTTTTCTTCTAACTTCCCTCAGTCCAACAATGTTCCATTTAATATTGGACAATTTTTCTAACTCATGTAAACTAAATAAAAAGTCATTATCAAATGGCAGTTTGAGTCAGAAATCAAACAATTCTTAGCACTTTCCACCTTTGGCTGACAACTACTGCCTTGGCTGAAGACTTTATAGTTTCCTGGGAATAAGGACCACAATGTAGTTTTGTCTAATGACAGGAAATATTTAGTAAACCAAAATATCATTCATACATTCATCCTGCCTTTAATGTTCAGTTAAAAACTATCAGGGAAATGAAAGACTAGTAATAAAAAGCTACTAAACTCACCAAGCTGTCTGATGTATGATGATAAACAGGCCATCCATAATTTGTTTACTGTGCGAATAATCACAAAGTAATAACAACTGCAATAATAAGAACAAATGAAATTAACATTAGGAATTTGCTCTGCTCAGTTCCTTTAAGACCTCAAAGAGAAATCAATGCATCTCGTTTTAGCTAAAAACAAACTCATTTCTGCAGCCATCTTCTCATTATTCACAAATTAATTATTAAGTTGACATTTAAAAAATGCAGTATTAAATTTCTATGCATTCATTAAGTCTAATTTTGATGTTAATAGCTGTAAGTTGACATTAAAGAGGTTTTTAATTTTATTATAAACAATATCTGCTTACAACATTACAAAAAAAATGAAAATGAATATAATCCATATCTTTGTACGTAAATAAATAAAAACAGAAAAATATGATATAACAACAAATATTACATTATTTAATACAAAAAAAGCTTATTTGGGCAACATTTTATTGCTGTCCTTAGTGTAATATGTACAGTGATGTGAATGTTTACAAAACATTATATTATATATCAGGGGTGGTTAAACTTATTGTCTGCAAGAGCAATGCATTAAAACTGCAATATATTCAAGAGCCACAATTAAATTTTTGAAATATTCAACAAACACAAATATTTGATTTATTATTTTTTTTATTAATTATATTTATTGTATAAAAAAAAATCAAGATAATAAAATTAATAAATCAGAACAAAATCAATAAAAAAATATTTATTATCACATGTGATTATATCTGATTAGCAAGAACATTAAAATTTAATTTATAATTTATTAAGGGAGCATATAATAATTTCAGAAAATATTCATTCATCAGTTGTGCTTAATGTTTTGATTTTACAAATTTCATTGTTGAGTATAATGATTCATAAGAATATATTCTCAAAAACTGACAGCAGCTTCTTTTAAATGAGTATAGTTAAGGCAATAATTCTTTTTTTCTTCTGAATATAAAGTAAAAACAATTAATTGTATTGCTTGATTAAATTAATGGA
The DNA here is from genome assembly GCA_028023455.1 of Epiperipatus broadwayi. NCBI lineage: Eukaryota > Metazoa > Onychophora > Udeonychophora > Euonychophora > Peripatidae > Epiperipatus > Epiperipatus broadwayi. The sequence continues at coordinate 8,028,215 of JAQFVV010012440.1, read as the reverse complement.
AGAAGTTGATATTCGAAACTCAAAGTAGAAAAATACACTTGATGAGGACTGAATTAAAATTGTACAAAGAATAATAATATTACTGGACAAAATCCAAACAAAAACTTAAGTGACAAGTTCGAACAATGCCTTATATTTTCAAAAAAGAATAAAAAAACAATATAATTTGATGATGCAAATCTTCTTTAATCTATTGTTACCACAAAAAAATAAAAAATGTATGGTTTCAAAATAAAATGTAAATATATCATATTAATATAAATGATATCACAATTTCATTTCAAAAATTTTGTGAAAACCCCTTTGGACTATCTAAAAAGCTGCAAGTGGCTCACAAGTCATAGTTTAGCCCAGGGGTCCCCAACCCTATGCCTGCAGGCACCATGGAGCCCACAGACCATTTTGTGTGTGCCTGCCACTATCCGAACATGATAAAAAATTATTTATCTGATACAAATAAATTTAATTTTTAAAATTTCTTATAAATTATTGCATTATATTGTAATCAAATTATAGGACATACTATACTTTTACAGTGTAAAAATATAAATGTTAATTATATGTTAAAATTTTATTTTTGAAATAAATATTTTTTTGTACATTATGTGTATTATTAACAATATTCAACTATAAATTTACATTGAAAAAATAAAGTGCTCGCCACCTGGTTGAAAAAATAAATGGTGCCCGCCACCTGGCCAATATTATAGAATGTGCTCTTAAGTGCAAAAAGGTTGGGGACCTCTGGTTTAGCCGAATATATTTCTCCTGCTATAAATGTTTGCCCAAGTTTATGCTTAAATAAAATATTTTGATTTATAACATTTAATATTTCAATCTATTAATCATAGAATTTATTTTTAATTGTATGTATTCAAGTAACTTAATACATGAAAACTTCTATATTATCTACTCTAATAAATAAATGACGCTTCCCGATCAATGCTTTGACATATAAAAAAAAATGATGCTATAACATATATATGTATTGATATATAAATGTACACATAAGTAAATTTTGTATTCTGCAAAAATAATTTTCACAAAATTATTAATAGAATATAATTTTTTTTTAAAATTTCAATTGTTTAAATTTATTCAAAATGGCCACCAAGCACATACTATATCAGCACCGATTATTCTGATTAAATAAAATGGTATATAAAATACTATATAATTTTAAATGATGGTGAATTGAAAACAATTGCATACAGAAATAAAACTATTTCGTTTAATGTTACAAGAGCATATTCAAAGTTGGATTTGATAATAGATCTATCACTTTAAAAATGTTTATTTATTGTGGTTAAAAAAAAATCTATTCCAATTATCAAATCTATACAAAAGTTGTCATAAAAGCAATCTTTAATTCATGGAGTATAAATAAAAACAAAAGTTTAATATTATCACAAAGAATCAATAACAAATATATTTTTAAGAAAATGATAAATAATGTGCTCAATGTCTGTAGAAGTATAATACTATTTCTCATAATGGAGAGTGCATAATGTGATAGATGTTTTTCTTTTGATTATTTATATCATTAACCTAAATTAATCTGGGATATTTATCTTTTAACTAAGAATAGCTAGGCAACAATTTACCAAATAATAATTGCTGACTGAACAGATTAACTAAAATAAAAATCTTACATTTGCTCAGAAACACTTAAGTTATTTGAAAATTTCTATATTTCATTTGGATTTGAATTCTAATTTATGACACTCATGAGATATATTGGAATGTATATCTTTAATCACTTAATTACAAAATAGGCTGTTTAAACTTTATTTTACCAATTTGACTTCATGATACAGTACTTAGAGCTTCTGCCTTCATGTTCATGACTTAGTGTTTTAATCTGGATAGGGTAAACTATAAACAATTTTTTAGATCACAAGCATATTTAGAATATTTTTTTCTTTCAAATAATTGGTCCAAAGATAATCCAACTAGCCAACCAGTGTTGGACAGCAGGTTTTTGGATATTATTAGTTAGACAGTAAATCATATAGGTTTATCTTAATTGATCAAATAAATGTAAAAACAAAAAAATGCTATATGATGTTGGCTTAAAATACCTTTGATGGTAATATTGGAAGCTATGCCCTGTAGTGCAAAAATAGTGATGGATTCTAGAACTCAAAAGTCCATTGTTTGAAGATGACCTTTGATGCTCAAAATAATTAATTCCTGAGAAATAAACCAATCAATTTTTTTTTTTTGTTGGAAACTATTATGAAATATACAAACTTGAAAACAAAACAAAACTGATAGCATTTTTTTAAAAAAAGATTTTAAATAAGCACTGAAAATAAATGCAATTTTTAGCAAATAAATATCTGATATTATATTAAATTGAAATTTATATAAGAAGTTATTTTTCTATTCAAACATAACATTATTTTGTTTTGTCTAATGAATTATGAAACATTGTAAATAAATATTAAAACATCTTTCATTAGAAATAGACTACAATAGTAAAGTCGTGGACACTAGAACTAAATTGAATATTGCTCATATAAGTGCTTGATCTTCATGTAAATTCCCGGGTACTTATTTATTAATTAAAAATACATTCATAATTACTTTCAAAAAATAATACTATTTGCAAAATAAGACTGTACAATAAATGAAGATAATGTATACTTAAAAAAAACCAAGCTAAATTTAATTTATATAAAACTCAGTGTAAAAAATATTGAAAAAATTACAAACTTGCTGATTTTTCAGTAGCTTATAATTTACTCAAAATTATATTTAACAGTGTAAACACAAAAAATAATCTGTGTTTATGTTTGAAAATAGAATAAGATCAAAGCGATAATATCAAATACAGCTGAAATTCATTTATATAATGAATTATATAAATTCTAATTTCAAAATCAAAAAAGTAAATTTTTTTGATTTTGAAATTAGATGGCACAATCATAACATCATCTCTACATTCTTCAGCTGATAGGTGATGACACTGAATCCAATTATTGTAAAAGCATACCTTTATTGTAATGGACAAGTAAAGCAAATGAATAGCCATAGATTTCTTACAAAAATATTTTAATCAACTTGAACATAGTTTTCATAAGAAATGCAAAATCCTGTTTTATTTTATAAAGATTATCTTAAAGATATTCTAAAGAGATTAATTGCATTCATTGAAAGATTGAAATTGAAGACAGAATTACTACAACAAAGCAAGGTATAGAAATATTCCTGGAAAAAAAGTTTGATGTAGAAAGAACATTGTAATGAATCAAAATACTAAAAAATTATCATGTAGTATAGTGGTCTTCAACCACTGGGCCACGGACCGGCACCGGGCCGCAGAAGTTTTTTGCTGGTTCATGCTAGACTGGCAAAAAAGTTTGTGATAACAAAGTAATAAGATTTTAAACTTTTAATTAATATAAACAATTTTTATTTATTTTTTCATCACACTTTTACCTGATCAAAAAAAAACAAAAAACAGAACAAAAACAAACTCTAATCAATCATACATAAATTAATTTGTTTTTCTAGTTATCACAGATGTTTATGGGGGGGGGGGGATTAAATTTTTTATTACTTTTCTAAAAAAATTCAAAATTTAAAAGAGAAAAGTTTTTTTATTATACAAACTCCAGATATATATATATATATAACTTCATCTAAGGCTAAGTTGTTTACATCTTTGAGAAAATTTATCTATAGACTTCTGCTAGTCTGCCTGAAACATTATCCTTATTTTTACTGGTCCACAGGTGTGAAAAGGTTGAAGACCACTGATGTAGTATATATGGTTATATCTAAAGCTCATGGATTGTTTTGCATAGTTATAACAAAACTCATCTTTAATATTTTATTGTTGGTCTTATCTTTTTTTTCCTTTCTGGCAGTACAAAATGTCATTAAATTTATATGAAAAAGTAATATATATGCAATAATTAAATGTAATATTAACTTTTTTTTTTTTAAATCTATGTTCTATATAAATATTATATTTCTCATTCTTCCATATAAGCAATAAGCACACACAATAGAATAACAATGACATCATGATAGTTTCTAATATGCCTTCTAAGAAAACTCATTATTTTACATTATAATCATCCAGTAAACATATATCTATCTTATAGTATTCAATCTAATGACTTAAAAATTTCAAACATTATTAAGATTTGTGAAGTGAAATTCAATATTTGAGACTTCGTTTTGTCTAATTGTAGTATGAAACCAGTAACTTAGATATTTCTTTACAGTGATTTTGTAATGAGATCTTTTCCTTAAAACTATGTCAAATTCACTACAAAAAATATTATCTTAGAAAAAATATTTCCATTCATTCACTTTGTGTTTTAATGCCAAAAAAATAAATAAAAACAATATATTTGCCTTTACAATAGTTGATTCAATAGAATTCCATCTGGCAAGTTATAGAATCTTTAAATGAAAAATTTTACTGCAACCCAATTAACTTAAATGCAGAAGCATGTTATATCTAAACATTCTTGTCCAACTTTTTATATAAAAAATTACCAAATTATTTTAGATGATTCTGAGCATCTCACTGAATGAGAAGCTTTCTCCCCCCTTCTACACCACATCCTCCATTCCACAGGGCTTTTCTGAGTGCCCTGTTTTTCATCACTTACCTCAACCCTCTGCTTCTTCAAATTGAGAGATCTCTTTTTCTGGCATTCATATCCCAATTTTAAATACATCAGTTCATCACATCACCTATATGCATGACTTGGCCATTTTTCTTCCATCAAAAAAATTAATTCCCAGACTTTTATCAATACTTAAAGAATTCTCTGATCAATCTGGCCTCCAGTTTAATATGGCCAAGTCATCCGCCTGGTACATATTTTCGGGTAAGAACATTCCTGGACCATTTGCAGCGAAGCCTCAGAAATTCTTGGGCTTCCCTATATTTGAATCTGCTTCTGCCATGAGGAGATATATCCAATAAAAGCTACTTCAATCCACACAGAAAATCACATCCTCCTTTTCCAAAGTTTACATGTCCATGTTCGCCAAGTTCTCCCTTATCAATATACTAATATTCCTAGAATATCCTATTTCACCCCAGTGATCAATTTTACCAATGTCTTCATCAGAAAGATACAGATGTGCACTGATCTGATTAGAGGGGAAAAAAGTGCAACCATAAGCTTTAGAAGTCTGCAGAAACACACAAAACTCAATGGGTTATCCCTACATTCCATAGATATTTTTATATTTCAACATTCTTACAACTCTTTCTACAGAATGTGCCTACAGTATCCAAACTATTCACCCTCCATGGAGGTCACTCCCATAGATAAGCATCTCCTATTAAAACTGGTTGGCTGGCAACCTTCACATCTCTTATCTCCAAATATACTATGCTTCCTAACAAATCATCCTCATTGAAAATCAATTTCTGGGATGCCTACTACATGCTTAATCCTGATGTTTCTGCAGGATCAGCTCTCCTCAGGCTTAACAACCATTTGCTAATCAAGAAATTTAAGCAATGGTTCCTTGAACCCAAATATTTTGATTTCCTGATAAAGATAATTCTCAATCCCTTGCCCACTAAACACTTTCTGGTGCATTGCCGAGGATTCTCAAACATAGAGCCCACTTTGCTCACTGTGCCTCGGAGAGGATGAAACTTCTCTTTACCTCCTCTGCCACTGTGTTTTCCTTCACCCCTACAGAGTCCTTATAGCCTCCATGTTAAATAACAATATGCCTGCTTTGTCGACTCTCATTGACAATATACTGGGTGAATCCATCCCAGGGATATGATTAACAACATTTGTACCGTTCTCACTATGGTACACACAGTGCTGGCTCAGCTTTAATCATGCACTGAAGTGTCCTCTCGAGTTATATATTAAAACAAAATGGAAAAAATTCGGAAAAAAGACCAGGACTTGGCCCCCTCTTACATATATGATTCTACATGGAGGTTATTGATTTGGCCCCAAAATTTGATCCCTTTCATTCCTGAATAGAAAACGGGAAATGATTATTGCCCAGACCCTTAGTTTTATGGAATTGACCCCCAATATGAAGGGTCAATTTAACTATACAAAGCATGGACGAAGGATTAGATCTATCATTGAACATTATAAGACATGCAAGCATGGTCACCTATCACCAAGATACTAAATCCCGGACTTGTTCCTTGCCAATATGCTTCAAGTTAGTGTTTTTAGCCAGTGTCAAGCAAGTATCAATATTGAACTTTCATCCCCCTGATTACTGTGTAATATATTCTGTTTAATTTTTATCATGTGCTGTAACCAAATTTCTGAATAAAACATTCTATATTTTATAAAAAAAAAAAGTATTTGCATTATATTTTTAATACCAATGATAAGAAGATAAGACTTGTTTCTAAAATTATTCACCTAATTTTTTATTAATGAAAAAATTTAAGCTACAATTTAATTAAGATCACTGCTAAATACTATGGCATATAATTCTTATTTCAGTCTTATATTCCATGATTGTGAGTTTTTATTAAGAGCTCTAATAAAATATTACAATAAATTATATTGAAAGAATAGTAAGCAATAGCAAACGGTCACTGACAGTAATCAAATAATATTACATGATTCCAGCAACTTAAGCTGCTTTTGTGCAGAAAATTTAACAATGATTTATACATATGTAAATGTGTGAGAGAGGAGGAGGGAGGCTTGTCATGATTATTAGATGTTAGAGCAGTACATTAATGATATGTCTGTTTAGTGTTGAGACATTTCTTTGCAATTTGATTCTCTTTAGAAACATCTTATTTGTGATAAATTTCAACAGCTATTAAAAACTTACATTGCCAACTTCAACTTTCCGGATTATCATATTACTGAGGTGTAGAATCCTCATAAGGAATATGTTGTGGATGCTAATTTATCTATTCACAACTTTGTTAAAAATAAAAATTCTGATGGTTTCTCTGATAATGATCCTATTATTAATGATTTGATTTTAAAAAATATGATATTTCTACTTGGTTGAATAATGAATTGAATATTAATTTCATAATTAATATAAAAATTTAAAGGGCAAAAATTCAACAATTGATAAGGTTTGAAAATGCTTAGTGGATTAAAACTGCAGAGGAATTAAAACTTTCACTGATAAGTTATTTTAGGTAATTTTTAAATAGATTTAAAAGTAACACATGAGCCCAAAAAATGTCATAATCCCATTATATCTATAGATAATATATGATTGATATTGACAACAATGAGATTTCAAAAAGGGTTAGGGTTAATCATCTTTTGAATAATGGTATATGAATTTAAATGATTTTTAATGTTATATTCATCTTACAATATATAATAAGATTGGCATAAAAAATATCAATTAATTGAAGTTAAAGTAGCATTTAGTAATCTTAAAAATAGAAAATGAGCAAGTCCTAATGAGAAACTTGGAAAAGCATTAAAAGATGGTGATAATATATTAGCTTCAAAAATATTGGATTCACGAAGTTGTCACTTGATTTTAAAGATACTTCTATTGTTGCAATTTATAAAGATGAAGGATAGACAAAACTGCAATAATTATGATGGAATATAATTGTTACTAATAATGGCAAAGATACTTTTAAAGATTTTATTGAATAGGTTTACTTGTAGGTTTTAGGAAATCAAAAAGCCCTTTATACATATTTTTTGTAATGAGGCAAAAAATGTCAGAAACAAAGGAGTAATTTATATATTGCTTTCAGTCAAGTATCGTCACCAATAAAAATAGTAAATTTAATGTATAAATTATATACACAGGTTCTGACAATATATGAAATTAATTAGTTGTCCACCAAAGTTTATTTACATTTTATATAGTTTATACTTGTTAGAATGAAAGAAATACTAATTCTAAGTTCATTTTCCATTTTTATTATAATCTTTGTAACTGTTTATAAATGACTTCATGAAGCAGGCATCTTGATATAATATAGGTTTGAAGAGAGAATTTTTAATTTGAACAAATTGGTTTCTATATTTGTAGTGCAGTGATGATTGTCTGTTCTTGACAATTCAAAAGATGATTTATTTGTAGAATATGCTTAATGTTTTTGGTGCATTATACTGGTATCTTAAAAACATAGACTGTATAAAAAATTCAACTTCTTTGTCAGCAGACTTAGATGTTGAAGTGCAACAAATTCCAATATGCTGTTGCTGAATTTAAGTTTATAGTTTGATAGTTAATGACTTGCAAAATTCTAAATTGGAAAGATTTAAACTAAAGGTGAAATACACCTTTTGCTGGCTGGATTTTTTTTTTTATTTAATTTATTATAAATTATTAGTCAAGTATTTAGAAAAATCCATAAGTTAAAAAATAATCATTATATTCTTTTCTTTTAAAATGTCACCTTTTACCCTTTTTATTCTTAATTATAAATTCAAAATATACAACCATATTATTTTAAATATTTCGAATTTCTCATTATTATTGCATAACTTTTATTGCTTATATTTTCAAATGAATTTGTTTACATTTTCAAATCATTTACATACTTACAATTAGAATGAAACTTTTTTGGTAATTTTCTTTAATCTAATCATTATAGCAAATTTATTTAAATGTTTTTTTTTTCCATATATTCTACATTCTTGACGTCTCTTAGTTTCTTAAATTCACTTCCTTTTTCTTTTGATTAGTGACACTCGAATAATAATTTAACTTTTTAGTAAAATACTTATTAAAAAATAATAGTATTGTGATAATCTTGTTTAATGTAAAGTTTTTTGTATTTTAAATGACAGTAAATAAGTGATGCAATCAGTATATTAACAAAGGAATTAATATTTTCAATTTAAGATATATATAGTATTGAAAAAACATTCAGCATGAATTTTCTTATTATTTCATTAAAGAATTCTATGAAATGTGCATTAAAATCTTCATTTCCTATAAAGTGTGTGCATATATATATATTTCAATATATCAGTGAAAGTATAAAGGAAAAGTTATTATTTGGTTTAAGAGATTAATTTATTAAAGCATTCATGGCTTCAAACAAAAGTATTGTATGTCGCAATTAAAAATATAGGTACTATTCTAAATTAGAGTTTTATTTACAAAAAAAAAAACAAACAACGAAATTAAATATATATATATACGCGTGTGAATATTGTAAATAATAAATTAAAAGCCATAAAGTAATAAAATTATTGTATAATTACTTGCTCAAAGGATCATGATGGTATTTGAGCATCAGAAGTGTCAAGTTGAATTTAGATCCAGGAATCTAGTTCTTGATTTATTATTAAAAAAATACCCTAATCAAATGACAAATTACTTGAGAGTCATATGATATCCATGTACTAGAAGTTATGGATTGTTTTGTATATGGAATAATATTAATTAACAAAGTTAATGCTATGAGATGAAATCAGGTCATGAAGGAACTTATTTAGAGGGGATGTGATATTGTTGTTGATAATAAAGTAAGATTAATTAATATGCTGTTAATATTGATAAATGTATAGTAAGAACATATCATTTTTATCATTTCAGTTGTCAATGTAAATATTTACACCATATAATTTTAAAGATTTTAATCAATCAAAGAGCAAGTTGTGTACTTATTACAATCACTATATGATATATATAAAAAAAAAATCAAAACATTTCCCTCTAGGGCATATGTTTTTAAGAATGATCTTTCATCAGATGCTTTAGAATTCCAATCTCACTGAATTTGATTAATCACATTATTTGTTACTAACAGACCAAAACAGACTTAATAAAGTGTAATTATGTCACATAGCAGATTTATACTTCAAAGTCTTTGATTATAGGGCAAATATTGTTAATGACAGATTTAAATGATGAAATTTATTTTTTTTTTTATTAATTAACAAACTACTAAATATAAATTTAAATATATCTAGAAATTTTATAAACACAGCTATACTTTAGAGATTCAAACTAATCAAATCACAAGTTGCATATTTTTTACAATCATTGTATATTATAATACAAAAAAAAATAAATTATTCTGCTATAAATATTTCAAGAATAACCTTCACTACTTGCTTTAGTATGCTTCTTATTTCCCATGCAATAGAGGAATCACATTCTTTATCAATACCAAACACAAGATAGACTTCATAGTAAAGCATGAATAGCAAGCAGTCTTATATATTAAAACTTTTGACTATATGATGTTCTATTTATGTAACTTATAATTTAGCTTTAAAATTGTAATTCAAAGTTAATTAACTCTGCCATTGATATTATTTTGGATATATAGTTGAGGGCTTTATATATGACTATATGGTTTATTCATGCTTAACCATCATGTTGGTCTTGATTTGATATTAATATAGAAACCAATTATTATATTTGAGGGTGATCGGCTGTACTTCAAAGCATGCAGTCTGATTGACCATGATATAATTATAGTCATATAATTCCAGCCTAGCTTGGACCATGTAATGATTTAAAACAATGTGATCAAAATCTTATTTTCCAAAAATAAATTTTCTTTAATTGCCCATTTTACTTTTGAAATATAAATCATTTTTAGCAGCTATTTTTTATTCAAGAATATTTTACGAGTTTTCTGTTTGAATTGATCACAGAATCTTTACTCTTTCACCAATAAGTGTAAGCAGGCTGGGCTAGTTATGGTTTGGTTATCCAGAAAAAAAAAAATTAGACCTTTAAAAGTCTTTAGTTACTTGAAAAAAAAAAAATTTCCATATAGTTGAGGATTTTTTTCTGGATTCAAATTCAAGCCAATAATGTGGTAAGTGATGCAATAACCATTGTCTCTTGAGGGCCTTGTTTATAAAAATGTGAAATTAAAAATTTAATTAAATTTTCTCTTTACTGTAATTTACAATCTTCCAAAGTGTATTTTATGTGATTTTTGTACACATTTAATGTCTTTTATAAAACATATCTTAAACAAAAAATAAAATATGAGAAATTTTTAATTCTTTGATATAATCACTCATTGCAACTGATAATGCTGTTGTAAATCAGTTTTTTTTTTACCTGCACAATGTGAAAAATTGTATATGCATAAAACATTGTATTAACTAATGACGGAAAAAAAAAATCTTCAATAATTTTTAATGTAAATGTTATCGGCTTCAAAATGTGAACCATCTAAAATAATTTGGTAATTTTTTTATATAAAAAGGTGACAAAAATGTTTAGATATAACATGCTTGGGCTGCAGTAAAAATTTTCATTTAAAGATTCTATAACTTGCCAGATGGAATTCTATTGAATCAACTATTGTAAAGGCAAATATATTGTTTTTATTTATTTTTTTGGCATTAAAACACAAAGTGAATGAATGAAAATATTCTAAGATAATATTTTTTGTGGTGAATTTGACATAGTTTTAAGGAAAAGGAGATCTCATTACAAAATCACTGTAAAGAAATATCTAAGTTACTAGTTTCATACTACAATTAGACAAAATGAAGCCTCAAATATTGAATTTCACTTCACAAATCTTAATAATATTTGAAATTTTTAAGTCATTAGATTGAATACTATAAGATAGATATATGATTACTGGATGATTATAATGTAAGGCAATTAGAAACTATCATGATGTTATTGTTATTGTAGAGAAGGTTTCTAATAATATTTATATGATTCCAGTAGAAATATCATGTTCACCAAGTAAGTTTAAAAGGGTATTGAGTTGGATAGAATCAAAAGCAGCTGCAATATCGAGCTGCACAACCACTGGTCTAGATTGCCTGGAGGATCTGATGTGGTCAGTAATGATTTTAAATCAGAGGAGAGCCCTGTGAAATGGAGGATGTAGTGTAGAAGGGGGAGAAAGCTTCTCATTCAGTGAGATGCTCAGTTCACGATTGTAGAGGTTTCTAATAATATTTATATGATTCCAGTAGAAATATCATGTTCACCAAGTAATAAAAGGGTATTGAGTTGGATAGAATCAAAAGCAGCTGCAATGTCGAGCTGCACAACTATCGGTCTAGATTGCCTGGAGGATCTGATGTGTCAGTAATGATTTTAAATAGATTGATAGCATTTGTGGTTGAGCTGCCCTTTTTCGTAAATTGATATTGCGAAACAAGGGGAAGAATTTTGTCCTTGATAAGACTCAATGACCTTGACCATCAGTAGGGTCATAGAAATGGGCCACAGATTCTCCAGCGGAGAAGTAATTATGTTGCGCTTTAGAAATGGCACCATCACTATGGGATAAAGACCACCGATGTCTCGGACTCTGGAAGAAATGTAATTAAGTTGAACATGATTGGAAATGAGAATTGACAGGTGTAGCAGTAGGAAATGGGGAATTGCATGAAGCCCTGGATGGGTCCTTTCAGGCATTGAGGTTAATTTAATCAGAACATCTCCCTCTGAAATGCCATGGTCAGAGGGTGAAGAATCCCAAGTTGAATCCTGTTTGGAGTCAGGTGCATGGGTGGAGAACTTTTCCCTGAAGAATGAAAATTTTTTTAGAAGTATGTTAGAACCTGAATAAATATTTCCAACAATAATAGATGGAGTGGGTTTCTTGTCTCTATGGCCCAGAGCCCACCTAATATAGCCCTTGCACCAATTGTGGGGCTGACACAAGAAAATTTTTTATTTTTTGATAGAGAGATACTCTGCTAAAATCAACTGTTTATTCTTGTATTGGGATTTCAGGTTAATGGATTCTATGGGGATTGTATCAAGGGGAAGAGTTTTTAGAGTGTGTTGAGTGATTCAAGTTCCATAAGGAGTGAAGATGGCCCTTTATTATGTGATGTATAGTTTGAGATTAAGGACATCAAGGAAAACCAGGCATCGACAGGTGGCAGAGAAAGGATATGAATTTTGTGAAAAAATATGTATGCCTGAGACGACGGCTTCATGTGATGTGGACATGAGGATCTCGTGGTTGTGCTCAGACCTGGAATATTGCAAGACTAAGATTTAGAGATAGTTTAAGGGATAAGGCCAAATGGTCAGAAAAGGCTATCAGTTGGAGTGAGGGATCGATCAGAAAGTGTAGATCAGGCGTATAGTAGATTAAGTCTATGAGAGATGTATACATCCTTGTATAGAAGAAGGCATTCGGGGGAAGAAGCCCTCTCCACTCATGAATCTAGTATTAAGGCGATGAATATATTTGGTTGTAAATTCCATGTAGGTGTTAAAGTCCCTGAGGAAAATCATCGGATAGGGGTTGGAAGCAATTGTGATGTTGATCTGTTGTATTATCTGTTAAATTAGCAATTCGTTTCAGTAAAGGTACACAAAAATTATGTTTAAAGTGAAGGCCTTGTGGAATAAGGTGGCAATAATTATATGTGGGTTTATATAGTTAATTGTTAAAAAGATTCAAATGGACTACTATTGGAGATTAAGATTGCCACTCCAGCAGCAGATGAAGGAGAAACTGAGTGATGAAAGTATCCCAAATTGCCAAGGAGGCCCAGGATTTTGGAGTTTGAAAATTGGTGTAATTTGGTCTCAGAGAGACACACAATATGAGGCGAGTATTGCTTAAACCATTTGGCCAATGCATCCACTCTATTCAGGGAACTGAGCCTCCATATATTAAGTCTCACTATATTGAGCTTCATGTGGCATTACTTCAAGAGATAATTATTGTGTATTTATTGGACAATTGGTGAAAATTTGGAAATGATTGAATGTTTTATTGTATGTGTGATCACGCACTCAGCAACTACTGGTCCTGCTAAGAGGATGTATACCAGCTTTTGCTTTTGATGTTCTGGGTCACAAGCCATCCATCGAAGAAACTCCAATACTAGGTTCTTGAGAATCTACAGTCTAGCCAGAGGTTCTTTTCCCTAGACTCTTTGTAATGCAGGCCTTCAATAGATTTTGGTTCAACATTCGATGTTTTGGTGACCTTAGGTAGCTTTAATTTAATATCCTTAATTGGAACAGGGGTTTGGCAAGGTTAGCTTGTATCTTTATTGGGTAATTCACAATTGTTTCCTTGACTATCTACCTTAGGAATAGGCTTGCATTTTTCCCAGGTTGCTGGGTGATAAGAATTCGGTGTCTGAGGAGCTTACGCTATAGCTGTTTATTTTTTTCGAGCATGATTTGGTCACTAAAGATTTGAAATCCGTATTCTGTTCATTTGCCTTCCTTTTGTTGGGCAGAGGTAAAAGAGGTCTCCTCCATGACCAAACATGCTGACTCAAAAAGACTCATCCAATGCACACATAGTGTGTGGGAGAAGGTAAAGAGCCAGGGCCAATCTTAACAACAGATGATAAAGGACATGTGGAGTTTTTCACTGCTTCAGATATTGAAAAGTCCACAGGAGATATTAGAGGACAAGTGAAGCTTTCCATTGCTTCAGATGCTGAAAAGTCAGGCTTGGAAATGGGTGTCTCCACAGTCTGCATCACTGGACCAGAGTTACAGAGGTGAGTTTTGTTTTTAGTTCTTTTGCAATTGTGACAGATCCTGGCTGGGAAGTCCTTCACTAAATGGCTACTACTGCGGAGGAATGCTATGGAAGGTGATGACAAGAGGGCAAGTAGCTGCATAGTAGAGAATGGGAATGTCATTGGGGTTTAATTCTTTATTCAGGGAGAGATCAAAGAAAGCAGTATTCAAATAAACTGGTAGATCTATGTCCTTAATATCTAAAATTTGATACTTTGCCATAGGGCCTAAGAATTTGATGCAAATCACTCTCCTTGAATTTAAGGTTAACAATTTCTTATTTTGCCTGACAAGATTATACTTGTTCCTGCTGAATATCATGTTTGGAGAAAAGTTAAAGATAAAAGTAAATCATGGAAGTGAAATATTTCCTTGCAATAATAAAGGGTGCATCATATTATCATTTATTTTTTTAGTCAATCCACCAATGCTCACTCTCTTCTAGGCTAATTTAAACTGGTAACTTTATTCTCTAGTTAATAACATGCCACTACTGATCAGATTGGACCATCTACCCTCCCTCAAGTTTTAAGTTCCCTTGTGATCTGTATACAGTTATGTTTCTTGTTGGCAAAGATTCAAATCTCATGTCATAAATATAACTAGTAAGGGACTATCCACTATGTCATGACACTTATACAAATGACTAAATCACATTTCTAAATATATATCACTATGAGATATAAAATTGGCAATCTCAAGTTTTCTTTGCAAAGTTTACTATAGCTAATCACATTGAAGAAAGGATGCCTTACAGAAAGCAAATAGGAAAGTTATAAAGTAGATCATATTTATATTAATTTTAAAAAGTTTCACTAACATTCCAACAAGTTTTTACATTTTCAACCTGAATCCCTCAAATAACAATTAATAGCATAAAAAGTAGGCTTCATACAATTCCAAAGTTAAATTTAAAAGATAGAATATTCCAACCCAGTGATGTAACTACTAAAAATATTATTTTATTTAATATATAGCATGAAAGTGAGAGTTAGATTCCCTATCAATATTAAAATAAAGGCATTAAAAACATTTCATTTAAGGAAATTGTAAAATTCTAAAAAAACAACAGCTTCATAATAAAAATCATAAAACCAATTAATATGTTCTTCAGTTTGTGAGATATATTCTATTATTGTGATTTTACATCATTGTTGAATTAAATATCTGAAGCAAATGAAAGATAACACATGTCCTATAAAGTATTTTATGATAAACTTCAATAATTTTTATGGAATAAGCAGATCTTATATACATTATAAAGTTTATTGCAAGATACTCTAAAGAAGTGCAATTTTGATTACTTTCATCAGAAAGATATGACTGACAATAATATATAGTGAAGAACTATAATTATACAAAATAATGAAGACTGTCAGAAAAAAAAGTTTGCTATAAAAGTTAAGAAACTATTACAAGGTAGCAAATAAATAATTCAATGGACAAACAAATTATATATATCAATATGTTATTAATGAGGATGTATTATTAATATTTAGTTGATTATTTTTATTTTTTTTTCTTTCTGAGTTGGAATGATCATAATCATTCAAAAGTGTTCACTGAAAACCAAGAAAAACCTAAATTAAAAGTAATATCAAAGTAAAAAAAAATTGAGAAAGTAGCTTAAAAGAATTCAATATTATGACTTTCATACTAATGAAAAATATAAAATAAAATTCAAAAACATCTCCAAAATATATTAAGGGAACATTAGCAATGAATGATTTATACTGTTTATTTAATTTAGTATCAGAAGAGACTATCGAAAGGAAGATTATTGGAATTGTTCAAGGCTGAGAATAAAAATTATTTTTTTTATGTTTGATATTTATACAAGTGGCAGAAATTAAATTTTACAAGTTGTGCTTGTGAAGACTTTAACTAAAAATTTCACTTTATTATCATGGACATTAGAGAGGGTCAGTCATTCACAAAAACTAAAAGCCTTAGCAAGTTGTTTAACTGACTAAAAATTTATGCTGAATTAATTATAGAAATTAAATTTTATCAAAGCAGTAATGTTAAAATATAAAGACATTATTAATTATAATAATTTTAATTTGTAGAAAAACCAAAATCTTTAGAAAATAAACTATTATTCATAGAATCCACGAGTATAAATTATCATTTGTTTTAAATAATTCAGTGCACATCTTTTTATTTAATCATCAAAGATGAACTTGAATTTTCAACAAAACTATTTAGATTTTGTGAATCTTCTCTAAATTTTATTATTTCAAAGTTAATGACTATGTAACATGGGTAAATGAACAAAAACAAACTAGAGAATTTTAATTTGTAGAAAAACCAAAATCTTTAGAAAATAAATTATTATTCATAGAATCCATGAGAATAAATTATCATTTGTTTTAAATAATTCTGTGCACATTTTTTTATTTAATCATCAAAGATGAACTTGAATTTTCAACAAAATTATTTAGACTTTGCGAATCTTCTCTAAATTTTATTATTTCAAAGTTAATGACTATGTAACATGGGTAAATGAACAAAAACAAACTAGAGAATTATTAGTGATTAATAACTTTTGGGTCTCTATGTGATAGTAGAAATTATACATTTAGAAATTACCAATAATTCAATGAAATATTGAAAACAACAGGAGTTGAATTATTGGGTCTGGATCTTCAAGTTTCACTGTTTCTATATTACAACAACAACAAAAAATTCTTTATAACAAAAACTTTTAACAATTCAATATCATCTTTTTGGAAACTCAAGAAGAAATAAGAATGGAATATGACATATTTCTTTACCAAAGAGAAGGCAATTATATATTCATAGCAGATGGAAATGATCTTTTAAGTATACATTGATGAAGCAATTTATTGAATCAGATAAATACCTATATGGAATAACAATACTAAAATAGCAGTAGCATACATCAAATTGAAGGAAAATGCAAATGAGTAGAAAGAAATAGTGATTATCTTAAAACATTTTAAAGAAAAATGAAAAAGTTTTTTTGGCCAATAGCTTAACTGCCAGAAGAAAATATACATCTGAATAGTACTAAAAGATGCAGAAAAATGGCAAAATTAATAGAAATAAGTTCATTCAGGAAGTAAGAAATGCATTGAAAATAAGACAAAAAGAAAAGCTCAATGAATTTGTTCAGAAATAAGAGAAAATAGAGGAATATATGAAAGAAAAGACACACAGAAGAAAAATTAGACATACAGACAGGTTCATTATGACCATCATTTCTTATGCTTACACAATCTGTTACCACAGTAGCAACTTTTTTCATACAATATTGATTTAGATCCAAGGATCTAGCTGCAGTGCTCTAAAAACTCATTCTGGGAATATTGGATGGTAAGCACTATTTATGGATTTTGATTCAATAATCTTTTAGCATCCACTGATTACTATGGTTTGCACTAGGTGAAAAATATTGTATAGAGAAGATTGTTACTGTGCATAGACAGGTTCAAGAACTGAAAGTATAAGGAGACAAGAGTTATAAGACTAACAATGAAAAAACAAATTAAAAGTGTGAAAGACAAATAATAGCATGAAAACAGATACAAGAAAGCATTTCAAATATTAAGATTTAAAGTAGGAAGATTGAAATGTCATCAATCTATAATAACAGGAAAGATTTTAAAAGAATATTATAATAGAAATATAAAACTTGATAAGCAGAAGATTAAACAGATAATTGAATGGTAATGTGTGATGTTACTCATTAATAAAGAAAAATTGAATAACACTCCATTCGGAAAGGATGTTAAGAAAAATGAATAATACATAATAATAGTATTTTTGTGATAGGAGACTCATTAAATTCACCATATATCACCATGATACATAATTACAGAGATCGAAACAGCCAAAGACTATCATAAAGCACTACATCAATAAATCTAATACTATTTGTGCTATAATGCATAATCACTTCTTGTCAGAAATCTAGACTTTGCATATATTAGAAATGGATTATTAAATACAAGTTGTTTGAATTTCAGATATAAGGTTTTGGGATTCTTGAATGCATGATTTGGACTAAAGATATGGTATGACACAAAGAAAAAAATGGTACAATCTAGAGTCCATGGAATTAAAATAAATTCTCCTCTGTTTTTATTTGTAGCTTTACCAATTGACATGCATGGAGTATGTGTGTTTTTGAGTGAAGTTAAGCACACAATAGACTGTTCAAAAAAATAGAGAATGTATTGTAATGATTTATGTAAAAATGAAGATTAAAAAACCCCACATTAATAGCAGGGAAGATAACATAGCATGATATTTGAAAGAGATATAGGCTAATTTTCTTGTAGGAATACCAGCAGGAAGGAATGTTTATATTTCTGGGAATCAATTAATCACCTCTTCTGAATGACTAGAAATGGAAATAATGTAGATAACAAATTTATAAGGAAATAAAATTAATAGGTTAAAGTTCTTTCCAATTGGAGCCTTAGTATTTGGAAAATCGAAGAGCAGAACAAGAAGAAAAAGTAAGTCTATAGTATGGATTATTTTATGCACTAAAAAAGATCCAGTGCGTACATGATATTTATTTACTACAAGATTATTTTTGCATATTAATTAATAGCCCAAAGTTTGACTATTTCATTTTAAAAAATAAATCACTTTTGGCTTATAAGGACTATTTTCATCATTTAATATTAAATACTGAATGTCTTTAGAAAATTTTAAACTATTTACATTTTCCAATTACATTCAACTATTAGTAATAGCACAAAGAGGAAGTCACTCAAAAATTGCCTTTAGAAGAAGCAGCAAAATTATGCTGGAAAATAAAAAGAACACTTGAAAGGCAACAAAAATTGAAGCCAAACATTTCCTATAATGGAAAGAAAAGTGATTAAATATCTCAAAGTAGATAAATCTATAATCATTCTTCCTGCTGACAAAGACAATGCAACAGTTATAATAAATACAATTGATTATGACAACAAAATACAAGAATTCCTCATAGCAGGCCAATACAAAAAGTGGCAAAAAATCTGATACCAAGTACCGAAAGAAAGTTACAAGCATTACCTAGAAAGTATTGCAGGTATTTCAGTTATTCAGAAAAAAGTAAATTAAAATATTTTGGCGAAATTCCTCATCTTTATTATTGGTCTATCTAAAATTCATAATGACCATGTTCCATTAAAGCCTATTGGTTAGAAATTAACCTTGCCAAAACATGCCAAGAGAATTTCTCAATGTTTTTAGTCCTTTGGCAGTCTTTTGTCAAGGATTCTAAGCACTTTATAGAACTTATCAAGAAAATTGAGAGAAGTGATATACTGGTAAGCTTTGAAGAAGAAAGTTTATTCACAAATGTATCATGTGAAAAAGCAATGTCTATTGTAAGAAAAAGATTAAATGGTGATAACAGTTTACAAAACAGAACTTTTCCTACTGATAGTATAATGGAACAATTAAAATTCTGCATAACAATATACTTTCAATACAACACAGAATTCTTCCAATAAAATCAAAAGATGGTTTTGGGCTCATCACTCTCACCCCTAATTAACAATACTTACATAAAAGAACTTGAAACCACAGCCATAAAGATTACTCCATATCTACCTAAAGTTTGGCTTTGCTATGTTGACACATTTATTATAAGCATATCAACAATACACTCCTTTCAATTAAATTCACACCAGAATCAGAACAAGAACCAAAATTGTCATTCCTAAATGTTCTTTACAAGACTCCCTCGTGATAAAATGAAAACTACAGTTTACAGAAAACCCACACATATGGGAAAATACTTAGTATATATATTCAATCACTCCAGAAACACAAAACATGGAATATTATCACTATGAAACAGAGCAAAAGAAGTTTGTTCAGAAACCATGATTAACATTAAAATGACAACAAAAAGTCATCAAAAAAAGACATAATTATTGGTAATTATGTATCCATATATACTAAAAATAGAAGGCAAAATAATCTGT
Organism: Epiperipatus broadwayi; assembly: GCA_028023455.1. NCBI lineage: Eukaryota > Metazoa > Onychophora > Udeonychophora > Euonychophora > Peripatidae > Epiperipatus > Epiperipatus broadwayi. Next base: position 8,007,846 of record JAQFVV010012440.1, on the reverse strand, counting down.
ATTCAATATAACATCAGAACAGCTTTCTAGAGCCATATCACACTACAAAAAAGGTTAACAACTTCAAAATCTAAACAGGAAATGCTGAAAAACAAAAACTGCATCCATGAAAGATCATGTGAAAGGTTATGTATTGGTGAAACCAGTAGCCCCATTGAAATGCAATTGCAAGAACACAAACTAATGATTAGAAAAGAGAAAATAGTAGCAGATCATGTATGTACCACTGAACATATGTTCAATTTGAAAAATAAAAAAATATTGGAGAGGAAAAGATACAAAAAATTCAAAGAAGCTGCTCTCAAGACAATGGCAAATAATCCCATAGTCAACCTAGTGTGTCTATATATAATGCTTGAAATTCACTATTTAACTTTACTTTTTAAAAAAAATGGAGAAGTCAGAACTTCATAAAGTTTATGAAATTTCTATTCTTTGGAAGAATAGCTCGGTTGTTAAGAGCGTTACCTTAAAATTCAATATCCCAGAAATTAAAGGTCCAGGTTCTATTCCCATGCGTCAGGCCAACACCAGCCGAAGAAGAGAATAATACCACTTGAAAAGTTTTGTATATACTAACCTGTGCTATTATTAATGGTTAAATCTAATTGGAAAATTTAAATAAAGTTTTAAATTTTTCTAAAGACATTAAATATTGAATATTGGATTATGAAAATAGTCCAACACATAAATATAACTCAAATGCCATCATGACAAACCTTCAAGCAAACATGTCATTGTCAGATTTAATAATTAGATAAATTTTATGTTTTACAAATATAAATTGTTATGTATGGGTGGGTAGGTGGGGGAGGATTTACTAAAAGTTACTTTTTGTATTAATATAATTTTTTGTTTAGTATTTTTTCAAATCACTGATGGTTAATTTTTTGTTTGGATGTTTATAATAATGATGTTACTTGTTAGTGAATTTCTATAGTTGTACAATATTTAAAGCTTTTTCTATATAGACCTGATCTCTCATAAAAGAAGGCATTAATATATAACATCATGGTATAATGATTATGGTCTTGATTGAGTCATATAATCTTTCTCTAAGAATGATTGATGTTAAATGAATTCTGGTTAAGCTTAAGCCAAGATCAACAAAAGCATCTGCTTCCAAAGATCAAAAAGAGATAGAATTAAGCCATTGTATAATAAATTAATATAATTTATCCAATATTAAGAGGAGTTATTATGTTTAAGAATGGAAATGGCAAAAATTTCATAAGATAGAATTACAAAAAAAAAAAAAAAATTCTTCATTTAGCCCACAATTTTTTTATCAAAACTAAAAAAAAAATTTAGAAATGATATTATATATTCTGAAATGTTGGTGATTCTCTATAGCATTTCTATACATGTATATAATTTAGATAATATTTAAAAAAGCAATTAAAGAAGTGATGGCATTGTTGGCTATGAATAATCCCCCTTTGAGATTAAAAAGGATTGTCAACTTGGAATTGTTTTATAATACTATAAAATTCATATTTAATCAGTATTATTAAAATTATACAATCTTTATTAATCAATTAATAAAAATTATCTATTAGTTTTCTTCCAATTATTTAAAAAACACATTTATTTTTTACACATTTTACTCTATGTTTAGATATATTTTATGAACTTTTCAAGAGATAAATATCTTTTTCTTTTCTTATAGTATAATAATTATATAATTAATGTAGCATAAGAGATAATTAAAATATAAATGAAATATAGGAGAAAGTTTAAAAAAATATGATTCATATAATATGATTTTATCAGTGTTATTGAAACTTAATTGATAAAAATTTATTTTAAATTATCAATTATTTGTGTCAGAAGGGCAGAGGTTCCTTTAGAAATGATTTGTAATTAATAATTACTTATAATTATTTCTCAGTGCATATAAATTATTGATAATTCTTATTTATCAGTGCTTATTAATTCAGTCTGCTTTCTTAAAGAAATGGACAAGAATAAAACTTAATGTAATTTCTTTTTTTATTTATTTATTAATTTTCAACAAAATTCTTTAGTTCTTGCTCTAAGCATGAATATGTTCTATATATAGAAAACCAGTTAAGAATTTATACAAACTACTTTGAACACTTTGTAGCAAAACTCTTTATTTATACATATATACATACATCTACGTTTTGACTGTCCTACAGTTTTCTTCAGAGCCAGTTCACTTTAATCTCTTAAAAAAATGTTTTTCAAAACTCTTTATTTGTGCATATATACATACACCTATGTTTTGACTATCCTGCAGTCTTCTTCAGAGCCAGTTTACTTTAATCATTTAAAAAAATGTGAACTGGCTCTGCAGGACAGTCTAAACGTAGGTATATGTATATATGTACAAATAAAAAGTTTTGGTAAAAAGTGTTTCGAAGTGGTTTGGATAAATTGTATTTATAGGATATTACAGCAAAATAAAGAAAAGTGTGATTTTGGTAAGTTAAGAATTATGACTGTGATTAAGTTTGTATTTTTGAAAATAAAAAAAGATTTGAATTCACCAGATCTGAGTAAATACAGTGTGCAATGAAGCTACTCTATTCAAAATCTCATTGCACTCACAATTCATTACTATACAACTCTTGACATACTTAAACAAGAAAATAAACAGATATAAGCATTTGTAAAGTATTTAGTGGAGAATGGCAGAAAAACTAATTTGATGAAATTAATGAAATATTAAAAAAAGGAAACAGAATTGTTTATGTGCTGTAAAACATACAATGCAAATGCTGTATCAAAAAAACCTGATGTGGGAAATACAATGTAAAGCATATGTAAAATAAACTACTTAATACTATCTCTGACATATATGCATTTCACTAATAAAAAAATCATAATTCTGCTCTATGAAAAGAATTCAAAAAAATAAATATTAAAATAAATGCAAAAGTCTAAGCAAAAGAACTAGTAATTTGGGAGTGGAATTAAACAAGTTAAAAGACAAGGTTTTATTAATGAAAAGAGTTGAATTTATGGAGTAATAAGATAATATCTATGACAGTAGTTATGAAATGGAGATTAATTTAAATCATAACAACTGTTTAGCTTTTGGAAGTATGCATACAAGAAAAAAATATAATAAATTAGATTATAGGATTATTAGAAATGTTTTTTTTTTTTTGGGGGGGGGGGATATATATATAAAGTCTTGAGGAAAGGATTATATAAAATCATGATATGTTTTTAAAAACTAGATAGAATAGTGGTAATTAATAGGAATGAAAACATCAAATTTATAGACATTACAATAAAAAATTGAAAAACCTTCATACAAAATATCAATATAGTTAAAAATATACCATTAAAAAATATTTTAATTTTTTTTATTGTTCTGTAATAAATTAATTTTATTCTATTGCCACATTAAAAGTAAAATTATATCTTTGACAAATTTATCCATTTAAGTGCAGTGCATTTATTATGCCCGATGAATAAGTTACTTAAATAAATAAAAAAAATTCAATCCCAATAATTTATTTAACAAAATAATAGTAACAGAATAATTTAATAAAATAATTATTAGCATAAACTAAATATAAGAAAAAACATTTAAATTTAACAGAAATATTGACATATAAACACAATTTTATTATCTAAAAATTATATTAAATATTACTTTTAATAATTTTTAATTATACAACTAAGTATCATATAATTTTTTATGGAAGTGAGAGAGCATAAAAACAAAAATGTTTAAATCATACAAATGTTATATAGCTGCAACAAGTATTATATATTTGTGTACTTTTCCATAATATAGTATATATTTGAATTATCAAGCACTGAACAAATAATGCCTTATAAGTAATAATTCATATTATTTACTACACTTAAAGTCATCTGATGAAAGTTTAAGTAAACAATAAACATTATAGTCTTGAGAATGGATTTAGCATTAGTTGGTGTTTAATGATTATTCAGGTTTATAATAAATAACTCTGGAATAGAATAAACTGATTTTAAAATTTTTTTTTATTTTTATATGTATAATTCTATTACAAATAATAACCAGTGTAATAATAAAAAATAATAAAAACTATATATATATAAATACAGACAATTCACTCTTGCAATTATTTCTCTAGAATTTGCAAACATTCCTTTATAAATAAAGCTTATGGAATTTGATAATGCTTAAATATTAAATTTAAAGTTTCTGGGATGGATACAAAATTTGCTTCATTTATTTCCATTATTTTTATAGTTACTTATTATTTTTACTAGTAGCTGTATATAAACAATTAAAATAAATTATCATTTGGGGGAATAAAAAAGAAATTTCATATACTTTTTTGAACTCATTTTACATTATTAATGTGTTTAATGATCTGAAAACACTAATTCAAAATATCAAAAAATATATACAAACAAAGTGTAATCCTAAATTTTATCAAGAAAGCCAAGTAATGATCAACTTGATCATTAAATTTCCAAAATAGGCCTGTTTTATGGTTCTAAAAAATAATTAAAAAGTTTTGACCTGGCCATAAATTATACATTCATTACGAACTGACATTAAGAGAATTCAGTTTTTACACTGATGGTATATTATATATGTAAATACCAAGAAGTGCCAGTTGTCATGACTGCCTAGGCAATATAATTATGAAAAGAATCAGAAAATAAATATCTAGATTCTCTGATACAAAATCTGTTTATAGATAAATCATGGTTTATTAATTCAATGATTGTGCATTTTTTGCACTCTGAATATTTATTTTCTGTTTCTTTTCATACAGCAATGCTTAGATAATAAAGTTCATATTTTATTATATAGTATAATTTGAGCATCCAGGAGTCTTGATGCAAAATATTCAACACATTTTATATTTTAATAAATTATAACTTTTTTATCTTAACATATTGATAGGCAAACATTAATTTTCAAAATTAAAAATTGATAATACTTTAGATCAATATTTAAAACATATATGCATATAAATATCTATTTCACAATTTTCTCATATATAATTAATTGAAAGACATTTAAGTAAAATTATGACAATATGCATATAAATATTCATACATAAGTAAATAAATATCAAAATTTGTGTTTACATTTTAAATCAGATTGTCAGGTCAGTTCATATTCCAAATCTTTACTGAATGCTGACTTTTCAAGCTACTTTTGCATTTCATTTGAGAAGTGACCAGCAGCCCTTTCTTGAAAGCTGGAGAATTTTTAATGCTTAGATTAATAACTTTTTAAAAATTCTTCTGTTTCATTTAGTTTATATCTAAATTGATTGTTGCCAAAGATCTAGACATTTATTTTTTTTTGGTTCTTTTCATATTATATTATCTAGATGATCATATGACAATCTATTACTCATGTTATTTTAATGTGGTAAAATTTACCCTTTTAGATCAACTCTTCTGCACATCATCTGAGGAGTAATTAGCCATTATAAATCAGGCCTATCATAAGGTTGTTGAGTTTTTAATGATTGGGTTAATAAATGTCTAATATTTGGGCTTCTTTGACAAAAGTTTATTATATTTTATTTTGGTGGAAGTTATTTGTATAAATTATTTGGTTAATATATAGATATGACATATACTTCTATTTGTTTTATATAGTATAAGTATTAATTCACTGAAGACTAAACAAACAATGATATTAATGTTCTATGGTAATAAGAAAACATGATGAAAGGTGCTTAGCATAGAGTAAATTTTTAGTTGCAACATAGATATAGGGCAATCTCAATTTTCTTCACTATCTATGGAGATAAAGATTATTTAAATTTTGGATTGTATAGTTAGAAAATAATTAATAGCTCTAAAAATATCTATCATAAATGATTATGTCATAAAAACTGACAATAATGGAACTGAAAATAATGGAATGATTCATTATTCAAGTGAACAAATTGAAATAATTGAAATATAATACAATAAAAGTAAATAATCAAATTTTTACTTTTAATTTTTTTATTTATGCAGTACATATAATACATGTATACAGATCAGATAATTAAGCTGGTAATTTATACTTATTCTATAAAAATAAACAGAAATCTAAAAATTAACTTTTTAGATACTATACATATGTAATTTATAATAAAAATCTATATTAAAAAAAAATGTAAAAGTTAAATTAAAAAAAAAAAAAGACTATTCAAAATGAAAATATTGGTAGCTTGGACTAGATGCATTTTGACACAAAAAGATATTAATAGGAATAAGTATATATATGCATAGATTTAATTCTTAAGCATAACAATTTAGTTAAAAAGATATTTACCTCAATTTTTTTTTGTTTATTCATTTTTAATTTTTGTAGAAAATATAAGTATTTTATTATTACTACCTGAATAATTCTTATCAAATCATTAGTTACTAAAACAATTTTTATTAAAAATTTGATGATAAACATTGATTATTATTAATGAAGTAAATGGATTTTTAAAGTGGAAATTATCAAGTGTGTTTGGATTCAACTAGCTTCATCAATTTATATATATACACACACACAATTTATAAATATATATTATTTATTATGAGTAACCATATCACTATCAATGATACATGGTATTTCAAAGATTGATTTACACCATCTAAATGGTGTAATGTTTAGTGCCTTAATTTACAACCTGATCTTCTAATATGGGGCAAAATCTGTCTAAATATAATTATCATTTGACCCGAAATTAGGCATGGTTGAAAGAAGTTACAGAAAGAATTACAAATGACTAAATGAGTAATAAGTTAATCAAAAAATCTGAAATAAAGATGAAAAAAGTAGAATTAAAAAGTGAACAATTACAACAATATGGAAAAAAAAGTTAATAACAAAAATATGATCATGAAATATTAAATGGAAAGGTAGAATTAACTATTATTGTTAATAATTTTTCAGATAAACACCATCTCAAGGTTTGAGCAATGATTTTCAATCATTATCAAGAAAAGATTTAAAAATTTTATGATAATATTATTCAAATAGAACTGATGGCAATAAATCACAATTTAAAAATATAATGGAAGATTTCGGTACAAAAATTAGAATTTGTCTTGTTAATAAAAACTGTAGGTAATTCTGACAAGGAAAATGAATTCAAAAATTGAACAAAAGAATTTATAAAAAATAATCTTTATATATTCATTTATTCTTTATAAAAAATTTTTAAAAGATGTTGGACATGGAGAGAATATAATGATTTTCAAAATATAATACTGATCAACTGTTTTAATAGTGATAATGAACTTAACCATAGAAGATAAAAAATAATAAATCATATGCTAAACCCCAATAGTCATGCCAGCATATTTTTTTATTTTTACAATATAATGTATAATGTAACCAAATATATCTGGGACTTTAGCTAATAACAGCTAGATACCCTTTACCAATTAATATTGGATAGTTAGATAAGATGATTAAAAGTCTATTACCCCTCAAAAAAAGTCATAAGCCTTCTTTTAATGTAAAAAAATTCCAAGATTCACCTGGTTCAGACTAGATGTATTTTGACATAAAATTAAAAAAAAAACATTGCCCGATCGAATATATATATATGAATTTCTATTTCATTCAGATATGATAATTATGCAGAAAACAATTTATATAAAAATCAAAAACATATTTACCATACTTGATCCTTTTTGTTCCTGCATAAATACCATATCTTGGATTGAAGAGGAAAGTATTAATTTATTTAACACTCTCAAAAGGCGCGTGCTCAATTAGCTTGAAAGACTGATATTTGAATGCAACAAATCAACTAAGTAAAATTGATAAAAACAAAAAATTGAGTTTTCATATTGCAAAAAATAGTGGCAAATTTTGATGCTGGTTAAGTCTTTTAAAAAAAACAACAACAATAAAATGCTTTTACTTTTAAAATGTGCCAAATTTAAAATCTCAGTTTGGTATTCTGTTGTGTTATTTTAATTATAAAAGACAATGAAATTGGCTGAATTATGTGTGCTTGGTTTGTAATTATGTAAAACCTTAAAAGCAAAATGAGAAAAATTTGCAATTTTATAATAAAAGTTATATCCTCAAAACAATGATCGAATGCTTTATCTAACGATCAGAATAATAAATTAAATTTGTCAGTCAGCATTAATTAGGCCCAATTGTTTAACAAACCTTTTATAATAAAACACATAGGAATATCATGACAAATGGCTTCAATGATTTAAATAATCACATTTACAAAATATGGAAAAAATGAGCAACAAAATGAATTTGAAAAGTTTATTTCAGTACAGATTAATATTTTTATACTGCTGACACATGCCTATAGAACTTAAAACTATCTAAAAATAATTACTATCTTAACATATTCTATTTAACAGCCAATCATGCTACTATTGGTGATCATAAAAAGTAAGTGATCTAGAATTTTAAATGTACCATAATATATCATGTAAACAAAAATAACTGAACTGTTATTGGAATAATGTAGATTGGTTGGAAAATATATTCTAAAAATCAGAGCACATTACATATCTGTATGATTATGAAAAGTTGTAAAATTTTCTTATTTTGAAGAACTATTCTGTGTTGAATAACTATTCTGTTAACTGAATAACTTATTTACTAAACATCTTTTATCTAATTCAAAATTAAAAAAATACTGAGCTAGCTATTATAAAGATTAAGTATAATTCAGTTTCATAAAAAGTTTGTTAGATACAATAAATGTTGACTTTTCTGTACAAACATAATAAATTAAAAGATGTTCTATGATTTATTGTTTAAAGGTGGGAGAAAATACAATTCCCAATATTAAAGCATGGCTGATGTAAATCATGGGCTGATCCGAGTTCTAAAAATAAATTGAAGAAAAGTTTGATGATTATGCAGATTATTATGCTTCAAAGGTAAAAGAAATGGATGAGTTACTTGCTTATGTTATATTGAAGATACTTTTCAAATAATAAAGTTTTATAAGCAAATAAATATAATTTATTTTTATTTTATTAATAATCTTTTGTAAGCAATATTTGCTACTAAATTCCTATTCTAATTATTACATAGTAATATATGGAAGTACTATTTGTCACAAACAAATGGAAGCAAGACATTCACACTTATTTTTTCTTTAATTAATTGGTAATTTTTTTTTTTTTAAAGCAACATTCTTTAATAAATTACCATTTAATTGTTATTAAATTAAGATAGTACAGTATATTAATATATTTTAAGCTCCTTTCATTATAACTACTTATTATGGATGTTTTCAAATTTGAAAAAAAAAAGGTTAAGGTGATAATATCAGCATACTTTATATCTATAAAAATGTTTAAAAAAATAACCTTAATGAAAAAAAATTGAGTGCAGCAGATTGAGATTTGCTTAATATATATATATTTGGGATTTTTTTTAAAGAAATAATTAAAAACTTAAATCATAGTGATTGGAGAAAAAAAAAGTAAATATAAGAAAATATGAATTAATAGAGTAAATTCATAATTCTAGAATTTCAATAAAGGTTAAAAATAGTACAATTTTTAATAATAAAAGTTATATTTATGAATTAATGGGATTAGAAATGAGAACTAGATTACAGTTTTTTATAGGCTAAAGTATGAATAATTATAAAATATTTGGAGACTTTAAATAATAAAAATTAACTAGCTTTATTGTTTGGGAGTTCATAAGAAGTTTGAGCACTGAAATGCCAGAATTGGAATCGATCCTAGGATCTTAACTCCAGAATCTGCCATTCACCATTGCAATAAATTATCCAGGGTTTTGGAGTTTTTCACTGAGCAGAAATAGAAAAATAATTAATAAATTGGGGATATATTAATAAAAGAAAGTTTATATTATGACATTCATACAATAAAGAAAATTATCTAGTGAATAGATTTATAAATATAATGAAAAAACAACAACCCAATAATAAAAAGCAAGAAGCAAGTTTAAAAAAAACCTGTTTTCTATGCATATTTGATATATTGTTCTATATATATCAATCCTTTATATATATATTATATACACTGACCAAGCAACAATTTCCATACTTTCAATGTAAGCATAATAAAGTATGCTCATCACAGTTTAGTCGAACATACATTTATCTTATTTAATCTCTAATAATCCTTTTGAATTAATAATATTATAGGCATCTTAATGAAAGTTCATTAAGATTTATGGTATACATCTAAAATTGAAATACAGTATTAAATTAAATTATATTAAGATAGTCACAAACAATAGCAAAATTTCACAGATGATGATCAAACTTTATCATTTTATCCTAGTACTCTACTGCCCAGATACTCTGCCTCTGGACAGAGCACTTGACTTATAAAAATTACAATATGCTGTTAAATGGTTAAAAATTTATAATGGAATGCAGTTCAAGACACAAGTGGGAGCTTTTAAGATTTAATAATTTAGCAAAATGATCAAAACTTTTCCATCTTTTTTTCCAATGTTTATTGCAATTTTAGCCACATTTGAATTTATTCATAAGTTGACAAATAAGTAAATTTGAAACAAGCTAAAATTAAAGAATATCTTAGTACAATCTTATGAAAATAAAAAAAAAAAAATTTACACAACACTTTTATTTTTTATAATTTTTTTTTAAAAACATATTTTTAAAAGCATATAGCTCACATAAAGTTGCTACAGTTTCCAGGTTTCTCCTTATGTGGTTGCTTGTTATTTTATAACAATGATGCTTTGATTAGAAATCATCTAGTATAGGTATCTTATGGCTAAGTAGCCATCATATTATTCACACAGTAGCAGGTGAGTCAACTAAAAATAAAAATAAGTATATACACACACTAAAAAAAAACAACAACCGTATTCACATCTTTTGCCTTAAAAAAAAAAAACTGTTTTAATACACATCTAACAAATTTGATAAAAAAAAATTACATGCCAAAAATCATGATATCTCTTCAGAATTACACTGTATGGATCGGTTATAACTTTGTTTATATATTTGATAATACTTACATAAACAAGCCAATATTTTTCCCTGCAAAAATTGCTAACACAAGATGGCAAAATATGAATGCAAAATTAAAAATAGTATCATTATGGTATTTTTCTATAAGGGACATGACAAATCATTATATAATGATAGGTCCTGGCTATTAAAGCTTGGCTAAAAATAGTGATTAGAAATATGATTTAATAAAGCAACAATCTTCAAATGATAAAATGCAAGAGAAAAGCTAATCTTAAAAATGAGTTATTGACACAGTTATTTATATGAGCTCCACAAAAAATATATAAAGATCAAGGGGAGAGAATATGTACCTATTATTATTTATGATTTAATTACCCATATAACTTTTAGTATTCTAGTATTGCATATTTATATATAATTTAATTTTTTAATCAATTTATAATATATTTATGTAAAAACTCAGCAAATGAATGGAAGAATCTTTTAAACATTAGAAAACAGATTGATTTCATCAATGTATCTATCAATCTATCTGTAAATATATGCATGCATGCATGAAAATTTATAATGAATAATGGTAATCAAAATATTATACTGATTTTCAGAAAAATATAATGAAATACAAAAAAGGAAGCCCAGAGAGTATTTTTTTTTTCTTGTACAAATCTTAAAATTAAAATGAAGAGCATCAGCCTGTTGAATTAATAAATACTCTTTCTAGCCGACTTTACATAAAGATACCAACTTCTTTGACTTGCCTGTTAGTGCTGACTTCAATTACCCAGTTTAATTCATGAAGATCAACATCCACCGGTACAACACAAGTTTCTACAGAATCTTTTATATTTGTCGAACAAGTATTCGTACTGTTTTCAAGATTCGTTTGACGTACAGACGACTCAGTATTTACATTAAGATCTTCCAATTTCGGCATTTTTGGAGCAATATCATGTTCATATAAATAATTTTCTTCACCCGGTAACAAAGTGAAACTAGTATTAGGGTGAGTTTGTTCTATAAATTCTAAATTACCAGATACCGGATCAAATTGTGACCCAGGTAATACATTGCTAAAATCAGATTGTGTTTTGGTAAACGTTTTCTGTTTTCGTTTTCTATCTTTATCAGTATTTGCTGCTCCAACTTCTAATCCAGCCACTGGAGGATGATCATGCCTGCCTGATATCCTCCGAATGTTTTCTTTTTCTGTCACAATTTTAACTTTGCATCCTGGTATTGCACACTTCCAATATCGTATTTTATCTATTTGTTTATTTTTATGAAATTTATAACCTTCGACAAAAAGAGTTGTATTTCCTCGGAAATTGGTAATAAATGAGAAATTCACATTTACCATAGCCATGGAGAACTGGCTCGTTTCAAACACTAAATTAATTCACAGCTACTCGATGACTTCTTTGTAAAATTAAATTAGTATAAATAGAAGTCATAAGCTCTATAATATTTCCGACGGCTACGTGACAAGCACGTACCCGCGATACTGCCTCGACAATCCGGCGAACTAATCCAACGTTAAACAATAACAACTATAATGAGGCTCCAGACGAGCACTCTTACCATTGGTTCTTTCTGCAACTACGGTAGTACAGCATTAATGATCTCCCGAATTTTCATCCAGCCTTGAAACAAACTACATTTTACATACATTGATTAATAAAATGTTTTATAACTTACCTCGAATTTGGAGCTGGCATTATTGTTAATGAAGTTGCTCTACTCTGAATACACAAACTGTTCAGATTATTGTTTATAAAAACTTCAATCTTAGCCAAAGATTAACTCTGAAGTTAATTTTCATTGGCTCATTACATGGGTTTTCCGGTTTGTGACATCAGAGTACGTTACAGTTTAAAGTTCATTCATAATTGATGCTACGTGTTAGAAAAAAATATATAGTCATACTTTAATTTTAAAAAATCTTGGTCTGTATTTAATCGGAAAATGAGAATTGTTCAATTTTTTGAAGGAAATCATCAAAGAATAGGTGTCGAACTCAAAGAAACTGGTAGTATTGTTGACGTCACTTTAATTGATCCATCTATACCCGCTGATAGTATCAAATTTTTACAAAGGGGTCAAATTGCCCTAGATAAAACGCTGAGGTGCGTACAGATTATGCAAATAAAACTTCTTTACTTTCCTCTATTAATTACATATACATTATACCTCTGTGCATTAAATACGTTGTAATTCACATAAAAATATTGAAAAATATATATATTATTACGTGCGTACAGATTATGCAAATAAAACTTCTTTACTTTCCTCTATTAATTACATATACATTATACCTTTGTGGATTAAATACGTTGTAATTCACATAAAAATATTGAAAAAAAAAATAAAATTATTTTTTCTATTACGTAAATGACAATTTGTTAAAAAAGTGTTAAGATTTTTAAAAAATTAACTTCAGAACAATATCACTTATAAAAAATAAATAATTTTCAACTACTTGTCATGATACATTTTCTATCAAAAAGAGCATATCTACATATATTCTCTACCTCTTTTTTTTTTTTCACAGTCTGTAAAAATACTACTTAGCAATTTTACATTTTTTTAAAAATTTTTGTATGTACGTTGTCTTTTTCCGAGACACAGATTAATGGATCTTATTTTTTTTATAATTAAGCAATAACACATTATTATTTTGCGTTGTATACCATTTTCTTAAAATTAATTTATTCTAGCATCTCAATACCTTATAATACAGTTCTCTGCAAAATCTATAATTTCCTTATATTATTTTTAAGTATATATTTTACAATTATATATACGACATTTCTAAATATATGCCATTCTATTTTATTTTAATTTATTAATAATATATATATTTTATTGCATTTTAATTTTTATTTCAAATTATTTTTTCAGTTCTTATTTATGATTTTAACGTTTTCTCTTTTTAATTCTATTTAGCATAAACATATATACAGTATATATTTGTCAAATATTATTATTATTATGAATTATTTTTCTTAAAAAAATTCTACTATTATGTTAGTTAATGCTAGAGTTATGTGTTGTAATTTTATAGATAATTTTAATTACTATATTATAATTTCAAAAGCTAAATTAGTCAATCTAATAAATTAAGTTTACTAATTCGCAATCAAAAAAAAAAAAAATTAAATTACAACTTCACTACCAATGATTTCCCTGCCAAGGCTGATTTCTCAAATGCATAATATCACAATACAATAATGGATCTTTGTAGGGAAATAAAATTAAAGTTATTCAAAATTTGATTTGCTGTTGGAGGGTTTTATGTATTTTACTTATAATAGTAGTTTTATAAGATTAAATTAAAGAAGGATGGATAATATGTTATTTCATCTTTTATTTGTTTAGTTTATATTATTTATTTGGAAGAGTGAATTATTAATTATGAATACTGTATATATATTTAAAGTTGTTTGTTAGTTATATTGATGACTGTTTGTAGAGAAAAAGAATAAATTGGAAAAATTATTAAATAAAGTTAATACTTTCAATCCCTCTATAAAATACATTTTAGCAGAAGAAAAGTTTGATTTTGTTTAATTAAATTTTTTAGATTTATTACTGATAAGAGATTTAAAAAATAAATGTTTGGTATGTACAGTAGTTGTTATATTAAAAGTAAGGATTTAAGATCTATTATTAAACCTGATAGCTAATTAGCATGTCATTCAGAAATAGCTGCGCTAATGAGTTTTTATTATAGAAATTAGGAATAAAATAGTTCAAAAATATACCGTTGTTTCAAAGTAGAGAATTTTATAAAGATTATCTTAGTAAAGGTTATTCTGATAATTTGATAAAGATAAATTATTGACATATTTAAAGTGTAATAAAGTATTTATCGTTTGTATTGCTTAATTGTGTCACCAGTGATTCAGTAGTTCTTTATATATATATGTATAAAAGTCCCAGTATACATACTAAATCGATACCAATAATATTTTGTTTAATAGAAATTATATTATAGTAGTATACTAATAATTGAAAAAAATGTTAATATAAGAGAAAATTTTTATTTTATTTGCCTTTTAAATTGTCTTTTTATAGGTTTTTTTAAAAAAATTGTAATATGTTCTGTAATAAGAAGATAGAATGGATGCGAGTAATAGTTTAAATAATTTATTGAATAATACAAAAAAGAAAATTGATAGGAATACCATTTCTAGAGTTGTTTATATTATGCTTTGTTTTTAAAAGAAATTATATATAGCCCAAAGTAGTTTAAACTTGAAGAGTGAAAGTTCATAAAAGTAAATATCTTGGTTTTGCATTATATATTCGTGAAAGAAATACAGGCTGTAGGATTATGTTTGAACAGGCTAAATATTGTCTTTGGAAAAAAGAAAAGAAAAATTAAAGAATCTCTTTTAACAAAGATTTATGATTTTGAAACTGTAACCTATTTAAAAGTTCTTTTGATAGTAAAGGTAATTGGAATGTGAGTCAGAGTTATGGGAATGTAGAATAGTATGTATTTGTTTTGTATTATGCTGTTTTGCTCTTGAAAAATTTATCTTAGTAAAAAAAACCATTGGTAGTGGATTTATAATTTAATTTTGACTAATGATATAATTGTGAATTAGTATACTATAATGAATATTCTACTAAAACTATTAACTATTGTTTATTGAAGTTCTAATATACAATCTAAAAATATTTTTTAGATTTTGGTCAACTGATTTTGTTAGGCCTAAAACTATTATAACACGCTAATCATCTGGGAATTTTTCAGATGTTTATGATAACAATTTCTTTGTTATTGTAGTGACAACTTTTTAAATAACAGTCAAACTTTTTAAAATAGATTTCATTGTATTGATTTTTTGATTTGGAAATATATATAGTAAAAAGAAAAAAAAAAGAAAAAAAGATTCACTACTTGCTATCTCTTCTGATTTTATTTTTCCTTTCCATAATTAGTTCCTATACAATATTTTGATTAAATATTTTATTTAATTAATTTGATTTTCTATATTACTTTATTTGTTTTTAATATTATTTTTATCTCTTTACATAATTTTAATTATTATTATTTTTTAAATACAACCATCTGATATTTTGAATTCATTAAAAATATAATAAATAAAAATTTTTTGGTTTCTGTAATTCTCTCCTCAACATTTATGATTTTATTTTTGTTCAGAGTTTCAAGTTTATGATTTTTTTCACATGGAATCTGTGTCTTCCATGAAATCCATGTTTAAGTTCATCATAAAAAGCATTTAGAAAGTGTTACTCATTTTCTGCTTTATATCTCCACTCAATAAAGATATAGTTTTACAAGTGTAGATTCAATATTACATCTATATGCTAATTAATTTTATGATCTTGCTATCATTTATAAATATTATATAGATTTTTATTAGCACTCAGTTATAAATGAATATGATCATTCTAACTAATAATAAAAAAATAAAAAATCGAAATTAAAAAAAAATTATATGTATTGTCTATTTTACATCTCTGAAAAGTAGTTTAAACATACTAAATATTGTATTTGTATTATGTTGAATTTACGGAAGAGTTTATTAATATAGTTTGCTTATTATATTAGTACATATGCATATATAACATTGGGTCTTTAGTTTTTTTGATATTTTATGATCCTATCTTTTAATTTTTTCTGCAGAAAACTTATTTTTTCTTAAAGATTTTAACAATTTGCTTAATTGTAGTTTTTCTTTGTATCCTATTCTCACCCATATTTTCCAAATTATCAATCACTATTAGACTTTTATAATGTAAATGTTATCCATGTTTTCACTGAAATCCGAGATCAAGTTCCATAAAAAATGTTTTTGAAAGTGATTCTCATTTCTAATTCAATGAAGGCTGTAAATTTAATATTATCACATTAGATAAGCTGATGATCATTCATATTGGTCTTATGATCTTGTTCTAATTTTACAGAGCACCTTTAAATGAAGCTTTTGCAGTGATTTTTAGTTAGGTGATTTTGTGAAAGGAAGGGATCCATGATTTACTTCCATATAATAATATAGTAAAATAAATATCTAATATAAAACTAATATAGTTGAAGTTGTTATATCACTATAATGAAATTCCTTATCTTTTAGCTTTTTAAGAGCAGTAATGGACATTGAAGTTTGTGCTCTGCCTCTACATTCAAATTTACCTTTCTGATATAAATCAAAAGTTGCTAAAACTTTTTTCCTTTTTCTAGCTAATAAAGTTTCTCTTTTTTTTAACATTATCATTATTAAATCAAATTCTTTGTAAGTTGCATTCAAAGAATATACTTAAAATTGACAAGAATAACACAATCAGCAGCAAATTACAAATGTGGAGCCAACAAAATGATTTTTTTACATGTAATTGTTTCTTATTTTTATCACTTCTTGATGTTGATTTATGCAACCACATATAAACTGTCTCAAACAAATATACCTTTTTTTTTTATTTTTAAAAGCTTATTTTATTAAATTAAAATTAATTCATCTTACAGTTTCGATTGCCCAGCAATCTTCCTCAGAGCTGCAATATATATTTGTAAATGCATAAATATACAAAGACTTAATCATTTAAATATACAACATTATATGAACTTGTAAATGACTTTTTTTAAACATATAATTTATTACTTATATCTATATATGCATACTTTCCAAATATATATTTCTCATTTATACTGCACTTACATATATTATCCCTATTTATATATAATATATTGTAACAAAACCTCCCTCCACTAAAAATACTAATTTTCATCTGATACACTTTCAACCATAAGCATACGTGCTTACGTATATATTTAATCGAAACTATTTTTGATTTAATCACTAATTGATATGAACGTCTTATAAATTCGTTCTCAGTAACTAATAGATTCCCAACGCGTATTTATGGACATCACTAGGATTCCAAATGCCAATCTTATAAAAAATAAGAATTACGCGAAGTGAATATATTTATATAACCACCACCGCATAATATAATAATTAAATCTATATATACCATGACTAAATATATGTGTAATGATTGCTACCTCTTATACTAGTTGTGATGGATTCGAACCCATTCTGTCACAATGCCCCTCCTTCAAAAGCCTTCAAATACCTCACGTATTTTGATCAGCTTTTTTTTACAATTTTTTTATCTGCTTATCTATTTCTTTGCTGACATTTCTACCCCGCCTCATGTGTCCATCTGCTTCTCATTCTGCTTCAAAGTTTGGCCTCTCAGGTGGTCTCTTCCCTTCAGGTATCTCCCTCCATTTTGGAAGGGTCTCCATTCCCATTCTCAGCTCTCCATCTTCTTTTATTGCCTCATGATGCCCCCCATAGTCTTACGAGTTCATGTCAGTGGTGTTGAGCAGCTCGGCAGTCTCTCCAATGGATGCTTTCCCTGCTCCCAATATCATCTGTTCCACTCTCATGGGCATACTGTGTCTTACAATGCGGAATATATGACTATCAGATTGCATGTGTCCAATGTCCACAGTCTAGCTACCTGCCTGTGAAAAAACTGTGATAACTATCGGCACAACCTTCCTTAAACTTTTCTTGCATAATTTGATAGCGTGTCAACTCTTGCCTGTCCTTAGACCAAAAGACCTCTCTCACTTCTTTGTGGTAAGCACATCCCACCACAATTGAGCATTGCCTGTGAGGTTGCTACATGCAATAGCTATCTTACTTTCCTCTGCCATGCAGTTTATACTAAAGTATCTCCTCAAACTGCATATATGCTCTACGGGTTCCTGCCCCATCTTACCGGTGAATGGTCAGATTCTTAGGAATTGGTTTGCATTCCCTTGCATCACCGCATAAATTTATCACCGCTGCTGGTTTTTCCATGGGGTTTAATTGAATGCCTTGCTTCTGTTCACCCTGCTCTCTATACTTAAGCCTTCTGTGCCTTCATCTTCCTGTTCCTCCAAATCATTTTCATTTTTAATACCTACTTTCTGGTCTAACCTACTCATTCTCTTTTCTAATTCTCTGAATCTAACCTCCAGATTTTCTAGTTTTCCCAAAATTTATTCCAAAATGTCTTCCTGATCCCCTTTTTGTTGGTCCATTTTCTTTTGTGCCCTTGTTTCCATAAACTCTTTTTTTGTTTTCTTATTTTCGATTAAACACCTTGGACTCCATTCTCCCATCCCAATACCATGCACTGCTTTCTTGTTAGCCTCTACTACCATTTCACTAGCTTTCCCATGTACGCTTTCATTTCCCCTTTTATTTGATTCTTGAAACCTCACTAAAATAGATTCCCCTCTATACAAATTTAAACGCATTTCTGCCTTCACTATATATATATAACCGAATTCCGTTAACAAGTAACACTGACTTTATAATTCAAAGACTGGACATTGGTACATGTTATTTCTGTTAGGAAACAACAGCTGATTTAGAAACCATATATGTGTTGTGATCCAGTTCCAACCCCTAAATTATCTCTATTTCTCCTTCTCATTCACCATCCCTCTCTACTTCTCTTTGAAGCCCTAGTCGGTCATGCCATTGTAACAAAACCTCTCCAATAAAAAATACTAATTCTCACCTGATACACTTTCAACCCTCAACATACATGCTTATGTATATATTTAATCAAAACTATTTTTGATTTAATCACTAATTGATATGAACATCTTATAAAATCATTTTCAGTAACTAATAGATTCCAAACGTGTGTTTATGGACATCACTAGGATTCCAAGCACCAATTTTATAAAAAATAAGAATTACATGAAGTGAATATATTACCAATAACAGCCACTGTTTTAAGAACCTGTGAGAGAGGCTTTGACTGTCAGTTAGCTCAGACTCAAGTCAGGTGGCATCATAGCCGAGAGTAGACATGAACGAGAATTAGAATTTCAACAATATATAAAATACACATAAAGAAAAAAATACTACAACAAGATTTCTACATATGGTTTCGTTATTGAATCAGATTTATTAAACACGATTCCAAATGACAATTATTTTGTAATCACATAAAAAAATATATAATATAATTTAACCCTTAACCCGTTAAAGCTCTGCCATTTTGATATGTCACATCTACACGCAACATTCAATATTTATTATTTATAAATAAGTCAAATAGTGAAGATTGATAGAAAGAGATTTCCCTTCCACTACCTTTCTATATGTTTCTTTATTACTACTTGAAACCACTTCATTGAATTTCCGCATGACTTCAATTTCTAATAGCGATAATTTGTATCCACAAGTAAAATCATAAAAACATTTTTTTTTTAATTATTGAATGCTCATACACAAGTTTATTGAATCGGTTAATAATTTCTTTCTTAGTTTCTTATTAAAATAGCAAATCAATACATAAAATTATTTTATTACCTGCACATTCCTGGGGAATTCATGGAAGAATATATATTTTTTACTTTTAGAAGTTCAGATCATCACAGGTAACTAAATATACGATCCATCACGAGGTTTTTCAATCTTTGATTTATTACACAGCCTTCGTTTGAAGAGGATCCACTTTATGGTTCTGATGTTGGTGGTTGTTTTAATCCAGAGGCATCTTATTTATTGTTAAGTATACCAGCAGCAGCTAATGGGAATTAGGGGTTTGAGCCCTATACATTAGGCTTTTACCCCAACATTTCCTTTTCAGTCACCATTAGATAAACTTGTAATCTTGATTTTTGAAATTGAACTAACGATTCAGCTATGTTAATGATTCAATCTCTGCAGGGACAAGACAATGGGCATTCTGGATCCTTTCCTTTTATAACCCCCTCCATTTGTTCTAGACAGTTCGCTTGATCTGAACTTCCAGTTTCTCCAATTGCTGCCTAACCGGATTTTAGTCTAAGCGTGAAAGCTTTTATCAATTTCTGTTTTTCTTGTAATAACAAAAGAAAGCAAAAATCCATTTCTGCTGGAGATTTCTAGGCTTTTATATGCAAATGAAATAAAACCTCATTTCTATCTCTCCAACCACCAAACTCATTTATACACTTGTTTGTAACACTCACATATATACCATTTTGAAATGACAGAGCACCTCCCTCTTTATTCTATCTGTATATTTATATAACCACTACTGCATAATATAATAATTAAATCTATATATACCGTGACTACATCCCATATATGTGTATTGACCGCCACCACTTATACTGGTGACTGGGTTCAAATCCCTTCTGTTACAATATAAATAAATACCATCTTCAATATATATACCAAATCTATACAAATATATGCCCTAAATATATACATACAGTAAACTATTCAAAACTTATACTATATCTATATCATTAATTATTATTATTACATAAGTCAAATCAATAATTTAATATCTATTAATTATTTTATATTAATTAATATTATACATATAAAAACTGCAAAATATAATCAATCTATGAAACTTATAATCTTATTTTATTTCTTATTATTATTTTATTATTATCAATCAAAATATTACTATATGACATTTAAATTTAAAATTATTATCATTAAACTTATTAAACATTATAAATTATTATAAACTATTTTTATTTTATTATATTATTACTTAACTAATCCCAATACTCATCTCATTTTTCAGCTTTTTCAACTGTCACTTTGAATTTAAAAGCTTCCTCTTTTGACTTTTTATATAACTAATTTTTATTTCTTCTCAATTTGTTACTTGAAATTATTATTCTAATCCTAATTAAATCAAAAGAGTTTTTCTCCCAAATCTATTTAATATGGGTTTAATATTAACTTCCTTGATTTTTCTTTTTCTTTTATCATTTGTATATTGAATTATTTTAATACTATCCTTTTCAAACACATGCCCTCTTTTAAAATAATTCAATATACAAATAATAAATGAGAAATAAAAATCAAGGAAGCTATTCTTATAGATAATATTAAACCCATATTAAATAGAGATTTTGGGATATAACTATCTTGATTTAATTACACAATGTACGATAAAGCAAGAGTGCCAAATTAAGTAATCAATGATTACCAGATAGTAATTTTTAAGGTTGGGGTTCAAAGCAGTTATGCAACTGGAAATCAACTTTAATTGCATTTTATTATGCAAGCTAAAAGCCTGAAATTTCAAAGTACTTTAAGATTTCAAGCTAAAGTCAACTTGATTGAATAGTTATATATCTGACACTATGTCAGTAACAATATATTTTAGAATCCTCACTTTTTCTTCTTGGCTAGGAATGTAAATAATAACAACAAATCACTTAATTATTTAGCTTATATATGATAAAACAAGAACAGCTTTTTACTATAGTGTTGTCTAGAGTAAGAGTGAGCAATCAGTGATTGTTAAATGGTAATGCATTTAAATTTCCATCCCCAGATTGTATTTTCTGGCTTTAGCCTTTATCAATGAAATTTAGAATTTAAAAGTTGAAGTACTGCAGAAAATATCTAGCAATCATTTTTGACTTCATTTTACTATTCAAAGTAAAAGACTGAAATTCAAAATAGCCTAAGGTTTTGAAATCAAACCAAAGTTATATAGATTTAAAAGTGGTTATTCAATGTAACTGTGCTATGGAGATTTAAAGATGCTTCTATCTAGAAATCACTGACTGCTTAATCTTATTATAGATGGCATTAGAATAGAGAACATCTGCTCTTATTGTATTTGTACCATTTTCAAACTATACTTACAATATCAATCACATGCATATAAGACAAAGAGAACCCCTCATCCTTCATTTGTAACTTTATATGGATGACAAGACATTAGTTGGTGAGGAATCTTTGACTGGATATTAGCATAATAAATATTATAGATTCACATTTGCATAAGAGCACACTGCAAAGTGACATTTCTGATTAGTTATAATAATATATAGTAGTTATTTTTTATTTACATATTCTAACAAATGGAATATTAATTTAATAGACAACTTAAGTTAAGATTGTCAAACATATATATAAGAAAAATAGAAACTATAAATAGTCTAAAGAACTAATTAAGAAAAAAAGATGACAAATAAAATATTACAACTAGCAGTAATTATTCTCTTTGATAATTGTGATCAAATATATTTTACCTACCATTGTAGATAAATTTCTCAGTGTCTTCATTTCTTTATTTTTTCTTTAAACATACAAGTTTACTTGCATTATCGCATTCACCACATGCATTCATTGTATATTAATAAATTTAATTAAATTAATTTTCCTTTTTTAATGTAAATAAACCATTCATATATTAGACTAAAACATTTTTATTAATTCATACATTTGCTTTGTTTAAACGTTTTAAATTCTGTTGCTCTAATAGAATACTAATTGTTAAAAAATCAACTGGTGATCTACTTCAGATATGAAGTCTGACTACTGTCTTTTTTTATTTCAATCTTTTTACTATTTTCTTCAGAAGTCAATTAGAATCTTATCAATTCATATATTTTGCCATTTATAATCTTAATTATGTCCTTTTATAACTTTTGTCTAGATTTTTGTACAATTTATTTTACTTTTTTTATACTTCACTTTTATTTTTATTTATTAACTCATTTAAAATATAGCCATTTCAGTCTTGCAAACACTTTATATTTTTTACAATACATTTATTTTTTTTTATTAATAACTTTATTCCTACTTTTATGAACTTTTTTTTGTAGCTATTTTATTGTCATACACATATATTTATAATAAAGTTGATTTTGCACAAAGCTAGATGGTTCATAAATGTAAATCACATAACAAACAGCCATTCTATCATATATCTTGAATCTGTTGTCAAGCCAATCTTTATAAGTAAAGAATGGATTCCAGCTTTTACTTGAACTCGGATTGAAATTTTAAAATTCCTAGAAATTTTAATAAATCACATTACACAGACAAATATAATTTATTTTTAAAATTTGCTATCCACAAATATCAACTTTCTTTTCTATACTAAGATCTTAGGTCATAATGGAAGATGGAATCCATCTTTTATTTATAAAGATTACCTTGATAACAAATTGAAAATTTATGGTGTCGATAAACTTGGGCTGTTATCATGTGATTTACATTTATGAATCATTTAGCTTTATGCAAAATCATGTTTATTATCTAATTAATAATGAATGGCAGTGATGTTTGAAAGTTTTAAAAATGTTTATTATTAATCTATTTTCAAAAAACATTATATTTGCCTGCTTAATGGAGTTTATTTTAAACTTCTAGAAATTTGAAAAACTTCAATCTGTTGCAGTCCATATGTAAGCTTTCTGGTCTGTATTAAGATCTTAGACCATAATGAAGGTTGAATTCATCTTTTACTTGTAGAGGTTGCCTGATAACAAATTGAATATATATATGTTTGGACTATTATCCTGTGATTTATATATATATAGATATTGTACTGGTCGGTTTTGTCTGTTCATATAAGAGATCTAGAATCTAGGCAAAAGTACCTCAAGTCCAATCATGTGTGAGTTACATAGGTCAGGAACACTCATGAACTCTGCCCTATTTGCCCATTCTCCAGATCTACTAACTTATGAGCAACAATCCCGGTGATACCCTATCTACTTTCATTTTTCTCGACCGACATTGCAAAGTGGAGAAACAAAGAGACTATTTAGACATGGAAACTATGGTGAAGCCCTTAGGCATAATAATAATTACAAGCTTTAGCACATCTAAAAGATCGTGACCTTTCATGTTATTTATATATAAGATGAATCTCATCCAGTCACATTAAGCATAATTTGTTCAATCAAGATATAATATTTATTAAATAAAGGAAACAATGATTCTGAAGGCTTAATTATATATATATTTCTAATTTATTAATGCAAACAAAACAAAGCATTAGTAATTTGACTACAATAATTTTCCATCGATTATCATTAGCCTCTTTACATTTATTTATACGCATCAAACTTCTCTTGTACAATTCAAGACCTCATATATTCATGGGTTTGTTATTTTAGTGCAGGCTGATTTATATGCCAATAACTAACTGATTACATTATGGAAATATGATTTAAATAGTGCTATAATATAGGTATATTTAGGACTCTTTAATCCATTCCTGGAGAGAAAAGTAGCACTTGACCAATTCGCTTAACAAATATTATTTGGTTTTATTATAAATTTACAGATAATAAATGAAGTAATTAATCTCAGCTTATGCTGAGCAAGAAAATGTGTGTAGGAGAGTTCATTGAAATTTATAATTGTTTTGCAGAAGCACATGAAAATATTAATAAATTATAAAGAACTCTGTTAGTAAAATCAGAACATTACGGCTGATGGATATTCATAGGTTTTTATTTGGAATGAGAAATAAAATGGTGTATTGATCTGTGATCCAGTTTTGGATCCTAAAATGTACTTCATATTTTACAAAAGAAATAAAGACTGACTTCTTTAGCAGAATCAGCTCATTGAATGAGGAATAATCCAGTGGGAATTGCTATGGGCCAGTTGTCCCAGAGCAATCCCATGCATTCCTTATTCTTGGACCTGGATATAATGAAATGGGGTTCAGCTTTCTGATACGCCTGGTGAGATGAAGCACAATATACATAAATGTAACAAAGAAGCCTGTATGCACACAATGCTTGGAATAACATATATATAAAACTTTTAATATCAAAATTATTTAATTAATACCTATGTATTTGGAATATCCAGCATAATGGTATAATTGAGTTACTAAACAGTGATGGATAACTTAAATTAACTGATAGAAATATTAATCTACCTAGAATAGAGAATCCTCATCACTTATTACATTTACTTAGATGTAAACTTCCCATAAACATTAAAATAACAGGTGAATACTTGGTCATATGTGCTTTATAACATATTACAAATGATCATGTATAAAATGTTAGGTGGTGGTTATTTAAGTTTATTTCCTAGAACAAGATATTTAATCTTAAATAAATACGTTTTTTAATTTTAGAACTAGTGCTATTATTTTAAATTATGAATAACATTTCTTAGAATTAATTAGAAAATCAGATTTCTGCTCTGCTGTTTGACTATAACATTAAAAACATAATTAACTTGTTTTGTTCCAAGCTGGCCAAGCGCCTGCAGTAATGGAAATAACAAAATATATTTTTTTAACTAAAGAATTAACCTCCCTATGAAAATAAAAAGGGGGTTTCAAAAGAGAGAGGGAACTTGCTTGTGAGTTTAGGAGGTTATTGGCATAATAAATTCAAAATACAAAATATAAAACATAATAATAAAAGTCATCATAAATATTGTTGCTGCACCAAAATGGAATAAGAAAATATTATTATATCATAGAGGCTTAATGACAGAAGTGACATTAATGGAGAGTTTATAGGTAGTTGAATACATATTAAAATCAGATAAGAAAATACAAATCATTTTAATGAATACTCGATTTCTGATTGTAAGATCAGCTAAAAGAATTATAATACATTGAAGAAATAATTAAGCGAGATATTTAGATTAAGGTTTAAATTGTTTAAAGAAAGTTTATGTGTCTTAGGCAGCAACAAGAATTTATTACCGTAATCAATTATTAATAGCGATCCTCAGTTAATTGCAGCTTCCATTGGAGACTAGATCTAGTTTTTGATTCTTGTTTGTCAGGCAAATAGTGTTTCCATTATTTAATCTTTAAGCACATGATTATAGTTAATGGGTATATAGATCCAGGGCAATGGTTTTTCGGAAGATGGCATTTGAACAGCCAGGAAAGGTGGATTTTTCCTCTACTCCCAGCACATTGATTTGAAATTACGTGGATTGGGTTTAGCCGTTACTCTTTAAAAAATCTCTTTCTGCATTCAGATTTAGCCCTATTTATATATTTGTTAAAGTTGTTCTGGAATGCTTTTAGTTATAATATCTTAGGCAATTAAAATACCTTGACCATCTGCAATTTGCAGATTGGATGCATGCTTTTGTTCTAGTATGTTAGAAAACAATACGATCCTGCCAAACATTCTTCGAAGGATTGTTTTAAAATCTAATCTTAGATTTTAAAACTAACTTAAAATGGACAAATTTCCACTAATGGATCTTACATTATATTTCTAAATTTGCTAATGGGTTTTATACTAATTAATTTAATTGCTTTCAAGAACATTCGATATCATTGTATCAGATTTTCTGACTCGCCATTACTGAAAATAAGTAATATTTTATACATAATTTTAAATATACTATATAATATAATGTTTTAATATGGTTATTATTTTATAAATTATTTCCCATCACCTGTTATATATACATACTCTTTATATATATATGACTTTTAAATGATACAAAATATTTATTTGTTTATTTATTTAAGACATTTGTGAATATCTTCATCAAAATTATTTTTAAAAGAAAAGCAAAAAAAATTGTGTTAGATAAGTATGT
This sequence comes from Epiperipatus broadwayi, assembly GCA_028023455.1. Taxonomy (NCBI): domain Eukaryota; kingdom Metazoa; phylum Onychophora; class Udeonychophora; order Euonychophora; family Peripatidae; genus Epiperipatus; species Epiperipatus broadwayi. The sequence continues at coordinate 7,980,605 of JAQFVV010012440.1, read as the reverse complement.
ATAGTAGCATAGGGATGGAGTTTGAATTTGGTTTGATGGTGGGAAATTGGAGAGGGCTGTGAAGCACAATCTGACTCTCAGATTGATTGCTTCAATATTAAAACAAATTTTTAAAATTAATTTCTATTTTTTTAGGAAGTAATCCTTTGAGTCCTCTATTATGAGTTAATTTTCTAAGCTATGATATAATACTTAAATTTTTTTTATTAACAGCAACCCTTACATTTTTCAAGTGTCAGTTTTTCTTTATCTCTTCAAATAATTTCAGTTTCTCAATTATACTAGTTTAAGAATATGCTCTGACATTCATTTATGTTACAAACTGTATTAAATGTATTGTAACCATTTATTCCGGCGTAAACACGTATATATGTGATATACGTTTATTACGTATTTTAAACTTAGTTTTGCTCTTTTATTTAACAGAAATTTATAATATGAACACATATATGTGTGGTTGGTTTTGCGATGCCCTCTAATTACTCGCCCAGCATATTTATGAGCATCAATAATGACCTCACGTGCCAATCTTACCTACGAATAAATAAGAATTATGCTGGGAGAGAATGAGTATCTATTTCTGGTGGTTAGAGCTTGTACCTCTGGCTAGCTCACTCAGGGGTAGTAGTCGGTGACTGTGGGAAAGAGGTGGAGGGAACATATAAAAATGCGCATGTAGCGCATGAACGATTCCTTTGCTTTCCTACTTTTTGCTTTTTAATATTATTTTAAGAAATTAACACTAACACACACAATTAAATTTATAATACTAATTAATATTTATTAATATAAAACAAATAATAAAACAAAACCCATAGAATCCCAGAATTGGATATTGCTTTGTGCCCGAATAATTAAATAACCCGCATGTAAATACACTCGCACAAGTTTATAAATGCAATATACAAAAATACAGATCATAGCTTGAAGACAATTTCAATCAGGCATTGTCTATTAAGGCATATACAGGGTATTATTTCAACATTTTATTCATTTACTTTAACCCTTTTACGCATTATTTCATAGGACGTGCTTTCATTAAAAATAGTTATTATCACTTACGAAAATGTTTGGTTTATCTCAGCCGGGTGTAGATTATTAGCTGTACGATTAAAAGATTTCTTTCTTTGGTCAATTTCCATAAGGCAATCAATGGCGTCCAGTGAATGCTGTTCTTTTCATGGTTTGAAGAAGGGCTTCACTCCTACATTTACAGTGACGGTAATCTCTCCGTGGGATGGATCACATAGCCTGGCCCGTTCTGCTCTTCTATCCCAGCCTGTTCATGATTTCTCGGTTATAAGCTTTTTTCTTTTTACTAACCTTTTCTTATGATCCTGCTCGTGGCAGTCACAGCTATATATCTCCTTCTCAGTTCAACTTTCTCGAATCTCCTTAATCATGCTATTGTTCTTTCTTCTTTAATTGAACCACGTGGTTTTTGAAACGAAAATCTTTTCAATACTTTTCTTTTCTTTGTTTCTCTTATCTAAGCTTAGAAATTTCCAATTTACCTTGCGATCTACACTCGACTGTTCATTGTCTATTACTTTTAACATTTTATTTTATTAATTAAAATGTCTTTGTCTCAAGATAGTGATCTGCAACTGTTCGGGTCCTTTCTTTGCAATTAATTAATTTTTTTTTATAATTTGTGACATTCTTCCTTTAATCGACCATCTTGGAATATTTCTTTTTAAATTAAAATAACTTTTATTCCTTTTTACGAAATTATTACATTTACTCACTCATGCAGCAATATAAACATGCGTATAAATAAATATCAGAGCACAAACCATATAATCCCCCATCCCTCTTATATTTCAATCTGTTTTTATTTAATTACTTAAATATATATGTATGCGCTCGCATACAAGGCCACAACGAAAAAGAAAAAGAACAATTTACTTAACATTACTTTTGATTTAATTAGATATATATGCTCGGTAATATTACCGTCTGACTTAGAACAGGGTTTGAACTCAGCCCTGTTATAATACCCCCCTCTTCGAAAGCCTTTAAATACCGTTTTAGTATTTAAATGGCTCACTCCTAAAACCCCAAAATAATTCTACTTATTTAAAAAAAAAATATTTTCTTAAATTGACTTGCTCTGCCTCTTTCTTCTGCAACTTTACCAAAGAGTAAAATGATTGGCAACCCCGTGATACACAGTGAATCCAACCACCACTCATACACACACTGCCTGCAATGCACAACGTATAGCTAGCCCCATTCTGACTGTATTCACACGACCCCGAAAAAAAACTTTTTATTTAAAAAAAAAAAAGATTATTATTATTATTTTTTTATTAAAAGGACTTTTCTAACTACACTCTGCTGCTTCCGAGTCTTATGAGTGTAGATAGATGGAATAGTACCTGGCTCTTATTTTGAGCCTTCAGGTTCTGTATGGGTTGCCCTCTACCTTGCTCACTTCTGGAGTCTTACAGGTGGGACTATATGTAATTGCCATGCTCACTTTGGAGTCTTGTTGGCTTGAATAAACAGACTTGTAGTGCCTGCATCCTACATTAGGTCGACCATGTCAGAAATAGCAGCTGCCACACACAGCACACAACACAAATGTGATCGATCTAGCAACCAAACTCACCATCCACCGACAGAATTACGAGACCGCTCTACTAACTCTCTAAGCTTACCCGCATGAAACTAAAGAAATAAAAAAAATGCTACTTTTCTCTTCTACTTAATTTCATGTAAAAATCCCATATAATAATACTATAAATGTTAACCCACCACCTCGTAATAATATTATAAACAAAATAAATAATAAAAAAAAAACTTTCCAAAATCAGTGTCCATTTTCGTGACTTGTTTATTTCTCCTCCTTTGGTGTTTGTGAATTTGAATACTTTCCTTGCCCATAATTTGGCTTGCTTGGTGGTCTCCGCTCTTCACAATTGTACTGCTATTTTGGTCGGGTACTACTATCTTCTCTCTTGGGATCCGGTGGGTTCCAATCTGATCCCTGTTCTCTTTCCCCAAATGTGATGACTCATGCTCCGTGAGGCTCTTCTTCTCGATCTATCGGCCTGTCATAATCATAGGCCCTCATGTCTAGTGCCTCTAGCACCTCGGTCATTTTCTCAATCGACGCTTTTCTCCTCAAGCTCTGCAGGTGCTCCATGGGAGCTTCTCCCATTTGACCGGAGAATGACCGAATCTTTATAAATTGGCTGGCGTTAGCCTGCACAGTTACGTATTTTGTATTAGTTTCCCGTGTTCCTGCTACCTTTACCTTATCTCCCTGTTTTTCTTTCTCTTCACCCTCACTCTGATTTCCTTCTACTCTCTTTTCACTAGACTTCTCATCTTTATCAATAATTTTTCCCTCTACTGGCTCTTCCTCGCTCTCTTTCATTATACACTTATCTGCTTTCCCATCTAATTTCCGTTCTATCTCTTGAAACCTTTTTTCGATCCTTTCCTCTAATTCCTGAAATCTCCTGTCTATTCTTCCATGATCATTTCAATCATACTCCATTCTCTTTTCTTTTCTTCCTTCTGCTGATCCATTTTTTTCTTTGATTTGGTTATCATTCACTTTCTTTTTGGATATTTATCACTATTTCTAATAATGACTAATTACAATGATTTTGTATTACCATTTCGTATCAGACGCACCAGACCTGCTCTCCATCCCCGAAGTACTGTGTCCTCTGTCTAATTTTTCTATCTAGCCCTTTTCAACCCTATTTCTTAATCTCTTTCTTTCTATTTTTCACCGAGACAATTAGTATTTCCTTGTTACTTTGCCTATCAAACCAAAATATTAACTTGTTCAAGTGAATCCGTAGATTTCTAGCACTAGCAGTATTTTATAATATGCCCTTTTATGGGTAAAACTGTTCCGCAAATATCAATTTCCCAATCGCATACACATATATAAAACGGATCCAAAAAAAAAAATTCGTATGTATTGTTTAGATGTGTATATATACGAGTTCATATATAACGTAGTCAATATACAGCTTTCTAAAATTGATCACTCTTAATTATATCAAATAAAAAGTTACGAAAGTTTTTTATTTATTCACTTTTGTAAATGTCAAAGCAGTTAAATGTTTAACACAATAAGAAAACTCTTAAAGAGAAAATAAAACTCGCATATATAATATTATTTCTCTTCGAATCAAACAACAAAATTTCCATTCATTCGAATGCGATTTTGACCTAATTAATTTCCATACAGACAAAATAAACTACCAGCAATAATTCGTCTACACGCTATATTTTATAGCTCATACTGTATTTCTTTCTTTTTTTTATATAAAAAAACATATAAAGCAACTTCATAGTAGACTGTCTTATCTAACTTATATTCTATCCCCCTCCCCTACTTTCCACTCTTCGAAAGCTCCTTCGTTGGTGCGCCATTGTAACTGTTTATTCCGGCGTAAACACGTATATATGTGATATACGTTTATTACATATTTTAAACTTAAGTTTTGCTCTTTTATTTAACAGAAATTTATAATATGAACACATATATGTGTGGTTGGTTTTGCAATGCCCTCTAATTACTCACCCAGCATATTTATGAGCATCAATAATGACCTCACGTGCCAATCTTACCTACGAATAAATAAGAATTATGCTGGGAGAGAATGAGTATCTATTTCTGGTAGTTAGAGCTTGTACCTCTGGCTAGCTCACTCAGGGGTAGTAGTCGGTGACCGTGGGAAAGTGGTGGAGGGAACATAAAAATGTGCATGTAGCGCATGAACGATTCGTTTGCTTTTCTACTTTTTGCTTTTTAATATTATTTTAAGAAATTAACACTAACACACACAATTAAATTTATAATACTAATTAATATTTATTAATATAAAACAAATAATAAATCAAAACCCATAGAATCCCAGAATTAGATATTGGTTTGTGCCCGAATAATTAAATAACCCGTACGTAAATACACTTGCACAAGTTTATAAGTGCAACATACAAAAATACAGATCATAGCTTGAAGACAATTTCAATCAGGCATTGTCTATTAAGGCGTATACAGGGTATTATTTCAACATTTTATTCATTTACTTTAACCCTTTTACGCATTATTTCATAGGACGTGCTTTCATTTAAAATAGTTATTATCACTTACGAAAATGTTTGGTTTATCTCACCCGGGTGTAGATTATTAGCTGTACGATTAAAAGATTTCTTTCTTTGGTCAATTTCCATAAGGCAATCAATGGCGTCCAGTGAATGCTGTTCTTTTCATGGTTTGAAGAAGGGCTTCACTCCTACATTTACAGTGATGGTAGTCTCTCCGTGGGATGGATGGCACAGCCTGGCCCGTTCTGCTCTTCTACTCCAGCCTGTTCATGATTTCTCGATTATAAGCTTTTTCTTTTTACTAACTTTTTCTTACGATCCTGCTCGTGGCAGTCACAGCTATATATCTCCTTCTCAGTTCAGCTTTCTCGAATCTTAATCATTCTATTGTTCTTTCTTCTTTAATTGAACCACGTGGTTTTCAAAACGAAAATCTTTTCAATACTTTTCTTTTCTTTGTTTCTCTTATCTAAGCTTAGGAATTTCCAATTTACCTTGCGATCTACACTCGACCGTTCATTTTCTATTACTTTTAACATTTTATTTTATTAATTAAAATGTCTTTGTCTCAAGATAGTGATCTGCAACTGTTCAGGTCCTTTCTTTGCAATTAATTAATTTTTTTTTTATAATTTGTGACATTCTTCCTTTAATCGACCATCTTGGAATATTTCTTTTTAAATTAAAATAACTTTTATTCCTTTTTACGAAATTATTACATTTACTCACTCATGCAGCAATATAAACACGCATATAAATAAATATCAGAGCACAAACCATATAATCCCCGGTCCCTCTTATATTTCAAACTGTTTTTATTTAATCACTTAAATATATATGTATCCGCTCGCATACAAGGCCACAACGAAAAACAAAAAGAACAATTTACTTAACATTACTTTTGATTTAATTAGATATATATGCTCGGTAATATTACCATCTGACTTAGAACAGGGTTTGAACTCAACCCTGTTATAGTATGAATTACAACATTGGAGCAATGTTTACTGCAAATGAATATTTGTTTTTTTTTCTTCTTTTTGTACATTTAAATTAAAATATTATTCGACTTTGATCAATATAATAAACCAGTAAAAGTTATTTTCATGACATTCTATGAAAGATATGTCTCTCTTTTTCATATTGTTAAGTTGAATTATTATTCAATTTTGAAGAATATGATACATCTCACACATTTTCTATAAAGTTCATGTTTGTTAGATATTTTTTATGAAAGTGTATTTATTTATGTCGGTTTATGTAAATAGGAAACTATTTGCAATTATTTTTATTACCAGTTTGATGTTTTAAATCAAATAATAATGACCATGTTATTATTTTTCAGAAACATTCCCTTATTATGTTTACTTTTAATTTTTTTTTACAAATTTTTTTGTTTCATTCTATCATTCTTTGTTTTTATTATTATTATATAGCTATGGTTCTGTCTTCACCCCCTCCCCCCCATTTGTTTTTGAATTTTTTCATGCATGATTTTTGTCGCATTCCCTCATATATTAGTTGACATATAAATCTAAATCGAATCTCCTGGATTATCTTTTCTAACTACTGCTAACTATAAATGTACTTAATTCCGACTCAAACTCTATTCTTTGCATCTGAACTCTGTGCAGTTATCTTCAGAATAATATTTTTTTCTATGTACTTATTTTACAATTTTTAGCTATAGATTATCTATCTTTTCTTTATTCATGTTCTTAATATGTCAAATAGTTATTTATCAAAAATATATAATATTATTTACAGTCAGTGGTAATAGTAGAAACAAACAAACAAAACAATTTTTGGTATCATCTTTATTTATCTATTTTTTCACTTTTTTTTTGTATTATGCTGATAGATTCAAGATTTATTGCATTTATATTTCTAAACAAAAAAAAAATCATTCTTTATTTTAAGAAAGAGATTTAAATTTATTTTTTAAACTGATAATATTGTTTATAACAAAATAGCATAATTAATTTAATAATATATTTTATTATTTGTTTGAAACTATGGTTATATTTCATTAAGAAGTTTCATTTACCTCAAATCTTATTTTATAAATCATATATTTATTGTGTGTAGCCATATTTATTTTAGTTCTTAATAAGTTTATAATGTAATTTGGAAAATTGAGATACTATAATAAATTGTATTAAGAGAATGGAAACTATGATTAATGATGATCAATTTTAATACTGATTGATTTGTCTTTGACTTTATGTAGAGAACATGAATTTAAGCATCTATATATATATGCTTATTTACAAGTGGCTTCTAATGATGAATGATTAGAGTTATGATAAGTTATTAGGAGTCAGTTGATGTTCAAGCACCAAAATAATAGAGCACTTTTTTTTATTCAATTAACTGATTTTCCTTTTTTAATCTTCTCAGGAATCAATCCAAGAATCTTTTACCAACTATATTTTAAAATCACATCTCAGAACATTTTATAATTCAAAGGAAGTAATAGTTACAAATTTCTTTTTAGATAAAAGAAACAATAATATGGTAATATTAATTTTTAAAAATAAAATGTTATTTATTTATCTTCACAAATTTTTATACTGGGAATCAAAATTTAAGAAATCTTTACTTATCTTTATCAAAAGATCTTTTGCTGCCTCTGATAGATAAAATTTTGGAAGGAAGTTTAATTTGGTACTAATAATTAACAACATCTTGATAAAATAGTTTTATAATAACACAACTGACCTAACATAGAGGTGAGAATGAAAATTGGAAGGAAATATTCTCTCTCATATAAGAAAATCCTCTCTCTCTCACATGCTGTTCAAATAAGATAAAAAAAAAATATCAGGGAAGGTCAATAAAAGTTTTGAGTTGCCAAAAGTTTGTATTAGAAATATAATAATAATAATGGTTTTAATAATTGTGTCAAATTTGCTGATTTAGCAGTGTATTTAAGCATTCTTAAAGTAATCATAGATCTTTGTCAATCTGTCTGCATCTTGACTTGATATATAAACATTGAAGAGTTAATGTATTCATTCAATATCTTTTTTAATTTATGATCTAATATTATAATTAAACTTTACTATAATTACGCATGATATAGTGAATATATATATATGCCATGATTGAATTTTTTAAATGTTGTAGTTATCTTCAAATTGCATCGAATATGATATTTTAATATCTTATTTTTCTTATAGATAATACTTTCATTGTAATATTTCAGAAATTTGATAAATGCAATAAGTACTATTCACCAAAGGGTTAAATATGTTGAATATAAAAAAACTCATTAGGAAAAATATATATAAAATTGAATGAATTTATCGAATATTTCCATGAAATTTTGATAATTTATCACTTAATGTTATAGAGTATTATAGAATATACCTTTATTGTCAAAAAAAAAATGTTTAAGAAAATAATTTAACTGTTTATTGCTTTATTATTAAAATTGAAAAGATTCCTGGATTGATTCCCAATAAAGGAAAGTATAAAACAAAGAAAAAAAAAAAAATTGATTAGTTGATTATCATCATTGAGATCAGCCCATTATTTGGTGCTTGGACATCTCTTATCCATCTAACAATTGCTATAAAATAAATGTATTGTATGAACATTTAGGTAAATCTTTTTTTTAAATATTTAAATTCAAATAATACAATAACACAATCTGGCACTGCATCAAATTAATTTTTGAAAACTATATTTAATTGAATGAATAACATTTATTGGTTATTGTTATTTAGATACAGTTTAATAAATAAATTCTTTGTTTATAATTTTCATTTATGCATTTTTGAAAATTCAAAACATGACACATTTTTCTAAAGTTATGTATTTTTAATAACAATACTGATATTTAATACTGTTTATGCTACTTAACATAGATATTCCATTCATAAGAAATTCAAAGGAATCAAAAATCACTAGATAATTATAACGTGTATAGATCATATTTAATTTCCAAAGCAGCATATATTGGGAGACATGACTATTTTCGTAATTATATGTTGAACTGTTTCCATCATCTAATATATTTTAGAAAAATTAAAACTTTATTTAAAATTTTTAAATACATTCCACTGTTAATAATAGTATACACATTAGTATATAACACCATGTTTTAAGTGGTATTATTCTCTCTTCAAAATAGCACACAGATTAGTATGTAACCCATTGTTGCAAATAGTATTAGTCTCCTCTTCTTCAGATGTTGATGGCCTAATCAGTGACAGTACTAGCAAGGGGATCGAACCTAGGACCTTTCCTAACCAATTAAGCTATTCTGTCAAAGGCAAAACAGTAAAATTTTAATTTATGTATCTATAAGTGTCTTCCTGAGTTTTCCATTTTTATCTCAAGTACAACATTAATAAATGATTTTTAAACATTATAAATTATCACACTAAGTTGATGTATGGAATTGTTTGCCCCTGTCAAATGAGCAGCTTTTTAAAATTTTCTTCTTTATGTTTTTCCTTTCTATCCAATACTTTTGTATGTTATGGGTAAATACATGGTCTACTAATTTAGATATGTGGGATTTTTTTTCTTCTAATCACCAGTTTGTATTCTTTTAATCACTTTTCAATGGGGCAACTGATTTTACTAGTATATATCCTTTTGCATTTACAATAGTTCATAGGTGCCATTTTTGTTTTAAATAATTTAAGCATAGATTTTATAAAGGTTAACATTTCTCATAGAGTGCTATGGTTTTGGAAAGCTGTTCTGATGTTATATTGTTTATTTAAGGTTTTCTTAATGATAGCTGATGAATAACCAGAGTTTTCGGTATAGATTTGTTCTTTTACTTATTCACATATTTCTGAACAAATTAATTTTGTTCTGTTTTATAGTGACAATATAATTCCATGTTTTGTATTTCTATCATGATTGGATGTGATGCTGAGTATTGTCCTATGTTTGGGTTTTCTATAAACTGTAGTCTTTTGACTTTGGAATGAGGAAACCTTATCACAAGATCATTTAAAAAAGTTTTTTGTTTTTGTTCTGATTCTATTGTGAAATTAATTGGAAGAGGATATGTTAATGATGTGTGCCCAGAAGGTTTGTAATTAGTGTTTCATCATGTGCCCATACAACAAATGTTTCATCAACATAGCGAAAACAAATTTTAAGGGGATATGGAGTAGTCTTTATGGCTAATGTTGAAGCAATAGTTATCCCTTGATTTTGTTGAAAGAATTATGTGGTGTATTGAAAATAGGTTGTTCTTATGAAGAATATTAATAATTCCATTATACTATCAATAGAAAGAGTTGTTCTCGTAAGCTATTATCATCATTTAATTTTTTTCTTGCAATAGACAATACTTCTTCACATAGTACATTTGTGAATAAAGTTTACATATCAAAGCTTACTAGTACGTCAGTTTTTTTAGTTTGCATGTTCTTATTTAATTTCACAAAGAGCTTAGAATCCCCATCAAAGGACTGTATCTTGTATGCCAAAGAAATAAGAATCTTGAGAATAAACCTTAACATTGTCTGACAATGTAAATTTTTAGAATTGACAATAGATCTTAATGAAATGTAGTCCTTAAGTGTTTTAAGTAGAGAATATAAAGATGGGGAAATTTGCTGATATATGATGGTAATTTACTTTTTCGGAATTCAATGAAATATTTGTGATGCTTTCTAAATAATGCCTGTAACTTTGTCACTATAGCAGGTATAAGATTGTTTACTACTTTTTTTATTGGTCTGCAGTGAGGAGCTCTCTTACTTTATCATTCTAATCAGTTTTGTCAGTTGTGCGAATGATTATGAATTTATTTAATTTGAGAGATGTAATACTTTTCTTCTCATCATTTTTGATTTCAGTTTGTCTCTCAAGTGTTATTTTTATTCTCCAGTGTAATTTTGTTGCTGCTTCTAGAAGAAGTTTTTAACTAATTTCCTTTCCTCCATTACTGCCATCATATCTAATAAAAGTAAATTACTTGGTGTGACAGCAATGTTTAGTTCTCTTTTCAAAACAAAAGTACCTGCTATTACACCATTTAATGCATCTTTATTAGATATAATGCAGTAACTGAGAAAGTTACTCAAAAGTTACTTTTAGAATAAGCAACAGAAATACGCTGGATAATAAAATAAACATTTGGTGACTGAAATCGAACATTTCCTATGATTAGAAGAAGGCTATTAAATTTTTCAAATTAGAGAAATTCATAATCATTCTCTCAGTTGACAAAGGCAATGCTACAGTTGTAATGAATACCACTGATCATGATGACAAATTAAGAGAGCTTCTCACTGCAGGCTAACATTAAAAAGTGCAAAAATCTCCCACTGCTACAAAGACAAAATTACAAGTATTACTTAGAAAGCATCATAGATATTCATTGATTCAGAAAAAAATAAATTATCATATGTCAGCAAAATTCTCTATCTTTATTGCTTACCTAAAATTTATAAGGACCATATTCCATTATGGTCTATTGCTAGTTATACAAATTCATCTTGTCAAAACTTGTCAAGATTTATTCTCATGATCTTTTGTTCTTTGGCATACAAGATATAGTCTTTTGTCAGGAATTCTAAGCACTTTGTGGAATTAATCAAGAACTTTAAAATTGAATGACTATAAAGTTCATTTGTAAATGTACTCTATGGTAAAGCATTGTCTATTAAATAAAGAAATGTTGATAATAGTTTATAAACTAGAACAACTCTTTCTATTGATAGTTTAATGGGACTCTTAATATACCCCATAACAACAACATACTTTTAAAACAAGGTAGAATTTTTTCAACAAAATCAAGCAATGGCTATGGGTTCACTACTATCATTCCTGATTAACAACATTTACATGGAAGAATTTATAATTACAACCATAAATATTATTTCATATCTACTTAAAATTGGGCTTCACTTTGTTAATGATATATTTGTTGTATGAACCATCAAAACAAACATTCTGGATACACATAAATAACATATCCATTCAATTAATTCATAATGAAATCAGAACAATAACAACAATTGGCTTTTTTTAAATGATCTTATGACAAGACTCCCACAATATTTATTCATTGGCAAAATCAAAACTACAGTTTATAGAAAACTCCCACACAGAGGATAATAATTAACAAACACATCCAATCAATGATAGAAGCACAAAACATGGAATTATATTATTACTATAGAACAGAGCAAAAGAAGTTTGTTCAGAAATCAGTAAATCAATTTAAAAAAAATTGTTATCCATCAGCTGTTGTTAAAAAAATCTTAAATAGACAACAAAAAGAAACTTCAAAAGAAATAACAATTATAGCTAATGTAATACATTTTTACATATTCAGGGATAGCAGCCAAACTAAAGAAAAGTATGCAATTAATATAACATTAAAAGCTATAGCACTTTACAAGAAATCCTAATTACAAAATCTAAACTTGAAACATTGAAAAACAAAAACTGCATTTATGAAATATATGAATGCAGAAGAATACATATTGGTGAAACCATTAAAAGTGATTAAAAGAACACACACTGATGATTAAAAATGAAAAAAAAAACATATATCTAAATGATCAAACCATGTATGTATCAATGAACCTATGAGAACAGACAAAATATTGGGATAGAGAAGGAAAAATACAAAGGGAAAATTTAATAAAGCAGCTCACATGACAATGGCAAACAATCCCAGAAGTCAACTTAATATGATATTTCATAGTGTTTGGAAATGACATATTAATCTTTCCCTTAAAAATAAAGTAAAGAAATCAGAAGAGCCCTCATAGATAAATATATGAAATTTTTACTAACTGTTGATTTTGACAGAATAGCTTAGTTGGTTAATTGTTGCTAAAATTCAATATTCATTAATCTAAAAGGTACAAGTCCACTTCCCTTAGTAGTTGTCACTGGACAGACCAGCAGCACCTAAAGAAAACACTGCTACTAAAAATATTGTTGCATACTAAGCTGTGCATTATTAGCAACAACTGAATGTACCTGAACAGTTTAAATAAAGTTTGATTTTTTTATAAGTAATATTGGATGATGGAAATAGTCCAATATATAATGACAATTACAATACCATTATCACAAACTTTCAGACTGTCTATTAGTGTCTTTCTGCAATTGTTGTTATTAAACATGTCCAATAAGATCAATTGGGCTTCAACTTGATTCACTGACTATCAACTACGTATAGATCTACTATGATTATTCATTTCTGGTAGTAGATTTAATTATCAAATCTCTAGGAATTTTCCATTTTGGAGATGTTGAAACAACTGATTCTTACTCATTCGTAACATTTGATATTGAAGCTGTGCATATATATATATACAATTATATATATTCTGGCTTCACCATTCACATTGGACTAGCTAAGACCCTAAGTCCAACCACTATGAATGTATGTTCTTTTTCCTAAAATAAATAATGACTTGCACAAATAGTTATAAGTTGAAGAAAGAAATTATTTTAAAAAGTATATATGATGGCAGAAATAGATAAGGTAGATTTCTTATTTAAATAGAATGCATTAAGAAAAGGAATTTAATTTATAAAATAATTTTTTAATTAGATTAAAATAATAGATAACAGAAAATTTCAAACAATGGGCATTATTCACTACTAATGAGTAGATTAAAATATAATTGGAAAAAGGGTATAAATAAAGAATTTTTTTTGTTCTCTGTATTATGCTTGCTGTAGCCTTTGCTGAAGGTTTTATATTAAGAATTTTTGCTGGAAGAAGTTTGCTGAAAAATTTGACAACATTGGGAAATCTTGCTTGCTGTACTTACTTCAAACCATAGTTATTTGTTCAGCATATATATAAATCCAGTAATGTGTTGCTCTGTGAAAATGCATGAGTAATCTCTTTGCCTTCACTCTCCTGTCCGTTCCTGAGACCAGAGTCATAACCATGTGAGCCATCCAGAGAACTAAAGCGTCTGCCCTGTATCAGTGAATATCTGCCATCAAAACATAAAGCCAATTTGAAGAACCGAGAAGACATGCTAGAAACATCAAATGAATCCATCTTGACCCACCTCCTCTAGTTACCAGTAACTATCACATAAATTAAAAAAACCTGTTTGTAATTTGCAAATTAAATTTAGATTTATGTTGTTTTATATATATATTGGAAAGAATGCATATATTTTTTCAAATAATAGCAGAAGTGGAAAAATAAAAAGGAAATATCTTGCCTACAAAAAAATTAAAAATCATTGGTTAATATTACTTTTTAAAAATTGAATACCATAAGGGGAATGAATTTTAACTGATTATTCATACATGAAAGATAAATAAGAAACAAAAATAGATGAAATGCATTTATCAGTATGTAAATCCCATGAAACTATGCTAGCAAATATTACATTCATAAAAGGAGAATGATTTTTTTCAGAAAAATAATAGTGATTTATTTTATTACACTATATTAATACTACATTTCCTTTATTGCATAAATTTTACCATACATATTTTTAAACAAATTTTAAGGGATTCTGAATGCTAAAGTATTTCTCATTTGCTGATTGGTTGTTTTATTTTAAATTAGAAGTTTATTGCAAATAATTTTAATTATCATATTGATTTACATACTTTGAATTATCAATTATCATGTGATAGAGTGATGGATCTGAACTTAAAGATTCCTGACCAAAATCAATCTATCATTTCTAACACTTAGACATTACATGATCTTCTGAGCAAGTAACAATTCAGTTATTTGATACCTTGTGAAGTTTTAACAAAGGCATAGAGTAATGGATATGAGAATTGGTGATTCCTAAATCAAAGCTCAACCTGTCATTTTCAGAACTTATATTGCTGAATAATTAATTACACCTAGGTCTCGTTTTATGCGGATTTTTTAATGTGATTTTGAAATTCATGTTTCTTCTTAATATCTTTTTATGTGGGTTTTCTTTTATGTGATAAGTTCATATTTCACTATATTAGATATCAAAGGCATAGAGTAATGGATATGAGAATTGGTGATTCCTAAATCAAAGCTCAACCTGTCATTTTCAGAACTTATATTGCTGAATAATTAATTACACCTAGGTCTCGTTTTATGCGGATTTTTTAATGTGATTTTGAAATTCATGTTTCTTCTTAATATCTTTTTATGTGGGTTTTCTTTTATGTGATAAGTTCATATTTCACTATATTAGATATCAAGGAATTTAAATTATTAATGAACTTATTTTGATTTGAAATACTTTTTTTTCAAAAGTATAATGTTATATTAGCAGCTAATGTGAATATGGTCTGAAGCTGTATTTAGAATCTTAGTCTATGTAAATAACCTACTTATACTTATGAGTAAATAATAATAATATATTTATACTTACAAGTATAAAAATATTGCAATAAGTATTCAAAAATTTTAAACTTTTAAAACATATTTTGTTAGATATAACAAAAATATTCTTTTAGATTTTTAAAATAAATAACAAAATTTTGTAAACTGAAAATAATCTTTCTAAAATAATATATAATCTTTTTGTTTTGATTGTGATCTCACTTTTTTAATATAGAAACAAAATGTAAACATTAAAAATTTATTTCAGTAGTAAACACAAATATCTATCAAATAAAGACAAATTTATTATATTCTGATAAATATTAATCATTTAATCATAGATTTTATGTTGATGTGTGAGACAAAGAAAAACATTAGAAAATGCTGAAATCTGAGGGAGTTTGCTGCAATGAACAACTTCTTAAATTCCAATGAGAGCTAAATTAATTATATGTCTGGATATCATGAGCTTTATAAACAATTAGTAAATTCATCATCTCAAAGTTTAATCACCGATTACATTATCAACAGAAAACCATTAACACAGCACAAGACTGAAAGTGGCACTAGTTGTACTTTCTCTTGTTATGAATCTGATTTCTTACCAGTTTACAAACGAACACCATATTGTCAAATAGTGATAATGATTAAAATAGGTATGAAAAAATGTAAAATTAAATACTGTAGTTAATAAAAAAAAGTTTGTCTTGTATCAATTTTTTTCAAATATTTGATATTTTTTATTAGTCGTACTTTATTTCCATATTTTTTTAATGTGAATTTTAAAGTAATTTGTCCTTGTTGTTTTGCTTTTATGCAATTTCTAAGGATTACAAAACCTATCCCCCATTTTTCAAGGTAAGTTAAGTCTATTTTTGTGTGATTTTTTTTAATGCAGGTTTTCTGTGGAACCTATCTACCACATAAAATGGGACCCAGGTGTATTTGATTATTATTATATCATCAATTGTAATTTTTTTTATGCAGTCATTTTATTATTGACATTTTATTGAATAGATACTGTTATACTTTTTCAAGATTGGAGGAGGAACATTTGATTTTGATTAAAGATGTGTGGATAGAGAGCCAAAAGTCAATTTTCTTAAAATAGACATTTGTTTTATACATATGTACATTCATTAAGATATGTTTATTCACTTAAATGTCTATGTGTAATGTTATGGATGTTGATCAAATGATATTTAGTAAATACTACAGATTTCCACACTAGTAAAAACTTATATATCAGTAAATAAGAAGCATGTATATACTTAACATGTGTGGTCCACCTAAATAAAGTAAATTGAGTTAATATTTATACTTTGTAATACTTTTGAGAGTGCTCACCAATTAACTTTACATAACTGAACCAGTATAATAAAACCTCATATTTTTCTGATGTCATAATTATCCTCTTAAGATCTGTTTGATAATCCTCAGGGTTCAAACTCAGATGAACATGGTTCTTAATAATTTATCAACACCAGCTTACATATATATATATATATATAATTTCATAATCATCTATGCATTGTGTATATGCAGATACAGAATGTTGTAACAAATAATGAAATTAATAGATGTTTATTGTCTGTATACCAATAAATAATATTAGTGTCAGCATATATCAATCTCAACATTGTTTAGTTCTATTCATTACTTTCAAAAATTAATTTTATTAATCACATTAGGTAATTGTACAAGTAAAGAAAGCAAGTATATACAAAGGTTAAATATACAAAGTTTACATTTTAGAGCCGAAAGATGAGTTAACAGGATCACTGAGAAGGCACCACTTGATCTTGCTTGGCCTGGAAGGATGAATCTATAGTCTGGTCAGGCCCCATCTATTCTGCCAGCCAGGGTTAGCAAGACCACTTATCTATCATCTTCACTGATATTATGCAAGGTTTTAATAAAAGGTTCTTCTATGGAATAATTAGTGCCTTTTTCAAATATGAGCCTGCATCTAACAGACCGTATAGAAAAGTTCATAAAGGTAGCTAGCCTGATCTGTCCAAAACATCCCTTACTGAACAGCTGATCTAAGCAGCACATTACCAGGGCCCATATTGTTAGTTAATCACAGAGCTAAGTTCTGGAGGTATATCCATGATTCACATTTTCAAGAATATGCGCAATAGATTTTTCCTGTTTGAAGCATTGTGGACAAATTCTATTGATGTTGTATCTTCTAAAGTATAAGAAGGCCCGAAGGGCACCAAAGTTGACTTTTAGCAGAAAATCAACAAACTTGGGACTGAGATTGAGATATTTGGTCAGTTTTAAAATATGTTGTACTCCAAAAGGGAGCTTGTCTTTATTTTTGCAGGGAAAATAAGTTGGTAGGTATCACAATAGATTAGTTTATTGTGGAAAAGGGAACCAGTTGTTTTGATGTTCTGAATTAGCAATGTGAATTGTTGCTGCATCCACATTGTTCGGCATCTGGGTAGTGGTCTATTGGTATGTTCAACCTCTTTAATTGAGAAGGGACTTTTCACATCAGGGTTGTCTCTAAATAGTATATATAAAACATTGTGTGTGCATTAAATAGTAAATACTTCAAGGGAATGGAGGGAGAGACTGTTGAACAGGCTAGGCTTCTGTAAAATGTTTAAGCTGATGACAGGGGCTTTTCCTTCCCCAACACAATCTTCTGCATATCGGCTCCATTTTACTGATGAATGCTTTTGTAGGGGAAAATCCAGCCAGATAGTAGAGAATTTTTGGCAATACCACAATTTAAGAGGGCTTTTGACAGTGATTTTACTGTTTTTGACCTTGATCAACAAAGTTTTGTAGTTTCTTCCTCATAGTAGTTGGGGAGGTGGGAGCCAAATGAAAACTGAGAAACTTTTGCGGGGGACTTTGAAAACACCCAGGATCTTTTTGCCAGTCAAGATGGATTATAAGGCTGACTTCCCTCAATTGACATTGAGACCAAATTGACAAGCAAACTAGTCCAAGAGCTCTTATAACCTAGTCAATTCATCCTGAGATGAGAGAAACACCACCACATCATCCATATAGGAGATATGGTGGATGCTCTCATTCAGCATAGGAATGGCTGTCCCAAGAACAATAGCCTCAATGGGTGACAGCAATGGATTAACATAGGCCATAAAGAGATGTGCACTCAATGGTGAGCCCTGTGGAATGGAAACAGCCAAAATTTTGGGGCAACTTGAGCATCCAATGAGAGAAATACCTTATGATTTTGGAGGTTCTCAATCATTCATGCCAAAGGCACTTGGAGTTCCTCCAGCACATTGAATAGCACATTAATCCAAATGCAATCAAAGGCGACTTTAGTCAAGTTGAACTACAACTGACCAAGACATCCTTTTCCTTTGAAGGTGATCTACAATGTGAAATCAGCTGATGGTGTTGGTGGTAGAGCTTCCCCTCTTGATGAATTCATGTGTATAAATGTCCTGTATGTCTTCTTTAATAAGATCTTCAATCATTTTCATGAGCAATGGAACCATAGATATTGGTCGTAAATTGTCTAACTCATGGGGGCCTCCCACTTTTTAATGAAGGGAACCATTGAGATTGGGCAGATCACATTTAGTTTATGACTATCATCAGCAAGGAGATCAATCATTCCCTTGACAATTGCAATGATAAATGATCACAAAATGTACTAGCAGGAATATTGGAATTCCATGTAGGCCAAAATGAGTTCTTTCTGGAAAAGATTTCAATTTCAACAAAATCATAGCCTCTACAATCTGAAGTGAAGTGGTGACCTTCATGGCGTATTTTTTATATGTGTGTTTACCATACCAAGTGGTTGAAAGTTTCTTAAATAATAGTTATGAATCCTGGTCAGCATGGAGGAAACAGAATAGCTGTTACCTTGAACCTCAATCGATTTGGGGGCCCTGGTTTTTTTGCCAGATCCGAAAGCCCATCTCAAATAGCCTCTGGCTTAGCAGTGTTGGTGTTCAAGATATTGCTGGGCCCTTTTAATTGAGAGGTAGTAGGCTAAGGCTCTCTATGTATGTTTGTATCTAGTTTTTAGTTTTGGATATTTGAGGTGGGCTGCGCCTCATGAGGAAGATGCTTGAGTTCAAGAACAATCATGTCTGATTCTCTAAGCATTCAAATTGGATCTTTTGTCATGTGAATGCAACTTGTGATTAAGTTTCTAAGGATTTCAATAAATAGTCTCCAGGCAATCTGTGCAGGGAGGGGTAAAAGTTGAGTTTGGTGGAAGGCAATGTATGCCTTGAAAATCAGTGGGTAGTAATGTTGCATTTGGTCTTCATCCAAGTGGTATGTGGCATCTCATTGACTATTTGGGTTCCAGTGCCAGTCTTAGGTTTAATCCTTACTGTCAAGCAAAATGATCCAAAAAACAGTTGGTCAGAGGTGAGCTTCAATGAGGGGTCCAGAGAAGAACTGAAAAATATCAGATCGATTAGTGATCTTGTCTCTTTTGTGTAAAATGAGAAGGCAGGCTCAGGGAAAAAAAATTTCCATTTTCAACCGGCTGATTGAGGCACAAGATAAATTTGTTCTTGAATTGTTCATAAGTGTGATTTAAATTTCTGATCATCAAGGTCAGGAACAGGCTGGCTCTCAGGACAGCATTAACCTTTCCTGAGAAACATCTGTGGCAGGATGGTTTATGGCTTGAAGTCACTTGAAAATGGTAGCATCTTCATGCTTGTTATAAAGCTTACAAAAAGTATTGTAAGATGCTGCCCTTTCTAGAATTATTTTACAAGTAAAAATCAATAAAATTGACATTGAAGGTTCAATAATGGGAGAAAGCAGGTTTTCCTAGATGTTGATTAGTTAGTTCTCATTTCGATCAAAAGAAGAGCCATTGTCAATAATTTTCACTGCTCCAATGTCTTTGTTTTGATTTTCAAAATGAAAATTTATGTTTTAGAGTGTTTTTTATTTTTTGTACATATTATACATTATTTTTATAAAATATGCTGAAACTATAATTATTTTAGAAAAATAGTATGATTTTAGTCAAAAAGTATTTACTTTTACATGAACATAAATTGAAAAAGAAAGTGCTAACAACAATTTTGACACCTGTCAACAATTTACATTGGCACAAGCTCTTTATTTGAATTTCAAATAAAAATGAATGTTGTAGAGTATTTTTCTGACATTTATTTACATATTATAATGTATTTTGGTAAAAAAAGGCTGAAACTATAATTAGTTTAGAAAAATAGATTTTAGTAAAAAATTATTTACTTTTACACTAACGCAAATTGAGAAAGTAGTCAATGACATCCACAGCACTTTCTAATTTGTTACAAACTTTCTTTTTAGGTCTTCCACTATCGAATATTTACATAATTATAAATAGAAATTTATTTTTGAAAAAACTTTCATTTACTTTCATAATCTGACAAATTATTAATATACTTTTTACAAATGATACTAAAATGAATATATTAAAAGATGAATATATTTTTATGGCTGAGTTTGTTAATTGACCAACCAAAAGTTGTAAAACTTTAATTTACTTGGCCAATGAAAATTAAAAAAAATTTTCAAGGCAAAGATTAATCATATGTATTACCCTGAGTACCAAGTCAGATCCTTTTATTAAATGCACATTCACTAGTTTTCAGGAACCAGCCGTTGAATTGAACTATAGCAATTAAGCTGTTAGCATCAATATAGAGAATCTTAAACAAAGAGATCAATGATTTCTTATTGATTAACATGGTGACTCCTCCTGCAGCAGAGAATGAGCAGGAATAGTGGAAACATCCCAGTCTTTCAATTAGGTTAACAATGCCAGAGTCAGATTGGAGATATAGCTTTGTTTCGCTCAAGCAAAGGATGTCTGGGGCCTGACGATTGAACCAATGCAACAGAGCATATGCTCTGTTATGTGAGTTCAAGCTCCAGACCTTGACTGATAAAATGCTAAACATTACAAGCATGAGCCTCTCCAACACAGTCAGAGGCCAATTCACTTCAAGCCCAATTTCATTAGGGTCAGGAGCCAGCGATTAGTGAGGCAGAACATTTACCTCAGGTTCAAACTGGAAATCTTCCACATCAAGAGTTTAAGAGGAGTCAAGTTCATCCAGCAGCACAATATGCTCAGGACTATTTTGGTCAGGAGAGAGAACAGTATTGATTGTTTTCTTCATGTAAATTATGTCATTATTTTTACCTAGAATATCCATTTTGATAGGGGATTTGCTTCTGGGTTTCTTTTGTCTGGGGCATGATTTTGTAGTTGTTTGATTTTGCCGGTCCTCAAATTTAGCTGTGAGGCTATCTCCATTACCACTGGAGTTGTTTAAGACACATGGTCTTTGGAGTTTTATTTTTAAAATTCTATTTCACCTAAATGAGCATTAAGTTATTGTCTAATTTAAAAATGCATTAGCAAAGGAAGCCCATAAGACACTAAATAATCGATATTTGGTTAATATTGACATTAACCATCCACTGATCTTAGAGGGTTTGATTCAAAATTGTGGCATCAACTTTGTAAAAGCCGATCTTCAGAAGATACTAGGCCCATTTGGAACTGTTATCAACTTCCATTACAAGCTTGAACAGAAGTCAGAAATCGAAGTGTTTACTAATGTTGCTCTAGTCAAATTATTGCTTGGGAAAGGTATATAATCTCTATCCATCCCTGGGCTATTTGAATATGAAGAGTCATCAGTTATAATTCTTTTTTGTGGTGTGCCACCCCAGTGTTTTTATTGTCAACAGCGGGGGCACCTAATGAGAAATTGTCAGGAGAGAAAGTGCAAGCAATGTGGAGATCTTCTTAGAAGATTTCATAGATCTACAGGTAAGGGTGATCAGCCTTTGATCCAATCAATGACTGAAAAGATAACCACTACAAGATATAACAGGGTTCCACATTACAGAGAAGAGGGACTTAGGATGGGAACCTCGCAGACAGCCAGACGAAGGACCCCAGAAAACATAGAGGATTCAGTTCTACTCTTTATTAGTGAAATTCTTAAATTGATTTTCATAATAAAGTCTTGGTATTGTGTCAACAAAACATGTAATAAAATTTAATAGTCCTATCTCCACAATTTGTTTAGATTGATACAAGCTTCCAAAATATAAGTAAAGCACTGCATTATGGTGAAAAACATTATAGGTTAGCAAATTAAAATCAAAATAGAAAATATTGAGAGGCAATAAAAAGAGGAAAGGAAAAAAAAATCACTTTTCAGATTTGTGGTTTCAAACATCCCAAATATCTATGTGTATATTATAATAATAAAAAGTCATAAGTATACAATACTGAAAAATTAATATTAGTTAATTATTTTTCAACTCTCACATTTTTTGGCAAAATATTTTAGCCAAACAATATTTAAACTAAAATCTTTTTTACTTAATTCTTTATATATAAAGTATTTGAACAATCTTATCTACAGTTGCAGAAGTTGCAATTACATAGTTGTGTATATATCTCTAAAAATAATGTATAATACACGCACACAATTTCTCATCTTGGTTCCTCAAATTTTATTTCAAACATTATAATTTTTTGGGTTTCCACAATTTTAATTACTAAATCTTCAGCATTCAGAAATGTTCTTTTTATCTGGAGATTCTAAAAGTCAATTGTTCTATTCACATTTAATATGTAAATATGGAAAAAATATCTATCTAAAAATCTTGACGACACTATTGAAATACATCAATATATTTTTGAAGTTACTTGTTTACAAACTCAGCTCAGCCTTCAAATCACACCTTAAAGCTTTTACCCCTTATTATAGCAAACTCTGATAGACAACTAGTCTTTGCATTTCTATCATTTCCTTTTTGTGGGAAAACCCTCCTTATATATCTTCTTATCAGTGATGTAGTTGATTTAGCAGAACAACCGTTTCCAAATTATCTTATTTTCCTAAAAATAAAATTATTGATTCTTTTAAACTTACCTATAGCAAAATGTTTTTTCATAAATCTAATTTTAAATAAATTAACAAGAAAAACAAAATACATTCCTTTCATTTTTATAACTTTTAGCATGATTTAGGATTGTTTCAATTTTAAATATTAAATCTATTTTTTAAAAATTGCGATAGATTAAAAATTATTATTATTTTATTACTGCTATTGAAAAAATGCAAATATAGCATATGTCTTTCTTATATTTGCATCATTATTTTCTTATTTAAACATTAACAACAACAAAAAAAATTGCCTTTGTAATATTTTGACAATCGTTTCTTCATATCATATTTATTTTGCGTTTTTAACAGTGGTGTTGAAAAGCTGCAAAAGAACTTTTTATTCCTCCCTCCGTTTTTTTTCTTATTTCATTTGACTGCGTTTGAGCGATCACTTTTCACATAATAAAAGCTATTTAAACAAAAACTAGTTACATATTGAAACATAGTGCGTTAAAGGTCTGCTTATCCCTCGCATATATATATATAAATGGATTTTTCGCAGATACATGAGGGGTCAGAATGACTAACCTTGGCACTCATGTGGGCTTTGAACGTTCCTTCATCAGATTTTTAATGAAATGAATGGCTGAAGAGTTGTGGCTTGGAGTGGTTTGAAGCCTGTCCATTAAAGTATGAAGATTGGCTATCTTAATATAAAGCTGAGCACTGATTGTATATATGTGTCGAGATGGTAATCTGGATCAACTGATGAGTGCTGGTTTAGCATGAAATATGTGTATTGGTGATTATTTATCTTTTCAACGTGTATGATCAGGCAGGTCAGCAATATGAGATTGCATGGAAGAGTTGAGGGTCATGTGAAAGTTTGAGTTTGAACCTCATATATTAAATTATATGTGCATGTGTGTGTTGCCTGTTCAGTGTATTAAGTTACAGATTGGAACATAATGTATTAAAGGTCTGTCGATCCCTCGCATATGTATGTAAAAATGGATTATTCTCTGGTACATAGTGGTCAGAATGACTAACGGCAACATGGGTAAGATGACAACCTTGGCACTCCTGTAGGCTTTGAACATTCCATCATCAGATTTTCAATGAAAATGGATGATTGAAGAGTTGTGGATTGGAGTGGTTTAAAGCCTGTCCATTAAAGTATGAAGCTGAGCACTGTTTGTATATATGTGTGGATATGGTAATCTGAAAATGATGAGTGCTGGTTTAACATGAAATACATATATTGGTGATTATTTATCTTTTCTATATGTGTGTGATCAGGTGGGTCAGCAATATGAGATGGCATGGTGAGTTGAGGTTATGTGAAAGTCTAAGAAAGTGAAAAATGATAAAAAAATACTTCAAATTCAAGTATACACATTAGCATGACTTCTAAACAATACTATCCAACTCTGTATCTGAAGTTCAAAGTCCATAGATTGTAGCCCACTAATGCCACTTTTATTGCAGGATTTTTTTATGAGCTCCCAAAATAATAAACCATTTGATTATTTATAGTATTAACTTCACAATTAAATAGAATTCATGAATAGGATTAATTTTACATTAGATCAAAAATTGATATGTATTTGTGATTTATGTACATATATTTTTTACCCATTTCTGAAAAATAATAGACATACCCAAATGGAAGAAACTATGGTCTTAAATAAACTAATATAACTTTTAAATTATACTTTAAATATACACATAAAATGACATTTTCGCATTTTTATTTCTTTCATGATGCTTTCTTAACCATGAAGTAAACTTGATCATCAATTTGAATTATTAAATAAATGAAACATAATAACTAATATATAGCTTATATAAAAAGAGACAAGAATTATATTACAAAATGCTAATGTAAATTGCTATAAAAGTCTTATGAGAAAGTTTTATAGTTTAATTTCACACCTAATTAAACAATTTTTTTTTGCAATATAAATATTCATGCAATAGGTCATGCATATCATAAAACTATAAATTGTTTACATATACAATAATTATCACATTAATAAAATTTAATAAGTATTATCATAATTGATCAATGCAAGTGAATGTTAAATGTGTAGGAAATATATTAAAGGCAAATTCTAAATGACTTGACTATTACATCTTTGTCTTATTAAATGAAAATATATTAATTTATATAAAGCTCATGTATTTAAAATCCTATTAAAATTTAGAATTTAAGTAATGAAAAAATCCATTTTGTAAAAATAAGTTATAAAAGCATTATATATAAATTGACGATTTAAAAGTTGTGAGGTCATAAAACCAAAAAGAAATTGAGGTCTTTCTTATAAGATTAATACAAATAAAATTCAACTAATTGAATAAAGTAAATTCTCAGAAATGCAATAACTAACTAACATTTAGTATACTAATATTATTAATCTAACAATAATATCAAGTAAAATAGATTCTTATTTCAGTAATTATTAACTAATATTTATGAATGCAATTAATATATTTAAAATGCAATGTAGGGATGGTAAATTTTTGATGATAAAATGTTTTACATTTTCATGAATTTTTTTAAAGAAACATTAAGCCACTGCGGATGTTAAGCTACAGCTTATCTATCTCTAGTACCAAACACACTGATTTGTATTTGTTACTTCTGATAGTGGCTTTGGCAAACTTCCTAGCATTACTTTCAAATCTTTTACTCATTCTCAGTTTCTAATCTGAAAATAAAAAGTAAAAATAATATTCAAAAGGGAAACATGAAGAGGTGTTCTCACAAAATGAGATTCACTTTCATTTTTTTGTATGTTGTTTATGCAATTTTTCTCAAAGAATTGTTCTCTATTGACATTTATGGGGAAATCTGAATCAAACATGCTTTCAAAAATTGTTTACAAAATGATAATTTTTCCTAACATTAACAAAGATTCTTGCGCAACTTTGTTTTCAATTTATCTATCTCAATGATTTGTAAAGAGAATATAGAAATCAATGCCAATGTTAAGTTATTGTCTTAAAATTATTATTCTGAAATGGAATGCAAGCTAAAATTACGGTTGTTGTTTAGAAACTATAATGCAATATGACAGCATATGCAAGAAAAATCTATGATAATTTCATATATAATTTGGTAAAAATCCTCTAGATTTTAAAATCCTAGTATTCAGCACTGACCATGGATGGTTTCTGATTACTGGAAATGTCTAGGGAAAAAATATATTTTTAAAAATTTACTTTAAATCAGTACAATTGCCTTTTTAAATATTTTTACTGAGTTCATTATAAAATAAAGTGTTATATGTATTATAGTCAACTTTTGAATTGTAAGATATGATGTATGATAATATAAAATACTTAGGTTTTATTCAAAGGATCACCAACTGCTGCATCAAATCGTTTCACTAACCACAAATCATTTAATAGGGTAGAATCTTATATAGAACATTTTATTTGTTTTATTTGAAAATGTAAAAGATGAAATATACATAATTATTATATGTAATATTTTTAATAATTAGAAAGAACACATTTTAATCCGGTAGTAATTATAATTAATTACACTTTTTATCATCTTTATTATTAGTATATATATGACAAAATTAATTAAATACCATATAAATATGTAATCTATTAACATTATTTATTTATGCTTTTTATAGAAATTTATAGATGAAAAATCAACTAACTTCTTGTCATTTAAACCTGTCTTCTGCCCAGGAGACCAATTGAGTTCACATCAAACATAGCACCTCACTTTTTATTTAAATAGATTCATAACACTCAATTTGATATTAAAATTTGAACATGAATTTTAGTGATAATTTAAGCAAAGCCTCCTTTGAATCATCTTAATGCTAATTTATAAGACAAAGATTATAATCCAATTCATTTTTAAATAATCTTTCCTTCAAATAAATATTTTAAATATGTAAATATTAATTAATTAAATACCTCATAAATATGTAATCTATTAACATTAATAATTTACCCCATTTATAGAGACTTATGATTTTTTATACATCTTTTGATGAAAAATTAACTAACTTCTTGCCAACATATTTCTGTTAATCAAAACTGTTGATGCAATCTTTTTAATTAATATTAAGCTGATACAAAAGAGGCTTTAGTTAAATTATAGCTAAAATTCACATTCAAACTTTAATACAAGGCGAAAGTTAAGTCTATTTAAATAGACTGAATTACTATGTTTCAAGTGATCTTGACAGGTTTTTGAGCAGCTGATGTCTCAGATTTGATTGATGTAACCAGGTGTTCTAAAAGAAGTTAATTGTTTGTTTTTTTTAATTTATCAAACATTCCCATTCCTATACATATATATATCATAAAATTCTATAAATTTCTCTAGAGAATATAAATATCTCTCTCTATATATAAGGTGTTTCATAATGACAAATGAAATTAAAATTAAGATGCTAATCTATCCTGATGAGGATTGTATTGTAATAATCTAGAAATATGTAACTTAATATGTTGTTTAATAACGAGCTTAGTAGAAGAGGTTTTAATGCTCTGATTTATATAGTATATACTTCTTTAATAATAAATTTTGTAATTGATTATATTATATATCTTAATTTTATAAACAGAAAATGAATGCCAAGCCTTGTAAGTGTATTTTTAAAATAACTAAATTTTAATTAAAAGCTTATATCATCTCTTTTTATGGTAGGAATATTTCAAAGTAGATGATTCCACTATTAATTGAAAAGAAGTGAGAGACTGAGTTAAATATTCAGAATGCTCATGACTTATAATACTGCTAATGAGTGACAAGCTAAGAATAAATATATCATGAAAATTAAGAAAAAAAATTAGTAAATTTAGCTCATTTTTTTTATCGTTGGACCCTTGCAAGTCTGAACAAATATAGAATTAAAACTCTGCATTCCAGTATCTTCATCACCATCCCCACACATGTCCCAGAAATTAAGTCATTCAGTAGATATATGAGATGAAGTCAAAAATTAGAGTATTATTTTATAAAATCATTAATTTTGTTCAAAAAAATTAATTAATAAATCAATCATAGATAATAATAATAAAAAATATATAATTATATATAATCCAAAAAAGAAAAAAATTAAACAAAATGATAAATAAATTTTGTTAAAAGTTTATATTAGATGAATGATAGTAATGAAAAGAATAGTTATGAATGGACATATTCTTGCTGTTAGATTGTTTCTCATTCAAATTATATGTAAAGATAAAGGGATGGTGTAAGAATAATATAAAATATAATGCTTACTATTTCATTTTTCATTCATACTATTTGTAAGTAACTCAATGTTGGCATTGATATTTTCTGAATATTATTGGCACATCATTTTTATAATAATGAATAGACATCATCACACATTAAAATAATGCTGATGCTCAATTTTGACTGCTAGAGTGTGAGGAAGGAATGCATCTCTTCACCACATGACAAATAATTATTATATAATATATTGCAATATTAAAATAGTAATGCTTGAGGAAAATTCATTTCTAATAGATCAGGGATATTACAAATACAATTTATGAAGGGCTTACATTATTTAGAACCAAAATTTTAATTTCATAGAATGCTTTTTTGTTACTGAAATATATATTACCACATCATCATACTTAGGTGTTATAAAGCTCTTACTATATATTTTTATTCTTGGAAACCATTTTCTGAACTAGAAATAAACATACAACTAAGAAGCATCTCAAGCAGAAGTCATAATATATTTGAAAATATTGATCTAGCTTAAATTTCAAATTCATCTTAAAAGATATAGCCACTTTATGTAAAAATTTCATACATCATATTTCATAGATATATGTATGTAACTTTAGTTGATCTATATTTTTATGATCAAGTAAACCAATAAAGCATACCTAGAATGTCTTTAAACATAATATATATATATTATGTATAATAATGTTAATTTATACACTTTCAAAAAAGCATCTTGTGACTCCAGTTTACATACTGCTTTTCTCTAATGTTATTGCTGTGACTTCAAATAATCAATAAATATTAGATAGTAACATATCCAGAGCTATCCTATCTATATCCTTAAATTACATTAAACCTTATGCCTAGTGTTAATGAGAAGCTTGGATATGGATCTAATGCACCTGGAATTTTTTGTTAATGTATTTTTTAAGCTATTAACATAAAATTAAAAAAAAAAAGAAAAGATATATGAATTTAAATCTAAATTATTTTAATAATTACATAGTTCAAGACACCAGTTCAGTAAAAATATTTTGGTTTCCTTAATTTTATAACATATATATTCTTTGTTTGGTATTGATATAAAACTAAAAATACATCACATGATCAGAGAATTTGCTTTTGAAAGGCATTATATTAACTGGGACCACTGCAAGCTTAAGAATATTTTAATATCACATGACCCCTCAAAAAATAACATTTTGATTATATAATGTTGCAAGTAATTCTTTATCTTATGAGTGATTTTATAAGAAAGACACACTTTTACAAAATAAAAAAATGTATTAAATATTTTATATTTAATAAAACACAGAAAAAAAATTGTACAACTTCCTATATGATACTTCTTAAAATAGAATTTGAAATTAAAATAGAATTCATATTTAAGCTAGAAATTTTATGCTTAATAGTTGAATTATTTTCAGTTTTATTCATTATATAGAATATTTTCTATCTGATTAATGCCTTTAAATTATTTTTATTTTTTTGTTGATGTATGTTGCCATATAGAGTGCAGTCCATACAATACATGGATGATATAATAAATGCTATGGATCATTCATTTTATGACAAGATATAAAATCATCTTCATTTAGCATTATCATAAAATAATAAAATTTAAATATAAAGCAATGAGAATGTTTCAAACTAAAAAACTTTAACAGTTTAGCTATATACAGTATATTAAAATCAAATATATATACATTTTTTGCATATGTTAATGAAAAGTGAAAATAATAAAATGCAATAGGTACTACATCTAAATGATATTTCAAACAAATGAATTGTATCATTAAGTAGTGGATTAGAATATTTAAATTTTATTTTGTTTATAAATTTTTATTATTATTATTTTCTTTTTTGGATAGTAGATAGTTTAATCAGTGAATGTTCATATAGTAGATGCAATGTTTTCATTATATATTGAAAATATTATATATGTAATGCATATTTTTATGTGGTTTACTACCATTTACAAATTTTGGCATCCTCAACATGACTTGGAAACAAATATGACAAATATTGAGAGTGGGGGGGGATTTTGCATTTTAACATTCATTTATAAATTATATAGATTTCTTACAGCAAACTTATAACCTATGGTCAAGCATTGTTAGCTGGGAGGTCATCGCACCCGCCTTGCAAGCAAGTAGTTGGTTACAGACAGTTGTGGGTTCACGTCCCGGCTGATGCTATGACATATGAAAAAAAAAAAAACTTATAACCTATGTTATGTCTATAATAACCATATATCAAGGTTGTTGATGTATCATTTGATTGCATGAGTGTGAAGAGAATAACATCTCTTTAACCACACTATAATATATTCACAATGTCACTAAAATAGATAAGATGATTTCTGAACTTGCTACTCTAAGAAAATCATGGATACACTAAGTAAGATTAAAGAGTTTCATTCATTATCTATTATTACTCTTTTCCCATTTAACTAATAGAAATAAAATCAAACATTTTCCCTTTACATATATATTAAAATAATATAATTATCAGAATCATTTTATATACATTACTTATCCAAATATATGTGAATCTTTTTTTAAGTATTTGTAAATATAAACAAGTCAATATCCATATGAATCACATATATTTATACTCTATAAAACATATATGTGATTCAAGCATACATCCCTAAGTGTTAATCCTTATTTTTATGAAATATTGATTAGATGTTGGTATCTTCTAAATATCTTTAAATAAAAAAAAATATATACATTATTATATGCTTATATTTAATAAAACTTCTGTGCTCAGACTGATGTGTGTATATATTATATATTTATATACTTATATGCTAAAATTATTTTTTTAAGTGAAAACATTATTTCATCAAATTCATGAAGTAGTTTAATGGTTTATTGATGGGAATTCATAAGAATTTTGAGAACCAAAAATGCCCACTGCCTCAAATATTCATTAATTTAAATGACCAACTTATATTTTATTATTCTTTTTTTTATTACAATACAAAATATTACCTTGTAGATATATTTATAACTTCTTCATTGTTAATGCTTTATGTAGGTTTGAGAATCTTTTGTTCTTTCCAAAAAAAATATTTAAAACTTCATAAAATTATTCTTTATGAGATTTACTATTTAACAATAAACTATTTCTTAGAAAAAACAAACTTACAGTATTCATGACAGATTATTATGTCTTCAAAACGCAGGTTATGAGTTGATAATCAGGTGATCCAAATTACTTTTATTCTTTTTTTACATTAGAAAAGGGTAAATAAATCTTAATATAATGACTAAGTTATTATACATATGATCAAATAAATCATGCACACTATATAGAAATCAATAGCTATACCACAACTGACAATTATTTTCCTACTAACAAAATAAAAATGAAATTTTTTTAAAATTCCCCATATACAATTAACTACCCACCAAACAATTCCAATTTTTTTCACCTCTTATTAAAACATCATTATTTAGTTTATTTCTTACCCATTTACAAAAAAAAAAAATCATCCAACAAGTCATTATTTTATCATTTACTCAAACACTTATATGATATAAAGAAGATTAATGTAGAAATTGAGATAATAGTTTTATCAATATTAATATTTGTATTACTTTTTTGTAAAAACAAAATTTAGTCTATACATTAATATATACTTAGACCCTGGCTACCATTTGTTAATGACCTTTCATTTATTACTTGCAATTGCACATCATTTTCAAGTAAAGGAAGATTGTAAGAATTGGAATAAAAACTGTCTAATATTAAGTAGCACATTGCTGGACTGAGTGAAGTTAGAAGGAAAGATGAAGAGACAATTGATTTAAAAAGTGGATATAGTCTTTATTACAAAGGCACAAATATTGGAAGCTCAAGTGGAGTAGGATTCATTATAAATAAAAAGTATATAAACAATATTGTGGAGATTGGTTATGTATTGGACAGAGTAGTAAGATTAATTATTCAATTTAATGTGACACCAAATTAAGATTTTCATTATGATGAAGTAAAGGATTTTCATATAGATGTATAAAGATTTTTGCCCATATCAAATGACATTTTAAAATTATTATGGGAGACATTAGTTTTAGAATTAGTAAATGACTGAAAGATGAAAGTTCTGTGGATAAATTTATTTATGACGAGAGAGGACACAGACTTGTGTGGAAAAGAACAACTTTATATTTTGAATTCATTCTTTGAGAAAAATGCTAAATGGAAATGGACATTGAAGTACCCAAATGGAGATACAGCAGAATTGGATTATATTTTAATTAACAGAAAATACGTATTTCAAAATTGTAATGTTCTTAATAAATTCACCGCAGGAAGTAATCATTGATTAGTGATATGTAAGATATGTATTAATACAAAACCAGAGACAAAAATTATTAAGAAAAACTGTATTCACAGTTGACATTCCTAACCATCAGAAACATTTCAATGAATTTAAATTAGAATTTGCAAACTGTTTTAAAATATGAACAGATTTTAAAGATGATTCAGAATTGAATGAAATCAATAGGAAAATAACTGATACACTATTAAGAATTGCAATAAAGATAGCTGGTAAAAAAAATCAGCAACTGACCAGTAAAATTTCTAGTGAGACAATTTATAAAGAAAAAAAAGAATAAGAAATATATAGAAATGATATAGTAAGAAGGAGTGAATATTTAGAATTTTGTAAAATGATACAAAAAAGATTAAATAACCATATAATTTTATGATTAACATTAATACACTAATATAAGAAAAGATTGCATTCTGTTAGATAATTAAATAAATAATTTGCTGAACATTGCTTTCAATCTGGGAGGGGAGTCATAATCATAGCATTTCAGCTTGTTAGTCCAACTGGTGTCAATATTGAAGAAAAAATGATCTTGATATTTGTTGATTAATATGTAAATACATAATTTACTGGTTTATGTAAATATGTAATTTACATATATCACTTCTGAGACAAGGTTATACAGAGGACTTTTGTTTATCATATAGGTATTATTAGCGATAAATCAGGCTTCATTAAATTTGCTTTTCTTTTTGTTGCATTCAGAACAAACTATTTAGACATTCCATGGATCAAAATCTTGATCAGAATTCAGTTAGTTCTCAAGAAATTTTGACTTTACATTGGGATCTTTTTTTGTGCAAGAGTATATATATATATTGATATTTGCTAGTCTGATGGTGCTATTCACTTACAATTTCCCATAATAAACTGCTTTGCAACTATTTTCATTATAGCTAATTTTATAAACCATATACGAAAATATAATTGTGAATTAAAAAGGGAAGAACTATATTGGTAGAAAGCATTTCTGTAATGAGAAGAAAAGATGTAAATATTAATTAAAAGAGAGATGACATGAAATGTATGGAAGAGTTCTATAATTATATAGCAATAAATAATAAGAAAAAATATCTCCTATGATTACTACATCTTTTGAATTGTCCAGAATTTTAAATGAATTGAGACGTGATTAAATGTATGAAGAAAGGAAAAGCTCCAAATAATGGTGGAATTATAATTAATATCTTAAAAGTTGCAGATGAAGAAATAGGAAAGTTGGTGGCAAAATTATTTACCAAACATCAAATTGATAAGATGCACCAAATGATTGAAAGAATGCAGCACCAATATTAATATTTAAAAAAAGGTGATAACAAAGATATTAGATGTTACAAACCTATATGTCTTTTATCAGTTCTATACATTTTTTACCAAGATGACAATATTGGCTATAACAAACTTTGGATTTTAGCCAACCAAAAGCAACAAGCTGGATTTAAAAATAGTTTTACAACATTGAATCATATCCAAGTATTGAGAGAAGTTATAGAAAGAATCAATGAATATGAATTGCTATTATGATTTGAATTTGTAGATTATGAAAAGGCATTTGATTCTATAAGCATTTTTCAATGTTTAAAGCACTAAGTCATCGAATTATAGACCTATGATATTGTCACATTCTGAAGAGTATTTATGAAAATGCAACAAATGGTGACTCCAAATCTTCACAATTTTTTAATTGCTTTGTAATAAATTTTTGGCTGATTAAAGTTATAATTGTTTTTGCAAATATTGCTTCAGAGCTCTGGGAAAATGTTACAAGAATTAATAGATGAAAATAAGAAAGTAGAATTAAAGGTAAATATTGAAAAGTCTAAAATAATGTTCAATGGATTTTCTCAAAAGCAGAAAATAAAGATTGATAATGATGAGTTAAAAGAAGTTAATTGCAAATATCTTGGTCAGAGTATTAATACAGATGGAAACATAATGGATGAAGTTAATTATACAATTAGACTTGTCTGGAGTGCTTTGATAGAAATAATTCAATATTAAAAGTATTTGAAAAGGAAGGTTTTTAATAAATGTGTTTTGTCAGATCTCGCTTATGAATCAAAGACTTGAACACTTAACAGAAGAGCAATACATAGACTTCAGATCACTCAACAAAATATGAATATATAAGTTAGCTGGATTTGAAGACATAGATATCTGCCAATTTCAGATTTTCTACTTAATAGTTAACTATTAAATAAATGCCAGTCTTGAGCTGGTACTTTTAGATCTAATGTCTGAATATCCTAGCACTTCACTGATGACATCCAGCAGCTAGAAACCGATCTGTAATGGGAATATTCGGAAAAGCTTGTTAAGAGCTATTATATATATATATATATATATATATATATATATATATATATATATATATATATATTAGGAGTTACAAGAAGGGATCAAAAATGAAATACATGGGTGATAGAACAAGCAGGTGTTACTGACATTATTGAAAGAATTAAAAGACAAGTGAAACTGGGCTGGACATATTTCTAGAATAGATGAACAATTGAAATTTTAAATTGGATTGCAAAAAGATGTAGAAACATCACTTGTGAAATGAATGGATGAAGTAAGTATGTTGGAATAATGTGGAGGAGCAATGCTAGAGATAGAAGAAACAAGATTAAAGTTGGAGAGACCATCCTGCAGTGGATTGAAAATGATGAATGATTTATTTAAATTTATTGCTATTTATTACATAAAAAAATTCTGTTGATATAGCATTTTTGTTTTAATAAATATTTTTAAATAGTGTGCATTGTTTATGTATGGGTGTGAAGAGATATATTTATATATTATATCATACATACAATTGGCTCTTAGAAAACAATATATATCATTAACAATTATTATGGTAATATTGGTTTTACAATACCATTTTAAAATTTAGTTACTTTAATTGGAATGTTAATTTTAAGTGTATGTAATTACACTATTTGTCAGAATATTGTTTTTTGATGTAAATTTGATTTTCATAGAAAGTTTCAGTAATGATAAATTATATATTTGTAGAGTACTGGAAAGTGGTAAAGGTATATTGCAAAAACAAAATGTTCGCCTTTGTGCCCCAATCACAAATTGTGACAAAGTCATCTGCGTTGGAATGAATTATAAAGATCATTGTGAAGAACAGGGTGCTCCTGTACCAGAAGTACCAATTCTTTTTAATAAATTTCCAAGCTCAATTATTGGACCTTATGATGATATCATTTATCCTGATGTAACAAATGTAAGTTTAAGGCTTACCCTATTTTCTATTATTAATTAAGCTGTTGGAAAACAAATTGTCCTTCCAAACCTGTGACCTAAAAGTTGGGTAAAATTTGAAAATGTATTTAGATTTTAGTCAGACTAGATAGATGTTCTATAGTCATTCCAATTAATTATCCAGTATTGGTCCATAAATGATTACTTTGTAATTCTTAGAGGATAAAAAAACTGATGAAACTCCTAATCCTCAACAATTAAAAAGCCTACTGAATAATGCCTTTTCCATTGTTTTTTTATTATTATTTTTATGAGGGGCTTTTTATTTATTATATAAATAAAATTAGGTAGATTTGTGTGTTAAATATGGTGTCATAAAACAAATTGAAGTTACAAAATAGTAGAACACTATAAATTGATAATAATTTTTTTAATATTATGTAAGAATCTCATATTTAGTACACTGATGTTTAGAAAATCCCTTTATAAGATGAATGAAAAAATAAATCTAAGAATGAGAACTATTTTGTTTTATTAAGTGATTTTCATAAATCTTGTTAATAAATTGTATGTTATAATTCTACTTCAATTTTATCTCAGAACTTTGATTTATATTCTTGAGACTATTGATTTTTTTTTTTCAGAATAATAATTTATCAGTTGAAGATCATTACTAGATATTGATTATGTCTCATTTATAATATTTATTATACTTTATCTGAAGATAACAGTTTATAAAACTGTACCTCTGCAATTTTAAAATTGATAATTTTTTTTCTGTGTCCCTATAATATACATACAAATATATATCAATGTCATTTATTAATTACTAATGTTAGCACAAAGATCTTATGAAAATCCTCTTACTAATTGCTCCATCCGTCTTCATTTTTCTTAACATATTTGTTTTTCTTGAGTATGTGGGTTAATCTTCATTTTTATTCCAAATTCTATTTTTTACAATGAGGGAAAATAGTAAAATATACTGATTAAAACTTTTTTTTAAACTTATGGACTAAGTTGCATCAAATATAATGTTTTTCAAATAATATAACCCATTTTTATTATATATATATACTATATACTTCTTTAATTTCTAGTTCATAAACGATATAGGAGTCATTAGTATTTATGATGCAGTTCTAAAATTAAGATACTAGAATAAATTATATTAGTAGGAAAGCAGGCAAAGGCAAACTGTCATCAATGATGATCAATGGATTATAGATTTGTATTGTCAAGTTAACTCATTCTGCTTTCAGATAGAAAACAGGATCTACCATCACTGCAATACTTGTAGATTTAAATCTAAATTTACAAAAATTCCTTTAATTTTTTTGAAAAAGTAATCATTATTTTATATTTTGAAGAACTCTCTGCGATTTCCTAAAATTTAATCAATGATAAGATATTCTTGTAAATTTTATTATTAATATTAATAAATATCTTTTAAGCTTCTTGAATTTTCAAAACATTAACCATAGCCAATCAAATGACTTAGTGATATCCAAAAAACAGTGGAAGATCATTTTCAAATCATTTTTGCATTGCTTTAATTAGAACTACAACAAAAAGTTTCTAGAGAATTAATATTAAATACAAGATTTATAATTTTTTTAAAATTATCTTAGCCATTTTTTTTAGTATAATAATTATATACAATAAATACCTTTCATACAATTTAAATTAGATGTACATAAATCTGCAGAAATATCAACTCCAGTCATTATCTAGTTGCCATACAATATGAAAAAAATTGACCATTTACTTTGCAATAAACATGCATTTCAAGCATGACTTTCTTCATCTGCTGCCTTGGAGCACTGCCAAAAATCCATGTGCATATTACATCTAACTGATTTATATTAGTACTGTAATAATGACTGAGTAATAATATATCATGTGGCTGTTATATTGTGTGGATTGTTGGCAATGCTCTAAGACAACAGGCAAAGAAAGTTTATCCCTGATTGCATGCATATTGGAAAAAAAATGTAATTTTTTGTTTTATTTAGTTTGCAGCCATAGTAAAATATATTACACATAATGATTGGAGCTAACATCTCTCCAGATTTATTGATAATAAAATACATTATTTCAGTGGTTGATAGTTTTAGCTTTTAAAAATATTTTGTAAACAAATGTAATCACATCTCTGATTATTCCTCTCATGCTATCTTAATCATTTCAGTTGCTACACTATATTTACCAGTATGATTTTTATTTTGAAACTTATCATGTCTGCACCTTATTTAATCTTATGGGCTAGACCCTTATTGGGAAGCTTTACTGTTCCCTGATTGAATGCCAATAGTTTATTCAATAATGACTCAACACTGCTTCGGTTAAATCCAGTGCATTTAATAAATTTAACTTACAATAATTTAATACCTAAGCTGACAATAATTATTAGAGTAACTTTGCATTTTATATACATACATACATACATACACATGAGCCCATAGGCATACAAAATCATTTTAACCTGTTTAGTCCCTAGCTGGATTTCTCATATCAGGAGGCAAGCTCTCTGTTCTAGAAACTACTGGGCAAAGAGTCATATCCAGCACCCCAAATTTAAGTCCATCTTCCAGTTGAGCTCCTGGTTAACTTCCTTTCTTTTTCTCCTCCAACTTGCATCTCTTCTTTCATTGTTTTCTTCCTACAACTGATTGGTTGATATTCCTACTCATCAGATTAGTAATTTCTCTATGTGCACACATGTTGCATTCAAAAATGTTTTACCTTTTGATCACTTTAATTTACGAGTTATTATGAGACTCACATTCTTGTTATCAATGGCAGAAATCTGATTTTCATTTCTTTAATTATTATAAGTACATTTTTATCTCATTATCACTAATTTTTTTTTGTTGCTATAATTAGAATATAGTCTTTTTATCTAATCTTATAACTTCTTATTATTTTTTAGTTCTATTATCTTTATATATATGTGCATGTACCCCCACACATACATATCATTACTTCTCCCAAGTTTGGAGTTTAGTTTTTAATTTTTGAACTTAATATATAGTCACTGAGATACTTTGGGGTTTTTAATTTGTCTTTTAACACATTGTTGAGGGATAATTTCAATCTCACTTGTTGTATTTTCTCTTGAAGTGTTTGTCATAGTTCATTGTCAGGGGTATTATTTGTTTGTTTTATTTTTTCTTTGTATCTTGACCTTGGTCTCTGTTGTGACTAACATGAGTATTAGGTCCATGCTATCTTTCTGCAGTTGGTTTATATGCTTCATTAATATTTTCCCATCATTCATGTGCATTATCATGACTTGTTTTGAATGATGCTGAATCTCAACTCTCTGCATCCAATGATTATTTCTTTTGTTCATGACCCATACTCTATCTCAAGGTTTAAATTTATATGAATACCTGTGTTGCTTGTTTTGATCTGTGGATGGTACTATGTTTGTTAGTTTTGTGCATAGATTTCTTTCTAGGTATAAGTCATTCGGTGATGTTCTAGATTTGACAACTGGGGTTGAATGTTGGTGGAGCAGAGCTATAAGAATTGCTTCCTCTATTTTAGTTTTACCCATTTTTTTATAGATGAATTTAAATTTTGCATTGCTATTTTTTTATAGATGAATTTAAATTTTGCATTGCTCTTTTGGCCAGTCCATTTAATTGGGAGTGATATGGGGGGGGGGGTTTGAATAAGTGCTTGATTTCCATTCTTGTATCATTTCCCTGAATTTCTGTGATGTAAGTGATGTGTAATTTTTCTAAACTAATGTTTCAGGAAATCCATGATGGGCGAATATCTCATATAGTTTGTTCAGTGTTTCATCTGTAGTTGTGTTTTTACTATTTTGTATTTGCCCCACCCTGAATATGAGTTGACCACCACAAAGAACATTGATCTTTAATGGACTGCAGTGGTCTATATGAATTTGTTGCCATGGCTTG
This sequence comes from Epiperipatus broadwayi, assembly GCA_028023455.1. Classification (NCBI taxonomy): domain Eukaryota; kingdom Metazoa; phylum Onychophora; class Udeonychophora; order Euonychophora; family Peripatidae; genus Epiperipatus; species Epiperipatus broadwayi. The sequence continues at coordinate 7,940,656 of JAQFVV010012440.1, read as the reverse complement.
TCAGCTTTAGACAATGCTTCAAAATTTAGCACTTGACCGACAAGGCATTTCTTTATGCATTTTTCAATGTCTGCATTAATATTTGGCCACCCTATATATAGGGCTTTTGTCCTAATTATGTCTGTGATCTCATGTAGCAACTTTAATATTTTCTGTCTACCTATGACTGGTATTAGTACCTGGTCACTCATAAGGTTACAGACAGACATCTATTTACAGATATTCCAGAGTTTCTTGTGAAGGATCTGGAACATTGATTAGGCCAGCCCTTTCTGATTTGCTTTATGATCTTTGACAACTCATCATCTTCTGTCCCACATGCTATAATTTTGCTGTTAATGTTTTGATTTTTCATCATGTCTGTATTGTAGATTTCGGTTTTCTTTCTTGATTTTTTCTTTCAGGCAAACATAAATTTTTGTGGTTTACAGATTATAGGCAGCACCTCTGTGTTTCTTTTAATGATACAGGCATTGTTTTGATTATCCCTTGTGCTTCCTTAAACAAGCTAGGAAATCTATTTTCTATTTCTTTTTCAATCTTAACTTTTTTCACAAATGTAAGTTTAATTCCTAACTTTCTGAACCATTCACAGCCGATTAAAGGATTGATGGGGGCAAATATTATATATAATGTTAGTTCTACAACTTTACCCTCAATTCTATATACTGGGGCTTTAACTACACCCTTAATTTTGATAGTGTTATTATTTACATCTAAAGCTTTCAGATCCATTTTAGTAATTACAGAGATTTGTTTACAATTCAACATTACAGTATACCAATTGCAGTCTGATATCAGTGATATACTACTGTCAACCTCCATGGATATAAACTGATTATACAATTTAATGTTCAGCATTATTTTATCATCATCGGGTATTGACATATTTTTAATGTTGGTAAACTGCTTTTCCTAACCCTGAAATGTACAGTTATATTTAGTTATTTCATTACTGGTTACATTAATTTTTTTCATGTATATTATTTCCATGTGCCCTATTTTTTGAAAATTTTACACCACTCATGCCTGTAAAAGCAGTTACTGGCCTTGTGGCCAATTTTACCACAGCAAAAACAATTAAATGGCTTTTTACTGTAATTAGTTTTATCATTACCATTTCTAACTTCATGTTTTACAGGTTTACATGTTTTGCAGATTTCTGTTTGCTTTTTTCCACTATTATTGAACTCAGTGAAATTATGCAATTGCTCTAGGAAGAATTCATAAGCTATGCTACACTTTATGACTTCACTGTAGTCTAAATTGGTGATGGACACTAATTATTGCCTTAAATTGTCACTATTAATTCCTCTTAGAAATTGTTTAAAGGAGAGCCTCATCTATGAATGTCCTGTACACTCACTTCCTTGCAAGATTCCTCAGAGAACAATTGTAATCTATAATATTCCTCCCATCTCTGGTAGCAGTCATGGAAATACAGTCTGGTGACATGTCTAGTGGGATGGGGGTTGAAATAGTTTGACTGCTGCTTTTTAAATTGATTGTAAGAGCATTCTTTGGGAGTCAAGTGCTCTGCTAGCCTGTTTGCAGTCTCTATTACCTCTTTTCCAGCAAAGCATCATACTGTCACTATTTTGAACTTGTCATCTTTGATTTTATTTATGAAGAGATACTTTTCTATATGTTGGATGTACAGGAGCCAGTTACTTGTTTCGCTGACATCAAATTCTCCTATAGCAGATTGCATTTCAGCAAATCTCTCTATGCATATAAATCTACCTGATTAACCTTGATTCTTAATTTGAATCAAACTGGCTGACTGTTAATTGTTATATCCACTAAGTGTTGGAATTCATTTAGACTGTGCCAATTGTTATGTCCACATTGTACTTAATCTTACGAACTGGACTTTTATTGAGGAGCTTTACTATTTTCTGGACAAATTCCAATAGTTTACCCAATAATGACTCAACCCTGCTTCGGTGAAACAATACACTAACTGATAATAATTATTAGAGTAATTTTAGGTTTTATGGTACTTTGGTATTAGAGCTGCAATGTAGGGGAGATAGGCCAATCTTTTCACACCCACAATAAATGTGTAATGTCACGATGACATCAAATTGAAAGAAAATAAACCCTGCAAGTACACGTGCAGAACATGTTTTTATCTTTATCAATGCAATTTTTTTTTTTGTAATACTTTGACATTTTCAGTTATTGTCCAGATTTCTCTGCTCTACTTAATGATATAAAAGAAATGGTTCTGCCAGCACAAAAACGTAATAAAAGTCTCATAATTAATATGTATTTTTTTTGTGTGTAGTTTTTGTTCTTTTTTTTTTTTTGGTTTAAGTTGTTTATAAAAAATATATATATTTATTAGCATTTCTGTTGAAAATCCCAACATACTCTCCAATCATGTGCTACATTTTTGGAGGGAAATTTTTTAATAGATATCTCCATTTTCTGTGGTAATATTAAATGTTTTGTTTCAAGGTGACAATTCCTGTTATGTATTACATGGTAAATATTATATGAGCATATTTAATATGTTTTTATAAATATTATTTAAAAACCAAAATCATTTGCTGTTTTTTTAGTAACAATTTTTTTGTGTAATGGTGTCATTTCATTAAGATCACAAATCACATTTTTTTTTTGGATTGGGAATGTTGTTCTTAAAAGTTGTTAGTGTAAAAGTCATACATATAGTTAATATCTTTTTATAAATATTATTTAAAAACCAAAATCATTTACTGTTTGTTTAGTGTATATTTAAACTAACAATTTTTTTTGGGTAATGCCGTCATTTCATTAAGATTGCAAATGACATTTTTTTAAAATTTCAAATGTTCTTAAAAGTTGTTAGTGATCAACTTGTACATATTTGAATGTCTCATTATTTAAAAACGAATATCATTTATTGTTTGTTCAGTGCATATTTAAACTAACAATTTTTTGTGTAATGCTGTCATTTCATTAAGATCGCAAATCACTTTTTTTTATTTCAAATGTCATACTTAAAAGTTGTTAGTGTCCAAGTTGTACATATTTGAATGTCTTGTTCAAAATTATACATTTCTTATTGAAAATGATAAATATGTTTATTATGTTTTTACTTTTATTTATTTTTATTCCTGTAACACGGAGCATGTATTAGAACTACAGTGTCTGTTTACATTTGTATCAACCCCCCAATAACTTTGTAAATCTTGCCAAAGATCAATGTACATGTTATTTTGATCAGATCTCATGATTACAAAGTTATCAGTGGATTGATACAAATGTGAACAGGCACAGTAGATCTAATACATGCTCCATGTTGCAGCTCTAATACTCAAGTACCCATTTTATATACATATATACACATGAACCTGTAAGCATACAAAATAATAATAAAGATCATTCCAACCTGATTAGTCCCTAGCTTGCTTTCTCATATCTGGAGGCAAACTTTCCACTCTAGAAGCAACTGGGAAAAAGATGATGTCCAGCACTCAAATTTAAGGTCATTTCCCAGTTGAGCTCCTGGTTAACTTCCTTTCTTTTTCTCCTCCAACTTGCATGCCTTCTGTCATTGTTTTTTCCCTATAGCTGATTGGCTGGTATTTCCACTTATCAGATAAGGTAGTTATTTCTCTAAGTGCACAAATGTTGAATTCCAGAATGTTTTTCCTTTTGTTAATTTTAATTAAAAAGTTATGAGATTCAAATTCTTATTATCAATGACAGAAACATGACTCTCCTTTCTTTAATTATTATAAATACATTTTTATCTCATTATCACTAATGTTACTTTTTCACTATGATTAGAATATAATCCTTTTTCTAATCTTAAAACTTCTATTTATTTTTTAGTTCCACATTTAAAAGATAATTTTTTTAATTCTACAATTATTTATTTACTATTACCTTTATATGTATCTGCATGTACCAACATGCATACATATCAAAACTGCATATTGTAATTCATCAATCATATATCTCACTTCTTTATTGTTAACTTCATTATAATACAGTACAATTTTAAAAGACCTCTTGGTTTAGGAATATCACATCTGCCTGCCATGTTCATGACCTGATTTCATCCAAATCAGATAAAAACTGGAAAAATTTTAGTTTTTGATCAGGTTTAGGATTTTTCTTTTAGGTACTTAGCCCAAAGCTAATGCAACTTACTATTTAATATTAGTCATTAAATAAAAATGTGAAACTTTTTAATTAGAAGGTTAAATGTTCTAAGTCTCACCAAATAGCAGTTGTAAGTGTGGTAATGCCTCACTTCTATTGATGCAGCTGTGGGAGGAGTAGGGAATTGCTCTCAAAAAGATGTTGACTTTCTGTAAATTATTTAATTCCTGTTATCATTATTTCTGGAGTACATAAAGTAAATTTGATTGCATTATGATATAATAAGTGCCTCGGTATTAGTGAAATGATCAAATATTTCCAATAGTAAGAAAATTAGGTAATGATGTGAATATTAAATTTTCCATATGTAATATTTAGATTTCCAAAAAAGAACTTAAAATTATGAACAATGATGCTATATGTAATCTTACTAATACATTTTCAAAGTTGTTGCTGAATTTATCTTTGTAATATCCAGAATAATAAATATTTTTAGTGGCATAATGGATGAACTGATGTAGTGACTACTCTCTGGACCTGTCTATTGGACAGACTACTATTGATTGAATATTTTTTTATTATCTATTATTTATTGTCTTTGGGTTGAATGGTGTTCTTTTTCTCTTTTGATTACTTTTATTATTCATCACTTTTATTAGATCCTTATCATTCATTGATTCTTAGCTTTTACTTAGGTCTTATCAAATAACATTTTTCTATCACAGACTTTTCTGATAATGAACAATAGCAAAATTCATTCTTCTACTTAGATATGAGAGGTAATGATTTAGATTTTTGAATTAAGGGAGTGATTAATAATACATCTTTTTTGATGTTTTTCTTATGTCTTAATCAAAATAGATTAAATTAAATTAATCTTTTAAATTGCTAACATTTATTATGTCCTCTTGATCATCTACAAATATCAGGGGAAAAGTCAATTTGATAGATCTCCTGTGTTGATTAATTTTAGAATTACAATATAAAATGTGTTTGTGATCAAGTTTTGACTTTTTTGATAACAAACATATACGTTCTAACTCTTGTCAGAATACTTATAAATAGTATATTTATCTGTAGACAAATACATACATATTCTTCATTCTGAAAATTTAATGCATCAAAAGCCAATTTGTCTAAATTCAAAACTTTTACTATATGTAATCCTCTCTTTCTTCTGCATATTCATATGTCTTCCTTCTAGAATTGATACAGTATTTTTAAAACTACAAAAAATATCTAGAGATTGAATTTCATTGATGTATGAATGACTCAAGCCTTAATTTCTAGATTTATATCTTTAGATATATAATAAATAAATACTTTTATTTGGATCTTTAGATGCATAATTTTTTTTTACACTGAATAAGCAAAAGCTTTTTGTCTTTTCCATGTAAATATTTTTCTCCTCAGCATATCTCAGTTTTCAAGTTAATATATACTATTACCAGGAATTTTCTGGCCAACAACAAATGCAAGAGATGTTATTTTTCAGATTAGTACTGTTCAGTATATACCCTTAAGTAAGAAAGTTGTACAAATAAGAACTCTTTATATCAGGATTAATCAATTAGATCAGGGGAGAAAAATGGCATTCCAAGCCTTCTGGTAAAATTAAATATCTTTCCAACAGCTGTTTCTAAGTTTTATAAATCTGTTAGAGATTTCTGATTTGATAGTTTTCCACAGTTGATATTTCATCATAGTATTATTCTTTATATAAATGATTAATAGAAGTTGGATTTATTGTGGTCATTAAAATTCTTGTTAGAATTTATTTTATAATTATTGTTATTCATTCTTTGTTTTATTTATATGTTTGGAAATCTTTATTTTAAATTTTTTTTATAATGCACATTTGTGAATTTATATCAGCACTAAATATCTTGGAAATTCCAGTGATATTATTATGATATCTAATAGGTTATAATTAATTATAGACTTCTTTATCAAGACTATATTGAAATTTTTAACAGGATTTTTTATTTTATTTGAGCAACTATTGTTTTTCTACTTTCAAAAACAATATTCATTTGGATTTTGCATAAATCCCATTCCTACATCATTTCTAGATGAATCCTTCTTCCTTATTAATATTAGTAATTTTTGATGAATTATAAGATGACATTAAACTAAGTATGGTTTTGTTTGGTCTCAGGTATCTTAAAGATTTTTGAAGCAGCTCTTTGTTAATATTTCTTTGGTTAATTAATATAATGAAAATCACACAATACAATTTAAATAAATCTTTCAAAAAATAGATTGCCCTAAATAGTTTAAATACAATATATCCAATAATTATTTGATCTAGTATCACAAACTCAATGGATTTGTCACAAATTAAGTAAAATTTTAATTAGATTTTAAATTAGCTGAAAATGAAACCACAATACAGGTATAGTTGTGCGTGTATATATATATAGAACACACAATTAAATATTATTATTAGATTTTTATTGAAAAATTGAGAATATTAGTTAATTTATAACTGTTTATGTAAAACCTTTGGAATTAAAAATTATTATAAAAATGAGGATGTGAAATGTAAAGATTATAAACAAGCTAGAAAAGATGCTAAGAGACTAAGTATTGATAGTCTTTTTAATATAAGGTAGATGAGTTGTGATGAAAAAAGAAAGATGTGTAAATATTTTAGAGATAATATCAGACAATGGTATGAATATTATTTTGTTTATAATCATGAAAACAGCTTTACAAAGATAGATTATTGGTTAGGTCAATCAATGATTATAGTAATAAAGAAAGATTATATGAACAATTGAAAAAGAATACAAAGTAGTTATGTAAGAAGAGATTAAAGAGTTGAAGAGTATTGATTAGGAGTAATAAGTCATAGAGGGAAAAGACTCATACATTGTACATTTTATATATTATAACAATTTTCAAACTGTATGTACAATTAAGAATTATGGATAGACATATAAAAAAACAACCCTTAAGCATTTCTTGAAAAAACAGCTTTCATCAATTGGCTCAGGTCTTTGTCCACACATCTTTATCATCATAGTTTAGTATTTGTATAAATAACTATAATTCAATTTATTATATAATATATGTTTATATTATGACCATTTTTTAGAAAATGATCAAAAGATCCTAAACTTCTATTTTTTTTTTAAGTGCTATATTATGTTTTATATTTTCTGTATATACAGTGAGGAGGAAAAGAAGTAAGTTGATTCCATTAGATAATTATCTTAAGTTTCTCAAAGGTTTGCTGATCCTTTAAATGATTTTCATTTTATTAACAAGGAATTATATAAAAGAAATTAGTCAATAAATTGATTCATTAAAAAATAATGTTAAAGTTTTTTGCAGTTCTATCTTATCTTTAAAAAAAGATTTCAATTAATTTGTTAAGTAGAGAGAGAAAAGAAATCACTGAATTTGCTGATCTGCATTTTAAATATGGGAGAAGATACTTAGTATAGTAAATTATGATTTTGATTAACTAAAATATAAAAATATTTTAATAAGTTATTAAAATTAATATGTTATAAGATTGTTGTTACTTAAATGCATTTTATAAAGCATGAAATATTGGTTTTAATTATTTCTGTACAAAGATTTTGTGTAGATATAAAAATAAGCATTTATTTCAACAATTTTATATTATTAATAAAATAAATTTTATTCAGAATTCAAAAGTATACATACATATGCTGATATTAAAATTTATTCAAATTTTCAACAGAGTTTGGGGTAAAATAAACAGATTTACAATAAGGGGGTAAAAAATGTAGTATTGAAATCTGGAAAATTCACAAATTCAGAAAAGATCTAACTCCAGGGCTATGGTTCAGCAATATTCTACCAGTATTTTTCAAATTATTTCAATGTAATTTTGTTTAATATAAAATTTATAATTTTTTAAAAATATTATTTTTTTATGATTATAATCAAAATATTTATATTTACATATTTATTTACCGTTTTTCATGTCTTCATTATCTTTCTTTTCCCCAAAATGCATGAAATAATATATATAAAATATACATATATGATTTGGTGATAAATAAACAAGATTTAAAAGATGTAAAAGTGTGTATATATTTTTTATACATGTATTTTATCATGGTATTTTTTTTTGTTTAACACTTGATAAATTTATCTTTGTCATAGTATACATATACAATGAAATTTTTTCTGTCTGAAATTTTTAAAAGAAATGAAAGCTGTATAGTTCTGAGAGACAATAATATGACCTAATCTGCTCTAATAATATTTTTTTCTGATCAAATACTTGATATTTATAGTCTGTTTTTTTTTTTTTTGAAATTAAATATTATTTAATTATTAATTCATTTATAGTCTTTTTTTCAGTCATATTTTTAGTAATTTTTGAAAGTTTTTTAACTTTTTAATTTTGAAACATTTCATATTTATGTATTACAATCAGATTTCAGTCTTTTCATTATGATAAAGGAAAACTTATTAATTCATTTAATGATTTGGAAAGCTTCAAATCTGTTTTTGTGTTTTTTATTGAATGTTGGAATTTACATACTAAGGTTGATCAAATCTTTATGTGCAGAATTTTTTATTATTAGTCTTTGTTTTTCTGACAATTTGAAAAATATGTTTTTTGTTTAATGAAATTAATTTTGAATACTTTAAGATATTTTTATGTTTAGTTAAGAATTTAATTTCTTAAAAAATTAATGATTATTAGTATTATTTATTTTACTTTGCATTTATTTAAATTGTGGCCAGAAAAAAGAGAAATGTTTGTCTCATTTCACTTATTTAAAGCCCATATTGCAATTTTTTTCCATTTGTAAATTTTATCAGATGTTTAGTGTAATTTGTTAATTTTTCATAACTGATATGATTTATTTATTTTTTATTTGTTATACAACCAACTAAATGAGGCATGTATAAATTTGGTGAGAGTTTTACAACTTTTGCATTCTCAAGTGCTAGATTAAATTTTTGAATCAAACCTAGGAAGAAGAAAATGGATAATGTTAGTGATATAATCAGATATTTAAGAATGTGAATATTGTTTATATGTTGTCTTAATTTATTTATTTTTAATTTAGAAATGTTTTATGGAAAGAATAAAAACTACCTTCTTAACACTGCATACAAAACTTCTAAATAAGATATTAAAAACCTTTATTAATTCTTAATTATGATAAAATTGATTTATGATCTGAAATCAAAGTATGTGTTGCACCATCAGCTCTGGATGCACTATTGGGGCAATTATTAACAATATGGTTAACAATCTGAGTGTAATTATATTCATTTTGTAAAAAATTAATTATTTTAACATCTTTAAGTAAATGATTTTTTTTTTTTTTGCATGGAAGATCAAATCTAAATGATCCTTAATAAGGATTTTTGTTGAATAGCTATTTGTTAAAAACTTGTAAAAAAAGTAAAAGTTTTTTCTCATGTCTTGGAGTTTTTTCTCAATAAGGTCAAATGTATTAAAATCTGAAGGATGTAGAAAGAGAAGTTTCATTTTAGGGAGTTTGATTTTTTAATGAAAACTGTTGAACATTCTCATATTACTATCTTAGAATATTTGGAAGTGCTATATGATAGGTTGAACAGTGAGAAAAGAGGTGTTATCTTCAAAAACCTTTAAATTATTTTTGTTTTTATCATATTGCTCTTATAGCTTTATTGCCAAATATGCATTTTCCAGCATTATAATGCTTAGAAGAGAAGGATGACCTGCTTAAGCGTAATATAGTTTTAAAGTGCTATGCTCAAAAATATCTTAACCTCATTCAGAGACATTTTGCTTTGCTGATTGTTTGTCTGCAATAATTAAAACTTAAACCTACTAAGAAAATCTGCAAATCAATCTGAAAGTTAACCAATTAAAAAGACAATCATATTTTAAAGCCAAGAAAACCTTTAAATCAAACTATCTGTCAAGCAACTACTATAAAGTTAAGTATATTGTTGAAAATAATTAAAATTGAAACACACAGTGAACTTTTAAATGAAGAAAGGAAGCAGATCAACTAAGGAACTCCAAAACCTTGTCTATTTTAAATTGCACATAAAATACATGATGGTGATATATATATATCAAATGTTTGAAATATTGATAAGAAATTTACATATTTCAGTTTTTAAAGGGTCTCAATAAAATTTTAATTATTTGCAATTTTTTTTGTATGTGTTTCTTCTTTTATTCTCTTTAAATTTTCTACTCCATGGAAAGAAATTTGAATTTTTTTCTTAAATTATTATTATTATTGAAGCTGTAGCAGGATTGAATCTAGCACATCCATTAGATATAGCCAAAACTTCAATATTGCAGATCATCATTCAATGTCTATTGGTGGATAATAATAAAATTTAAGATTAAATTTAAATTTAATGATTATGTCAAAAATGTATCCAATAAATATAACTTGTTTAAACTGGCATAATAATTATATTATTGTGGTCTTTTTATATGTATATTCTTTTTATTTGGGTTGCTTTATTAAATATATTATTTATTAATTAACTTAGCTTATTCTCATTAGTTTCATTCTTCCATATATAAATATTTTATTTTATATATTAAGTAAGTTTAGATAATGTTTGTGACATCATTCTCAGTATCAATATTTTCTATGAACTAGAATTAGAAGCTATAACAGAAAAACTAATATAAATATGAATAGTTTGAACTAAGATTTTAAAAATATCCCTGAATCAAAAGATAACACTCATTATCATGGTTTTATTGGGTCAATATAAATAAAAGATTTATCTCACTGCTTGTACTTTGTCCCAGCATTTTTTAGAATTAGATCTCTGAAAGAATTTTCTAATGAAGAGATTTTAATAATACAGAATATTCACTTTGATCTTCTTCAGTAATTTAAAATATTCAAGTGTATGATACCACACATTATAATTAAATTTGTTTTTGTTATTACAAAAGGGATTAAATATGCTTATTGAACTAGAAAGCAGAAAAATGCTTATTTATATGTATCATTAACTGATGTCATAGAGGCTGACAGGTTCTTGGATAGTTCACACTAGCACAAATACCATTTACATATACTGAATTTGAAAAATATTGAGTTTCATATTATGCAAATATAATTTATCTAAGTCATATTCCATTGCTATTGGCAGATCAACATATAGTTATTGCAAAAAAAAATTTATTACTTCCTAATTCGATATATACTTTCTCTATTTACCTTCTGATATAAATATATATCATAATTAGTTGGTTCATTATTAAATAATTTAGTCATTAAATTTTTATAAAGTCTAAAAAATAAATTAAAATATATGCAGAATAATCATAGAATTTTTTAAAAACATTTTTACAATATCATTGTTAATAAATTTATTTTAAATTTCCTTTATATCTAGGATTTTACTTAGGAATATATATATAATATTTGAAATACAGGCACTCTTCATATAAACTGCGCACTGATTATATATATGTGTGAGAGATGGTAATCTGGACCAACTGATGAGTGCTGGTTCAGCAAGAAATATGTATATTTGTGATTATTGATCTTTTCTACTTGTGTGTGATCACATGTATCAGTGATATGAGATAGTGTGGATAGTTGAAAGGTGCTTGTAAGTCTGAGTTCAAATCCCCTATATTTACAATTAGGAATATATAAATAAGTCTTACTGAGAAATACAAATTGTTAAAGTTTATTTATCTTTTTCAAAATCAACTGCAGTATTCTAAGAATCAAAACAAAAAATTCCATTCCCAAACATTCTTTTTTCCCTTATGGTGATAATGCTTTAATTGTCTTAATTAGCTAGCAGTTACATCATGGTTACTGTTTGAAACAATGAGAGGAGATAGGGAATAATTCTTGAATTGGCTCCAAGCATTTTAAACTCATATTTTAAATTAAGGTACAAAACTAAATTTTTTTTTTCAAAAACATTACTTCATTGTTTTTAATCACTATAATTAATATTACCCCTGATTTTTTTTAAAATTACTAACTGTTGTTTTATTAATATTATGTATTTAAAATGCGTGTTTTATACATGCACATTTTTTAAAATTATAATGAGTTGTATTTAAATTTAATGTACTTATGCAAATGAAATATTTAAATTATTTTATTGTTAGAATATAAACATTGTACTATGCATATTCTCCAAATTCATGCAAATATGAAATTGTGTTTTTATATACTTAGAATAAAAACATCTAATTAAAATGACTTTTGTGATTGATTGATTATTTATAAATTGAACAAAGTTTATTTCATTTTGATTATTAAAATGTCTGATTTTCTTAACAGTGTGTTATTAAGATTAATTATTTCTTTATACATATTATTAAAATTCATTTGATTATTTGTTGAACTTCTTGAATATATAATTATAGAAAATCTCATATAAGACCATTTGAAATGTTTATAAAACATATTTAAACATTAATAATTTTCATTAGTCATTCATTAGTCTAGAGATTATCCATCCAATGAATAATATTTCTGTAGTGTAGTTTTTACTACACCATTCTCAGATAAGATAAGAAATGGCTATTTTATAGATACTGAATAATGATAAAGATATGTGTAAGAGATTGTGATCTGGACTAACTAATGAGTGCTGGTTCAGCATGAAATGTGCTTCTTAGGGATTATACATCTTTTTCACATGTCTTTGGTCATAAGTTTATGATTACATGCCTCCACAAGGTGTTAAAGTGGATAGAAGAAACCAGTCCCTATCTTGTTTGAAAGTGGTATAGTGAAGATTAGACTTTAGAAATATTCATTAAGATTTATACATAGTTTCAAAATGTTATAATAAATAAGGTACTAAAATGAGAAATCACTATGTTCATAAATTAATTAATAATTTATCTATTGAATTAAAAAAATAGAGAAATAAATAATCCAAATTAAAAAATTTATTAACAAAAAATGAAAAGAAGTAACTTTGAATACTGCAAAATGTATAATATACATAATTATTGTGTATAAAAATATATATAATTAAGATATTGTTGAAAGGTGATTGTTTTTTGCTGTGTTGTTATCATTGGCCTATTTCGAATTATATTTAAGAATTAAAGAAAATGCTGTTATATAAACTATTTGACAATTTCTCCTACTACTAAAAGTGCAACTGGGATTAGTAGAAGAAAAATTATATTTTGTGTGAATATATTCATTCTGTATTATTTATAGTAAATAAATAAATAAAGAATCAAGAATAACAGAAAAAATATTTTTTTCTCTATTAATTTCTTCAAAGTTTTTTTTTAATGAAGTCTGTAATTAATATTTTTTATTTATATATATAAAAAAGAGTTGTGTTTGTCCACTTTTTTCTGTGATTCTTTTTTTTTTTACTTTTGGAAACATGAAATCTTGTTTTTAGTCAGTAGTTGGCAAAAAAAAAATGTAACAGAAACTTATGACTAGCTGGATAAACCCTAGAAACCAATCAGCGACCACTAACTTACTTATCCATGTGTAACATCGATATAAATATTACCACAAATAGTATAAAATTGAATCTCATTATCTATTCTTCCAAGATAATTCCCAAGTGACCAATGTATCTGATGTTAGCATATATGCCCCTTCTCATATCCCACTAATATAGGGACAAATAGTATAAAATCGAATCTCATTATCTATTCCTCCAAGATAATTCCCATGTGACCAATATATCTGATGTTAGCATACATGCCCCTTTTCTTTTCATATTCCACTAAGACAGGGAGATACAAGAGACCCTTAAAATTATAAAAAAAAAACTACTTAATTTATTGTGGCAATGAAGACACAAAATGTGTGAGGAAGTGGATATAGATTTATTAGTAACAATAATAAAGAAAAACTAAAGCGAATAACATTTATATGTTTAGATTTAAACCTAAGATTATTTGCATTTCTTACAAGTTAAAATGAAATTAATTAGCGACTAAGCAGATTAACTATTGCTAACTTACATACAATAGAGGGATTATAGGCATTATATGTCTTAATAATCTTTAGGGTGGACATTCTTTGATGGTTTTATGATTAATTAATGGATAATTAAACAAAGTTAAGATGGTAATATGTACTTAATTATATCAAAATTATCATCACAAATAGATGACCGCCATATAGTTAGAATTATGATAGACTGCCCTCTTGGAAAATCAGGCTTTAAAATACATTAAGATATACTGAGCATGGTCCTAGGTTATAAACAACAAAAGAATATATCCAATGATGAAGAAGATATGGGGAATGCTTGCCTTGGTGAAGCCCTACCCAAGGATTTCATTGGATCAGAGGGTCATATGAAGCAGGAATGAGCGTCTGCTCCTACAACCAGTAATGAAATTATTATTATCAAACAGGAATAAGCATCTGCAATGATAATGCAAATCATGGCAAAGATCCCCAAGTATGAAATTATGAGAAATATGCCTGCCTTTAGCATGATCATATCTGAAGAAAAATACCCGGCAAATCATTTCCCAAAGCAGAAATGAACATCTGCTTGCAGAATAAAATATAGGAATTAATAAGAAATATATAAATAACCCAGCAATGTAAAATTAATTAAAATAAGTGATAAATAACTCTTAATGAAAGCCTGCAATTAAAAGCCACACTATAAGTCTAAACGAGCAATCATATATTACTTTACTTGACCAAATTAAAGTTTAAACAGTTTATCACATAGAAATAATTAAAAGAAAAGATTCAAATAAATCCTGTTTAATTGAAGCTCTCTCCTGTAGACCCTACACATACGAAGAAATGCATTGCGATAGCTTGAGAGGTCTATGATTTATATCTATGATTATAATGAAACATTTATGACAACTGACACTAACTTATTTCATTTAATGTAAATCAAATGACATTTGTCCTTTCAAATGAATTGAAAATTAAGCTCAGTTCTAACTTAGACAGGCTAAAAGCAATTCACATCATAATTCAATAAACAAATTAGCTTACTTTTGAAAAATGTGTTAGTTTTTATTTCAGACAACACAGATTGTCTTATGGGAAAATTGTAGGTGTATAACCAGCTAAAAAAATGACACCACTTAGTTGGAATTGATTTAATTATTAAAAAGGAAGTTTAGTTGTTAATCACCAATAAAATTAGTTGCTGAGTATTAAAAATTAGAAAACTCAGTGTTTAAAGATGCCAAATATATTCTCAATGACTGCAAAAAAGAGAAGCCGGCACCAGATTTCTCATGAAACAAGACTAAGCCAGCATTGAAAAACCATAAGTTATCATTGTCACTTGCCATTATGATCAATTTATTCATTGCATATATATATGACTGTGTAGTAGATATAGAACCTAAAATGTTTATTGTTTGTTTTACAATATAAAATATATCCCTAATATAGTGAGTGTTGCCTGTTTTTAAAAAAAACTTATGGATAAATTGAAATTCAGTAAAAGTATTAATAAGAAAATGATATTAGTAAGAAAATTAAACCCATTAAGAATAAAATTCAGCAAAGTTACTGATATGGAAGTATAACTGTGGAAAAACCAAACTAGAAAAATTGATTTCACAAAGATTATTTTGAATACTGTCAAAAGTGTATTCTCAAAATTAAACTGTGCATGGGAAAATAAACAAAGATGAAAATAAAAAAAGATGAAAATTCTAAAGATAATACCAAAAGATGATACTAAATAGTGAAGTTTACTACAAAGAGCTCAATTTAATTTCAATAATTATAGTTAACTAAACTATTTTTATTATGCTAGCATTTAGTTGATATTAAAAGAAGAGTCTTATAAAACCTTAAAAATTAAATGATGAATATTGCATTTTTTTTTGGTCAACAAAGTGTTATTTATTTATAGTCTGAGAGTAGAGTGATTTACTCCATTAATTATATGTACATTGAGCTTATGCTAATTCAGTATTTATAATTATTAACTTCTAATCGATTATTAAAAAACAAAATTATTAAAACTGATATAATTATTAATGCTATGTTTTTATCTGACTGACATTATAAACATCAAAAACTTAGACTGATAGCCTAAGAGGAGAATTGTTTACTCCATTAATCACATATGCATTGATCTATGCTAATTTAATATTTACAATTATTAACTTCTGTTTAATTTTTTTTAAAAAACCCCCAAAGCTATTAAAAGTGAGATTCAGCTTTCATATTTGTATATTTGATTATTAGTTTAATAATTATTAATGTCATGTTTTCATTTGACTGATATTTGCTCTGAATTTGGCAAAGATAAGCATGTAAACATCAAAATTTTAAAAGAAGATGGATCTATTCTATTTTTAATCCTTTATCAACAATTCATAGCCTGAGAAGAATATTTTATTCCATTCATTAGATATATATTGAGATATGCTAATTTAATGTTTCTATAAATGTATGTAATATATGTATTTGTTCATAGAGTCTTGACTGGGAAGTTGAACTTGCTATTGTTGTGGGAAAAACAGGAAAAAATATCAAGGTAATTGTACTTTTTTTTTAAATAAACATTTTGCTTAAAGTATTAAACATGTTTATACATTGCATTTTAAAAATACTCTGCAATAATAAATATACTTACACATATATGTTTTTAAATAAAAGGATATAGGAATTAATTCTATGTTACTTTTTATTCTGTGATGACTAGAAGTATTACCAAAATATGTAATATGTATGACCATATTGAAAAAATTATCTTACAATGTTCAAATTTATTGGAATAGTTTTTACTTTTCTTTGCTTGTTTGAATTATTAACAGACATTTTTTACAAATAATAATAGTATTTATGTAAATGTGTAAATTTATTTCCAATTGAAAATGAAATATATTGTTGAGGAAACAAATGGTTATCATTGACTTCTCACTAGAAAATATAATAATAGATAAATAATTGAAGTGTTAAACTGAATCCAAGAGGCTACAAAAGATTAGACAGAAATCACATATGAAATTACTGAATGACATAAAGCAAAGAGTTGGAATATTGGGAAAAAAAAACTATGGATCAGATAAACTAGATTAAAGGAGGCCTTTATTCACCAGTGTATTGATAATGTTTGAAGATGATGACAATACAGTCGATGAAGTTGTAGAAAATTTATGAACAATACAACACAAATAAGTCTTGCATATAATATACTCATCTTTATTTTCAAGAATTAATTCTTTTACTAATAAATTAATAAAAAAACACAAATCACTTTCCACCTTTGAACCTTAACAATAGAAAGCACTTACTGGTATGAAAAAAAGGGAAAGGGAATATTTTTCTTTAATTTGTTAGCAACAAACTAAATTACCAATTACAAAATCATTCAACTATATGACCTTGCACAGTAGGAATAGTGTAATAATTATTTATATGCTCTTATATCTCTTTTCAAAAAAATCATGATCAAAATATATCAAAAATCTTTATTAGCTGTTTGATAATATAATACACTTATTCTTACAGGCAAAGTCATTCAGGATACAATTGTGTATTGTCATGATTTCAATGTCCTTCTCTACATCAACTCCAATAATATTTATTGACATCTGCAATGGATCCACATTTTATTGTAATTGATATATAAACTGATTATCTTAACTTATAAAATAACTTTTATAAGAGACTTATAAAATAACTTTTATAAGACCTTAAGAGAATTTTTAACTGTTCTTTGGTTCTGAAAAGAGCATTTACTTTTCAACTTTTTAAAAAGAATAGCTTGATGATAATTATCTGTGAGGACTGTTGGTGAAATCACTCTTGGTTAGTGGCAAAGAAGTAAATTCATTTTTTGAGCAAACTCACTTGAAGTTTTGTTGTTTGTTCAGTAAATTAACATGAAGTAATTATGAAGCTGCTTCACTTAAGACTTCAACTAAGAAACTATTTATATTGGTTGTCCAGACATCCTACATAAAAAATAGATAATCTTAGATTGATTTTAGAATAAAATAGAAATACCTTCATAATGATCTTTTTTGAAACATGATTTCCAATATTTTTTGATTAAATTATCAATCATTCAGCAATATTTCAATATTGAAGAAATCTAGTAATAGGCAACCATTGCCATACAAATATAAAGTCAACATTATCTTTAAATGGAAGATTTATAATTGTATTTTGTAATGCTAAAAATGTGCACCACAAGGTTGTATTAATATGTTTTTAAAACTGAATATTGACGGCAACATCTGTATATTTATATTCCACAAATAGAACATAATGACATCATTGTATGATTAATTTTATTAATTTTCCTAGATTTCTAATCAAATATAAAAATATTTGATTTTTTTTCTAGTTTGCTCCTATTTTTATTTTAGTTTCACTTTTTCTAAAGCATCTTCTTTGATAATTATATATACGTAAGTGACTGGTTAGTTACTGAGGAGGTTACGGAAATGAAATGTAGACTTTCACTTTGGAATCTTCAGTTATAGGGTCTGTCACTACCATTGCACTAAATAGCCTAGACTAATAGTTTCTATTAGATTATATTTATAAATTTCAATTGTAATGTCAGATTTAATGTAAATAAGTATAAAATTTGATACAAATGCATTTAGGAATATGTTTATAACTCCCAGAAATTAATTAACTTTTATGAATAAATTATTTGATATGTTCTCTATATCAGCATAACTTCAGTATCTATAGCTTATAAATATAGATGTACACACTTATGTGACACTGCCTCCTGTTGTCATCTAAATGAATCTGTCTTCATATATGATTTAGTATAGTGATAAAGCAATAAATTCAAGAACTAAAGATTATTGGATCGAAATTCAACTCAATTATTTCAGATATTTGAATTAACTTGGGCATCAAATGATAAAACATTCAGTTATTTTTAGTTAATTATTAAATATGTAATGAATTGTGATATTTCTCACAAATTCTTACACACATGTACATATATCCATAAAAGTTATAAATTATTGGAAATACAAAATCAGAATTGTAAATAAATGTGTTGAATGAACTTCATTAGCATGAATCAAATTTTGTTTTTTCACATTTTATAAATGAGCTCCCAACCATTAAATTAACTTTATATTCTTATAAGAACATTCAGTTCCGTTCTGAATTGCACTTATTCAAGTAATTAAATAGCATTATAATTCTGTTATTCATGTTTTAAATTCTTAAAAATAAATACTATAGAGATGTAGTATGTTAAACTTTTTACAGATTGAGGGTAATTGGATAATTCTGTAATCAAGGGATAAAATTTCATCATTGTTCAATATCTGAATTTTTTAGTCAAATTTTATATGCAATAAAGTTTAAATAATATTCATTAAGGCTGTAGCCTCAAAAAAAATCAACACAAGCTGAAAATTAAAAACATTATTAAAATGATTTTCAAGTATAAAATTCTAAGTTTTAGCTGCTTAATTTTTTTTTATGTATTTTCAATTTGTATTTATTCATATAACTAAATAGTACTTTTATATATCCAATATATATTGTGGGTGAATAATATTAATGGAATAGATAAAGTACTATAAGTTTTTCTGTTTTAAAACTTATTTCATCATTTGCCTTAGCTGTAATTTAGTTCTATGGAGTCTATAACATTTTTACTTTATGATTTCAATTGTAAGATTTAATATATATATATATTAGTATAGAGAATAAGTAGAAATGTTTTTTCTAGTTTTTGCATCACAATAAATATAAACACATACAAATATAGTACATTTAAATTATGGAAATATATATATTGTTTTGCAAATATTTTTATATACTGATATCTCAAATCATATTTAAAATACTTGTTATATTTACTCCTCATTTCAAAGCTTGTGCCTATTCATTGATGACCCAAAAAGTATGCCGTTGGTGAACCAAGTGCCCAAGTTCTAAGATAACTAGAAACAAGAAAAAGAAATAATAAGGTCACCTTGTGATATATCTTAAGTGCTAGGCACTAATTTTCATTTAGTTATTAAAAAAAAATATTGTTTACAAAACAGGTTCAAGAAATAAATACATGTACTACATTAAATTTAGATTTAATGATAACTTTAATAATTATTTTATGTAAGAAACATGCACTTACAGAATTTGTATGGAAACATGCATTATACAGAGATAGGTCAAAAGTAGATATACAATATTAATTAGGTCAAGTTGTAAGTTCTTAAGAACTGATCAAAATTATGTACCTGTTTTTGGTCCATCCTATAGAAAAATTATCAGAATGTAAAAAAAAAAAGATTTGTATTAGTAACAAAAAAAAAACAAAACAAACAAACATTAAATTTTATATTAAAAAAAAATTTTAACACACTAATTATTAATTTTAATAATATTAACTTTCATCTGTAAAAGTTCTCTATAATTATACTTTTTATTATATAATTTAATTTTCAAGATAAATTTTTAATAAAATTAATATATATATTTTATCTTTTTTTTTTTTACATTTAAATCAGTCCTATGCTTAATAATGAGATTACTTTACAGACAAAAGAGCTTATTTAAACTATATTTATACGAAATGTGTGAGCATAACTAGGTTTTACTATTCATGTCTTATTACATTTTAGATATAAATAATCAATCAGATTTTGTTTAATTGCTATTTTATTTAATTATCTAACCATTATCAAATAACCATCAAGGCTTTTTTCTAAATCTAAAAATGTTATTTCACTTGTGGTGAAGCTAGCATGATAAAATATATTAAAAAATCATCATATGACTCAGCTTCCACAGTGCTTTTCAAGCCAAATTAATTATTTATTCTATTCCAGTTCTGCCACCAACTGATTAGATTAAAAAAATTCATTAGCATTAAATCATTTTGGCAGCATCTGTTGATTATTCAAATTTACAATAGGTAACAGAACTGGAGTAATATAAAATAGAATTTGTTACAAAATATATTTTTAAAACTGTTCATTGATCTTATTTGATTACATATTATACATATGTGAAGAGTACAAGTAAAGCCAGAATAAAGCAGCAATGAGGATTTGAAAATAACACTATTCAGAGAAGAACTACATTGTAAAATAAAATGTGATTAGTTCAGCTCCAATAATTATTTACTTACTTAAGGTTTAACATTTTTTCCTCATTCCAAAATCAACATAATAATTTTAATTTCTGCAGAACTTTATATCATAGGCATAAACATTTTCTTGGATACCATTATATATATTGTAATAGATTGGGGGTAATTCGGTGAACCTGGGGTCCAGTGAACCTGGGGTTAAGGTGGAATGAAGATAGGATGATGGAAAATCATCATCAACCCCAAGTAGACTAAATATAAATAGTTCAAATAGTGAAATTTAATATAAAATATAAAGTAATGAAATTTAATATAAAATATAAAGTAATGATATTAATATAAAAAATATACAATTTTTAAGATTTATGTAAGATATTAAAGTAAAGTAATGATATCACAAAATACATGAGATGTTATATGTAATGAGCATGAGAGATCTTGGGAACTGGTTGAGATCAGCCCAGTTAACCTCTTAGAGTAACTATGATTAACTATAAACTCACCAGCATTATAAATAAGTGAAAGTAATACTCATTCATTATGAGTGATTAATAATAAAATAAATCAGCAGTCAATCTTGTGACTGATTTGAAACGGATCTACTGTGGACCAGGCTAACTATTGAGTCCTTGCCAGGTTGGGGCATTTATTAAAACATTAATTTGGATGCACCAACTTAAGTGCTAACCCATCAGAATACATTCCCATAAAATAATGCTGGGATATTAAAACATGCTGATCATCATCAATGCTCTGGCCATTTAGTACCATTATTATATTAGTCAACTACAATTTTCTAATAAAGACTAAACTAAATAAAATGTAATGCATGGGTTTTAAAGAATATACTTTTAGTGCCAACCAGGCTGATGATGATGGAATATCATCATTAAATGCCCATAAACACTAATATACATCCCTTTTAATATATCAGACTGCTATGCTTGAACCTAGCTCAGAGAACTGTATTGTGACCAAGAGATAATGCATATACATAATATAATCTAAAAACCATTTAGATAGAATTAAGTCACTGAAATAATTTTTATAATGAAATACAAATTTATTAATAACAGTAAAAAATTAAATTAAGATCTCTGGAATTTGCTATACACTTAGAAGTCTTCTGATTTTGATTAATATATAAAAAATTTAAGGTATTACATTGTGATTTACATATATGTTCTTATAAAACATCTATATATATCCACACACAGACATGCCGTATAATTTCTGGACATATTTGAATAGACGTAACATAATTATAAAAATTTTAAATTGCATAAAAATACTATAAATGATTAAAATGTACATATACACATCTATCTGCTACACATTGATATATGCACACAGACACATGACATTATAATTTCTAGACATATTCAAATTGTTATAAAATAATAGTAAAATAAATGATTAAAATTTTGTTATATAAAAATACTACAAATGATTAAAATTTACCTATATGTGTCTATATAACACTCTATATATACAGCACACAGATATGCAGTACATTTGATGGATAAATTTCAATCATCATATAAGACAAAATTTGATTAAAATTTTACTTGTGTGTGTGTGTGTGCACACATACTGACATTTACATATTTTAATTTGACACAATAACAAAAGTTATTCAAAATATACTTAATTCCTTGGTTAAAATAAATTAAGAGTATATAAAATTCACATATAAATGTGTAACATAAAAAAAAATAGTATGAATCAGTCATTAAACATAATTTTCTTTTTTTTAAAAAAAATGCTATCAATTTTTTTGACAGTTGATAAATTTTTTTTATTTTTATTTTTGACATGTTACTCTAAATAGATTTGTTTTTCAGTTTTTTTTTTTTTTTAAAAATAAAATCAGCCTTTAACAGATTATGTTAATTAATTATAATGTTTTTAGAATGATCTATTCTTTACTCAGGCAAAATTATTTGCTTGTATTTTTAAAATGTCAATTTTAGGGAATTATTAAAACAATTTCTTTAAATATATATATATAATCGTCTATGAATTGATTCTTTCTTTTAGACATTTGACTCAAGCAAATTATTTACTTATTTTATTTTAAGTTATAGGTTTAAATGTCATTTTAAGGAATTATAAAAAAACAACTCACTTTATACAAATATGCTTACCTGTGTTTCTCTGCATACAGAAATAAACAAACAGATATATGACTTCTTCATCAACTGAGCCTGATGTTGCTGGAATTGAGAAACCCTGGAAGGAAAGGTGCCCGCCAGCTAGCCGAGGTGCAACACTATAAGCTGAGACAATCCAGATACATGTAAAAAAGCACACAGTTCCATGGTTTTCAATGCAGGGTTTCCTCACTCATGAGTGAATTTGGTGATCAGATAATCACCAGTTATGTGATGCAGAGGGTCAGCACCAATCAGTCAACAGTGACACTGCTACAACAGAGTGGATAATTATGAACTGTTTCTTTAAGTAAACACTAGGACATTATTTTTTTGGATGCAATTTAGAGATTCATTTCATGCATTATAATAAAATATATTTGGGACATTCACATTTCTCTCAATAGAGCTTGACATTGGGTTGTCTGATATATATATATTGTAATACAACCACCGTTCGGTTAAACACCAGCCGCACTTATAATTATGTGATCGACCGTTTCACCACCGTTGATGATTACCACAAGCAAGAAGCCAATATACACCCCAAAATTGAGTATATATTCTTAATTGAACACTGACATAATATAAAATATCATCCCAGCATTATATTTCCCAATTAAATGCTTCTTCTCTGCTGGGCAAATTATTTGAATCGAATAATTTGTTCTGCCCAGCGCTTGGAATATTTATAAATTTATTCCGGAATTATCAGGGTACAGCAGGAATATCAATTATAGCCCTTCCTTCTTTCCCTTTATTTACGATACGAAAGGACTTATTTATCCATTTCGATTGCTTTATTATTATTACTCCTCACTTAATAAACTTGTTAGCCCGAATGACCTAGATTTAATTCACTCTAAATATTTATTCGCTTGGTAAAGAAAAGAAAAACGCAAATGACTATTTACTTCCTTTTATAAATAAACTTTTAATTTTGCAATTCGTTATTTCTAATGACATAATAAAATCATAAAACACACATATACCTATCACACACCAACATAATTTACACATAAATAAAATAGTAAAGAATACAATTCAAATTAAACCTTAAATAAACGAGCGTAACCCAATTGTTACTTTCTTATACATTATTATAGAACAATCATAAGTTCTTTTAATTATATTTGTCCGAAGTATTGCGCAAATTTTAATAGTTTTAGTTTCTGACTGATTTCTTTGTTCACAAATTAATTCTGACATGCATGTATTAATAATAGTTACCTAGGTATGGAGTCCTCAATGAAGGATCAACCATCGAGTGGGAAAAATTTCCCTTCTTTTGCAGAGATGGTTGCTCGCTTTTCCGACGTCCCAGTTAGTGGAGTGAGAGTTTATAATCTTTTGGCGTGGGTTTGCTTTCTTTCTAATTCCGAATTTCAGTATGTATTCATCTCTTTAAATATCCTATTACAAATCTTCAGGCAGATCTGGTTCCATAACGGCGGTCTCTTATCGGCAGCATTTTAGATGTTATAGGTAGTGAGCGAATGGTTGGACGGAGATAGACCGAGAAAACACCCGTTATTCGCCACTAGCCCTCCATGTTAGCGTACCCAACTAAGTTCGTTAACATTTGAATAATACGTCCTCGCTATTCTCTAGACGGTTTCTTCCCTTCTATTATTTTTTTATGTTAAATTTTAGCCAGCAAAAGAAAACACAACCAGTTACTTCTAAATCAGCTCTGCTTATTACTCTGCTATTGTTCTATCGAATGTTACTAATTGCCTCATTCCTTTTCATTCTTTATCTTTTACCAATCTCTCTGAAATTTTTTGTACTAGTTTTACATTTTTCAATTTTATAATTACAATTATTTTCTTTCATTCTTTTGATACATTTAAAATATTGAATGTTACTAACTGCAACATTCCTTTACATTACTTTATCTTGTACCAATCTATCTGGAATTTTGGTACAAGTTTTACATTTTTAATTTTACCATTACAATTATTTTCTTTCTATCTTTTGATACGTGATTTCTTATTTAACAAAGAAAGAAAGAGACGCGTTCATTATACACCCCTCCCCTTTCCTTTCTAATCTTCAATCTTTATTTAGTTTTTTTCTAATTTCTTTTAAAATAAGTTTTTAGAATCCTTTTAATTAACTTTTTTTTTTTCATTTTAACCCTTTCACGACTTTCACATAGTTTTGAATACTTACATATTAAAACTGAGTAACTTCTTTTTTTTTTTTATTGGTTTTCTATTTCTTTTAACGAAACCCTTTTTTCTTTATTATTATTATTGAGGATCAATAATATATACACATGCGAGACTATATTATATGTAGATATCGCAATATATATATATATATATATATATATATATACATTCTTAATAGTTTAAAACCATATTATCTTTTACAAATTTTGTTTTTTATACATTTTGTTTTGCTATGCATATGTGTATCTGTTCATGTAGCTGAAAGAGACAATCTTGCAAAGTTAGTGTGAATAAAGTAGTTAAATAAGTCTATAATAGAGCCACAGAGATACTTGTTGTCAATGTTGAATCATCAATTCTTTCACATAACCTAAATGATGAGGGTATGAGTTGATCCAATGAGATAGTGATTAATTATATAATATATCTAGGCCAGGTTTCTTTTATTTGGGCAGAGATCTCTTGAAGCATCTTATATCTCAGATGAGAATAAATGTTCAAAAGTTATATTAAATAGTTTATGTAAAAAGAATTGAGAGTAGAGCTGAGGAGAAAAGAAGATAAAAAAGTTGATTGTCTCACTTAGATACAGTGTTACACATATTATTAAAAAACTTAATATAATTTTGATTTGATAATTTTTACTTACGTGTCTGTCTCAATTTATAAATTATGTATTAAAAATATTAGGATACAGTAATTAGATGCTTGATGATTTGGATGATTGTGCTATATAAATAAATAAAATAAAACTAGGGTTTGGGTCAGATTGCCAAAACTGGAGATTCATTCAAACCTAGTTCTAGGCTATCAGTCTAATGGCAACCTGTAATGGTCATTCCTGTCCTATAGATTAATAAGCTTCACCATATCAGTTATTATGTATCACGACATGAGGTCAAACTGGGCAAAATTAGAAAATAGCTTCTCAACATGTAGGGTTTGAAGAACAACTACAACCTGAGAAGGGAGTAGAGTTTAAGAAAATCGAGACATTGAGGATTAAGAAAAATGATGAATTATGATGGGAGGGATTTTTAAATTTAATTAGAAAAAAAAGACTATACAAGGTAAAAAACGTTCAAAGGGGAGATGGAAGAAAGCTCATTCAAACACTTTGAAAGTTTAAGGGGCTGTTTCAAAATATATAAAAGAAAAGAAACAGAGAAACTAATGATAACAAGCAATCACTTGGAGAATGTTGCCCAAGACTGGTGGAGGACAAAGTACCAAACTCCAAAAAATTTCAAAGAGTATGCAAAGAGTATAGTGAGGACATTTTGGTGTATGGCCAAACAAGAAGGAATCTGATAAGGGGAAACAAACAGCAATATAAAGAAATGTTCATGATAAAACTTGGCTTCATCAAAAGTTACATTCGTCGAATAAAGCTTAAAGCTGAAACTTATTTTCAAGACCAGTCATATCCTATCCCAATCAAATATAGGGATGAGATTAATAGCCAATTCAGTCTACGGTAACAGCACTGCAATGGAGTGATAATCTTAAACTGTTCCTTTAAGTAAATGCTAGGACATTATTTTTTGGAATGCAATTTAGAGACTCATTTCTTATCCTATAATAAAATATATTTGGGAAATTTGCTTTTTTCTTAATAGAGCTTAACATTGGATTATCTAGTATATATATATATTGTAATGGTAAGACTTCGTATGCCTTGTTAACATGTTGCAAAATTCCACCACCATGTTTGAAGAGCGGTATAACAGGTGGGTTCAGGGCCTGCGATACCATATTCAAACAGTCATTTTATTCACAACAAAACCCACATGACAACACGTCTACCATAACAATAGCAATATCTTTCTAGGCCCGGTGGTCAAGTAAACAAGAGACTCTAACTAATTATTTAATATTACGGACTACTGCTATATACTTAATACTAGTTGATAATGAAATGAGACATTAATTGTATTATTATTATTAAGCAGACACGCAAACACAGAAATATATATATATATATTTAATGACGATTAATTACTATACATGTAAA
Source organism: Epiperipatus broadwayi (assembly GCA_028023455.1). Classification (NCBI taxonomy): domain Eukaryota; kingdom Metazoa; phylum Onychophora; class Udeonychophora; order Euonychophora; family Peripatidae; genus Epiperipatus; species Epiperipatus broadwayi. The sequence goes on along the minus strand of JAQFVV010012440.1, from coordinate 7,913,213 downwards.
TATATTACGCTACCAGGGTATCATATTTAATTACATCCCATGCCTCATGTTTAAGTTGCGAACGTTACGAGATACACTAGGAGATAGTAATGATGAGTGCATTTGTCAACCCGGCTATCATTTCTTACTTTCATAAGATTAATATACTCTAATAATTTATTTATAGATTAGTAGATGTAGAGGACTGAAGTTAGATTAAGCATAGACATTCATAATCATTATTAAAGTGACCTGCGATAGTTTAGATGCTGCCGAGCTATAAGAGAAACGGCTTTCTATTGCTGAGAAACGTTGGAGGCTAGAGGGACAGCCAAACATCAGGTCGGAGCCCTTAGGGTTAGTCATGAGTGCGGTATCAGTATGAGGTCATAGCCTTTCCATCCCCGACTGTGTGACAAGGTAGTTACTATTGGAATAGAAAGAGGGATGGCCAAACGTCTGGTCAGAGCCCTTAGGAGTGGTCATGAGTGCGGTATCGGTATGAGGTCATAGCCTTAGTTGCTATTGGAGTCATTTGTATGCTCCTTGACTAGGAGAACTAAACATTTACAGTACCTATCTTTCATTTCTGTGATTTAAATTTAAGGCATCGATAAACCAGCGCAGTTCACACATATAATGCAAACACATTTATCTACTCTATGCTTTGATAAAATAAATATAAAATCCACCGCCAATCCCCACATGACTAAGCAATCGATTTACTATTTCCTAATCCCCCCTTCTTCTTCATAAACAATACTGCTTTTATTTAAGACTTAACAAACTAACTTTAAAATGAATGATCGCCAAGTAGCCAATACACTATATTAATAATTATAGATCTCATCTTCATAATACATATTGAATTTAATTTATGATTCCCAAGCTGAGTGTTTATTGAAAGATACGGTTGTTTATTAATTTTTAAGTCGCGCAAAAGAGGAGCAACTCTTCTGCAAATTAATGGGAAGAAAACATCAGCTCGAAAATCACGTGGGCATGAAATATAATATTTTACTAATACAAATAAAATTTAGATACCCAAGTAGAATAATAGGAGATAGATTATTTTACGAGGTTCATTACAATATAAGATTATTTACAGAGAGTTACAGATCTACATTTAAGTTTAGTTAGAATTACACGATACTGGAATTTTGAAAGATGAAATTAAAATATATATTAGAAAATATAATTAACTTTAGAGTTCAAACACAGTCTTTAATCTTGAGTATCATGTTACCTTTGATTCATTGAAGTGTGCACACTTGTTTGGAGAGTCCGAGTTTCCTGGTTTAACAGCAGTCACATTTAGAAAAATATATATTGGCAGTAACATCAGTTTAGGTTTATCTCATTTTATGGGAAGCTCCGTATCGTATAGTCATCAATCCGGAGAAGCGTCGCAAGGCACCTACTCTTTGCACATTGTTAGATATAAATTTGGATCGGGAGAAGAAACAAGTAACAGCATACTTTTTAATTTAATAGCTTTTTCTGCCTTTTTTAATAATCAGTTGTTGCTTTTATTCTTTTTTTCTTTATCTCTCGGATCCATCAAACAACTGCATCATCCATCCAAGCTGTCTCTCTGGTCTGTGCTATATATCCCTTTAGGTCACGGATGCATTAGTGGTACAGGTTGAAATTTTCAATCTGGCCACTTTTTAAATTTTACCTGTTTACATGACGTAATTTAAAAAAGCTTTTGACAAACCCTTTTTTATATAATTGTAAATTTAAAATACTTTTTTTTTTTTTAACTCTGTTATCTTTTCCCCCTCCCGCTATGATTTGCACTCTAATTAGCAGGGGAATTTCTATTTTTAAATATCTTTATGTTTACAATTTAAAAGAACTTTTTAGATTTATAATTTAAGTATTACTTGAATTTGACGTAAATAATAACAAATATGTTTACGTTTAAAATATAATTATTAAAATATTACTTAAATGATCACAGTAAGATTAATATGATTATTTAATTTTACACAAAATCATGCATGGCAATTTAATAATATTCTGCAGTGCGTTATTTTTAATATAAAGATTATATCGGAATACGTGTGCATATATGACATTTTTAAATAATTGTATATATATTGCATATTATTACGCACCAAATCCAATATTCAAGGTCAAAATCCATGTAAACCTATAATAATGGGTGAGAGGTAGAATGATGACAGAACTAAGGTGAAACTAAGATTTGAATACAAATCTTACAGTGTCAATATATATATATACACATATAATAGTTTTATTTGCCCTATGTGTGTGTATGCGTTCATGTTGCTGAGATAGATGATCTTGGAAAGTTAATATTAATAAGATAGGTAAATAAGTCAGTAATAGAACCACAGAGATACTTGTTGTCGATATCAAATCATTAGTTCTTTCACATAACCTAAATGGTGAGGGTTTGAGTTGTTCCAATGAGATAGTGATTAATTATATAATACATCTAGGCCAGGATACTTTTATTTAAGCAGAGATCTCAGGAAGCATTTCATATCTCCACTGATCCATAAAACAGGATGGCAGTATATTTCTTCAGATGAGAATAAATATTTAAAAGTTATACTAATAGTCTATGTAAAGAGAATTGGGAATAGAGCTGAGGAGAAAGGAAAATAAAAAGTTGATCATTTCACTTAGATACAGTGTTACACAGGTTATTAAAAAACTGAATAAAAGTTTGATTTGATAATTTTTGCTTATGGGTCTGTCTGAATTTATAAGTTATGTATTAAAGATGGGCCTTATGTTAGTGGGTATTCAATATAGTAATTAGGTGCTTGAGAGTTTAGGTTACCATGCTACATAAATAAAGAAAAAAAAGTTAGGGTTTGGGTCAGATCACCAAAAATGGAAATTCATTCATAATTAGTTCTAGGCTATCCAATCAAGAAAAAGATTCAGTAATGACTTTATTAATTCTAACACTGTATGTAAGATTTGACAATCATTTACTATGTGATTCATAATTTGTGTTTGAACACTGCTACATAACCAGTAGTTGTTAAATTTTCTTTCTGAAGCAGATAAATGCAGTGATTTTTGATAGACCTAAATTTATTTATTAATAAAATTCAGAACTATCAAAAATCAGAATTTACTGTTGGATCTGGAAAAATAAATTTCTTTGTGAATTCATAGGAAATCCATTCTTAGATTATTTGAAAAAATTCTTGGATAAGCATATAGAAAAGGAATTTGATTTGAGGTACGTTTTAGGTGGTGAAACTATATCTTGAATTAGAGATTAATCTGACTTACTTAATAGTTTTTTAAAATGAAAATAATTGAAAATCCCCCAAGGGTTATATATAAATTAATAATTCACCACCTTTAATTAAAAAAGTAGACTAATACTATCTCTTTCTTAACTCTGATGTTATTTAAGCATACATTTATTGATGCATTATAATGAATACAAAATATAAATTCTGTGTATTATCCTGATTTAAGTACACTGCAAACCATTCTGAAATCACTATTATTAATTCAGAGTATCAAGGCAGCACTTCAATTTTAACAACCTTTAAATATTAAATGGTTAAATTATGATTATTGATAATTACAATTACTAAACTGACATTTTATTTAATATTTAGGGGTTGAAACCAAGGCTCTGCCTCGATCCTCTGAATGTATAATAGCAATTTCAAAATAGTTTATGTTGTACTTAAATCAAGCTAATAAACAGAGTTCATGATCTGCATCACATCAGTAAATATATGCTCGAATACCTGTAAAGCTAAAAGAGTAGATGGTATCATTTTATATTTTTTATTTGTTGAAAATGAATTATACATAGATCGCACAGGGATCACCGTTACTTTTACTATAATTTCATATATTATTCTTAAATTAATTTTTATATATACTCTGTGAGGCAACTTGTTTTCTAAAAAAATGGTGGAGGAATTGTGAAAGAATGAGAAGCTACTAAAAAGGGTGGAACTTAAATGTGATGGTATCATTTCTTATAATATTTAATTACCATATCCAGATTAGTGTGAAAGCCTTTCTCTAAACAAGAAAGCAATACCTTATAATATTTGTAGCACAATCTTAATGTCAACCAACATTTCAAGTAAATTTTTTGTAGACATGTTAAATCTAGCCTTTGATAGAGGAGAGAAATAAGCTACAATATAATGTTATTTTTAAATAGAATGGGATGGATTTGCAATTTTACTCTTTCTTTGCAGTAAATGCTCAATTTTCTTATGAATATCCTAGTAGTAAACTATTCAATTATTTCTTTATTTTTATTGCAAAAAAAGACACCTTAGTATTAGATCTTCTGTGATGAAACTCAATCTCAACTGTAACCCTAACTTAAACCCAATACAGCTGATATTTCCCAGTAGGTTTAATACTAAAGTACTGCAAAAAATTATATTCAACTGGTTTGATGTTTGTTTAAATAATGCCTTTTTGGAATTAGGACTAAGATTTTTCATAACTTTATTAAGAGACTTTTCTTGTATAATACAGGTACTGCCAAATGTTTAATTTGCCTATGTATAAGATGAAATCGGCAATAAATAAACTTTTCTTACTATTAACAGACTCTTGCCAAATCAACTGGATTTTATCATTTCTAATTAATTAACTCTTTAAATAGTAAGCGTAAGTGACTAATTATAGTTGGTTTTTATCAAATAATCTAATCAGCTTCTCAAATCTATTAATTCATCTGAATGATTTTAAATAATAAAATCATGCTATTAGTAAATAAAAAAATTTAAAAAATGTAAAACAAAACAAGCAAAACATTATTTAATAAAAATTATTTTCAAATATTTGAAATAATTTTCAATACAAAACTTGTTTATTTCAAAACTCAGAATAAACAAATTATTATTTGAATATAAATACATTTCCAATAAAATCAATTTTATATTATGTATTGTATATGTACATGCAAATAACATCAGATAAAATAAAATAAAAAGTTCTTAAAGAGAATTATTTCTCAATGATGAAATCTTTTATTTTTGGAAGAACAAACAAATTATAATTTTAATGTAAATATATTTCCAATAAAATCAATTTTATATTATACACCTGGGTCTCATTTTATGTGGTAGATTAGGTTCCACAGAAAACCCGCATTAAAAAAATCACACAAAAAGAGACTTAACTTACCTTGAAAAATGGGGGATAGGTTCTATATTTTTCAGAATTTGTATAAAGGCAAAGCAATAAGGAAAAATTATTTTAAAATTCACATTAAAAAAATAAGCAAATGAAGTATGACTAATAAAAAAAATTCAAATATTTGAAAAAAATTAATATAAGACAAACTTTTTTTATTAACTACAGTATTTAGGTCAAGCATTGATAGCCAAGAGGTCATCGCAACCGCCTTGCAAGCAAGTAGTTGGTTGCAGACGGTTGTGGATTCGCCTCCCGGTTGATGTTATGACATATGAAAAAAAAACTACAGTATTTAATTTTACATTTTTCATACATATTTTAATCATTACCGCTAGTGTTTGTTTGTAAACTGGTAAGAAATCACATTGGATGTGATGTATTGTGGCTTCTCCTTAAACGAAGTCAAGAATCTCTCAGCAATTAAGCCCAGAAAAACCTGTTAGCCACTTTATTTTTATTTGTGATGTGATGTACAACTAGCGCCACTTTTAGTTTTGTGCTGTGTTAATGGTTTTCTGTTTCTATATTAAAAAAATGAGATTGTAATCAAAACAAAAAGATTATACATTATCATTAGAAAGATTATTTTCAGTTTATAAAATCTTCATTTTTATTTTAAAAATCAAAAAGATTATTTATTTCTGTTATATATAACAAAATACGGTTTAAAAGTTTAATTTTTTTGAATATTTATTGCAATATTTTTATATGTAAGTATAAATCTATTATTATTATTTATTCATTAGTATAAATAGGTTATTTACATAGAAGCTAAAATTCTAAATACAGCTTCAGGCCATATTCACATTAGCTGCTAATATAACGTTATATTTTTGAAAAAAAAAAAAATTATTTCAAGTCAAAATAAGTTATTAATAATTTAAATTTCTTGATATCTAATAAATATAGTGAAATGTGAAAGATATTAAGAAGAAACATGAATTGCATAACTTCAAAATTGCATTAAAATAATCCGCATAAAACGAGACCCAGGTGTATATTGCATATGTATATGCAAATAACATCAGATAAAATTAAAAAAAAATAATTAAAGGGAATCTATTTCTCAATGATGAAATCTTTTATTTTGGAAGAATAAACAAGTTACATAAACATACATATATTTATAATACATAAACAAAATGTCTTAAAGTTAAAACGAACATATTACCATTAATCAAACATTGTAAAATATATTTCTGTATAACAAGTCTATGGTTCTTTGAAATTAATAATGACTTCATTCACATAATGATAATAGCAGAAGTAAAAAAAAATTTTTTTTACATGTGAATAATACTTTGGGTAAGCAAATGAGTGTATACATATATGATGTGTTAGCATTAATTAGCAAGTTATATTAACTAGTAATGGCACACTACATAAAATTTTGCATATTATCTAGATGTCCCCCAGAAATACTAACATAAGACATCAAATTAATTGCTTTAAATATTTATTTTCTGGATCCTTTAAGAATTTGTAGCATAAAACCTCATTTAAAATTTTTTAGTCATTTCTGTGACCATTAATTAACCTTTTGTAAGATTTTGTATATCTGTGGAATCAAAAATAGTTTCAAAAATTTTCCTCAATCAATTTCTGAAAGCAATATCCATTTCTGCAATATTTAATGCTTGAAAAATAACATTATTATGGAAATATTCAAAAGTTTATATCCAAACTTGGATCCAGTGAAATTACCCACAGCCAGTCTAATTTATTTGTTCTGAATGTAATTGCTTTAGTAAAGTATGCACACTTGTTTATAACATATATGCTTATGTGATTAGTATATGTGGTTCAATATTTTTTCTTCTGCGCAGTGGTAGAATGACAGGCTTGAGAACTGAAAAGTAATTGCATTGAAACTCAATCTATCACTTCCATTGCTTGACTATTAATTACTTGACTTTCCTAGAAAGTAACCATTGAAATTTAATAATCCTCCTTTCTAGATGTGGAACTGTATCATATCTATTTATACATTCCTTTGGTCTACTATAATTTTATATTGATATAATTTATTGAAGCTGTATCGTCATTAATCAGCAATTGTTTATTATGTTGGACATAAACTGTAATTATCATGTCTTTTATTGCCTTTGATAACTTAATGAAAATTTCAATAAAAAATTGTGCTTTATATTTTTTTTTTCTGGATTCTTATTCAATTAGTATATATTTTTTTTTTTTTATTCTTTTGAAAATTTTAAATTGAAATTTATTGTCAAGATATTTTTAAATAATTTAATAACATATTTTGAAGTTTAAAATTAGGATATAGCTGCCATATATTCAAAGCTGGTATACATATATATTACATGGACATCAGACAGCGGTAAAGAGACATGAGACTCTAATTAGGACTTTTGAGAATAAATCCCCGAATGAGATGTAAGAATTAAAATAATACATAATTATATAAAACCTTTTTGATCCTAAAAACTAACTAAAATAAAGATTCGAACTCTGGATAGGATTAAAGGATACTTTAATTTAATATTATATAAAAACAATTTATTCTAAACATACATTATTTATATAGTTCATGCTAGAATAGTTTCATTATGCTTACATCTGTGATCGTTATGGGATATCATGCTAATACATATATAGGGCAGTTTATTTATATGCCAATGTTCAAAAAAAAAATTACATAAAGAGGTTTAAGAAGAGAAATGCTATTTTATCATACGATTAAATAATGACCTAGACAAAAGAATTCACAAGAGAGACACTTAATGTTTGAATAAATTAATATCATGTATTTAACAAACTATGATCGATGCCACTTCGATCACACAAGAAACCTACAGGTATGTATGATGCCACATAAATTGGTCTCTGACATCTGTTGCATTTATTAATTATTGAACAACAGTTATAAAAGTGATTTTGAATACACGAATATTTTCGTATTCAATATGACAAACGTTATATTTCAATTCTTGAATTATAAAATAAAATAAGAATTCATTTACGCACATGGGAGTCACTGATCTAAGGGAAATAGCTTAATACAAGCTTTTCGTGACATTCCAAATATAAATACATTAATAAATAACAAAATTTTAGTTATATCATATCGTTATGGCTTACAGATTAGTTTTGGGCATAATTTTGAAATACTACAATAAATGGCAGTGCGAGCATGAGGCAGCAAATAGAAAAATCCGGTCCATTTTCAGCTGATGAAATGCTTCATCATTTAAGTGAGAAAAGAGACATGGTACACCCATTCTTCTGGCAGGCCATACCTAGAGAGGAGGAAGGTAGAAATGCAATAGTCCACGTAGGTTATGCTTGCAGAGCTTCCGCTACTCTTTCCGAAGGTGTCCTAGAGCAATTACGATGCCAGCTAAAACATATTAAGTGAAGATAAAGGATTTGGAGTTCCTGATGACCCTCGAATTATGATAAAGCAAATAACAATGATGGCTGACCTATGCTGGTAACGCTAGGAAACTATAATACACCTTTAATGATATCAAAACAACTAATGGCCTAAATATAAAGTTTTCATCTGCGTAACGGCATGACTTGTATACTAAACCAAATTAAATAACTGAAATATAAAACTAGATGAATGTCTTAATGACATACGATTACATTTCCCTTCATTAAACAGGTTCCACATACATTTGGAATCAATAAACATTATTTAAACTATAATGCTCAAGGCGCTACATATAAATGATTATTACATTAAAAAAATAACGGTCATTATTTTTTAAAATATCTTAACTGGAATTTAAGCAATAGCGTTCTTGAATAACATTAAATTTATAATCAATAAATATATACTTATGGCAGTATTATAATAATAATCTGCCTAGAACAGAAATGACATTATTTAACTAGTTCTTAACCCAGTGAGCAATGGCTTTAAAACCAATAATTTAAAGTAATTAAAATATCCCTGAAGCATTGGGGATTTAAAAGACTAATCTAAAATATAGGTTCGCAGAGTTGAGTTGACTTGGCATATAAATTACATATAAAAGTAAATAGCAAATAATAGTAAAATTTACCACACTAAATAAAATATAGGATTTAAACTTAAGTAGATGTAAGCAATTATATATATATCGGGTAGGATTATAGAGAGTCTTTCAAGTAGAGATTAGGTATAAATATATAACAAAAAAACATTAATTATTAGTATAGATATAGGTAAGCATGGAACTGTTACCTCAGCAATGTTACAATGGCTAGGTAGTTTATTCTTTGAACTTTAGTTTGCAGGGATTAGCTTGGTGGTCAGCAATCTCAGTTACTACTGCTCCTTCATCAGTGGCAGCATTCTTCCATGGCAGGCGCTTCATGGCAGCATTTCAGAGACAGTCCCCTGAGAGGCATAGGGAAAGATAATTCGGGTCCCTACTCAAATGACATTTTATTAAACTATATTCTTTTCTTGTTATCTAAACTCATGAGCAAAGAGAAAAATGATACAAGAAAAGTAAAACAGCAAAAAGCAAAAGCAATCAAAAAAAAGCAAAAAAAAAAAAAAGTCCCCTTTACCTCCAATCTACCTTATTTATACATTCCCAACTATGACAGGAATGCCTTAGTTCATTTTCCCAGAGGCATATAAGTAATTAATAAATTATAGCCCATTTAAAATTAAAAACAAGACATAAGAAGATGATATGGTTCAAATCACATTCCAGCTCAAAAGAATTTAAATTATATAAATGAAACAAAAATATTTCATTAACGAAATATTTTTAGTTAAAATAAAAATGACTTTGATAAGAAAACAAATATTTCAATTAATGAAAGTTGAGCTTTTAAAATATTTAATTAGTGAAGCAAACTTTACAATGGGTTAATTTGAATCTGCCATCTTGGTTATATCTTCTTTCTTTTAAATTTTTACAAATGACAAACTTTATGTGATTAAACAAATTCTCTCTCTCTCTCTCTCTCTTTTTTTTTTTTTTTACAAAAAAACACAAGCTTAAAATATTCAAAAGTACCAAACTATCAAAATCAAAATTATAAAATATTTATTATATAGTAAAGTTTCAGAATATTTTAAATATATATATACGTTACCACGTAGTAGGTGATGGCAAGGTTAGTACGTGAAATATAATTGCTGAGTTTGAACCCTTGTATATTGTTAGTTTTTTAGGTAGGAAAACATGAAGCTCATTCTGACTACAGAGTGATTGCTTCAATATAGTGGTGATACAAAATGCTTTAGATCCACAAAACTACCAAGATCATTAAGATTATAGTAGCTGGTATGAGAGTGCCACTAGCCAGATAGCCTAGCACTAGACTGAGAAGGTTATTCTATGCTCAGTATTTACTTATTTATGTAACATGACCACATAATCTTTTTATAGTGTAATTTTTTGCACTCTAATAACTCTGGTAAATTCTTTCTCCAGAGGACACAATTGTTTTCCATTATTATTATTATATAATAAAATAACCTGAGAGACCCACAAGTATGAATATACAGTATATCTTTTTAATTTCCCTTTCCTCTTCCGGTTAACCTTGTTTTCACATGAAAACGCAATCAGAAATGACTCTCTATCTTTTTTAAAACAAAAACTTTCTAATTAGCTCGATCACTTACTAATTATTTAATCTAACCCTTATTCCAACATTATTATTATTATCTTTCCCAAGAAAAATACATCCTTTCACTAACCTATGACACAACTAAGATCCGACTTTCTAGTTGACTTACTCTCCAAATAAGAGTGAAAGACTAGACATATTAAAATAGTGAGTTAACTGTATCTAGTTTAAGCCAAACTCCTACAATTCTAATGTTAGATAAGTTAATCTTAACCACTAAATGATGGCATAAGTGTTTTTGTGTTTTATGTCCATCCTTTTTACTTTTATGTACACTAATTATGGCATAAGTGTCTTTGTGTCTTATGACCGTAATTTAATTTGACTTAAACTTTTATCTCTCAAAGATCTATCAATTCACATTCATAAAACTAAAAATCTACCTGAGTATGCTTATAATAAAAAAAATAAATTTAAAAATGAAATAAACATAAAAGCCTACCCCATCCAAAAACATCACAAAAATAATGGATAACTATTCTATCAAAGATCTATTTTACTGAATAGATTACACAAAGGAATCCCATGCTCTATTGTTGAACTATTTACACTCTGAAGTAGCTTATACAAATAAAACAAAACTTATTAAGTCTATAATTGTATTTCACTATATTATGGTACTAAAGTTCAATTTGAAAACAATTTATAATTATCCTCTCTTTGCAGAGCTGTTAAAATGAATTAAATTGATGTCGACCATTCATTTCCAATTTATTGGGCAACTATGAGTCCATCACATTCAATCCTTGGCTAGCTGACTGGCACACTTTTCCGGAGATGGAAATTCTTCAGGACACATAAGATGTAGCTAGTAAGACAGAGTTTTCTCCAGGAGAGAAGTCCCTAATTTCACTAGCCAGAGAACATTTTCATCACTCTCGAAATAGCAACTTTCAATAATAAATAACTTTCAATAATAAATTCTTAATAATAATTCACTGAACAAAAGAAGTTTCCATAATTTATACTTTTCTTCTTCAACCCCCCCCCCCCGCCTTGTGCTTTTAATTAATTTTATTGTCCAAACAGGATTTTCATCTTTTGAGTTATTTTTGGCAAAAGTTATCACTTAAATGTCTGTCCTTTTTTTTTTTTCAGAATGTTTAATTTTAAAAGTTCTGTAGTAATTAAAGAAGATACACCAGATAGACTCATTTACAATACTTTTAATTTCAACTTGCCATTTAGATTGATTTTTCACAATAGAGTTTAATTGCACCATTTTCTAATTTCCCCCAATCCCACCTTTTCCCAATAATTTCTAAGAAAAACTTAAAAAAAAAAACTATTTTATCTGGAACTATAATCTATTGAAATAATTAAAAAAAAAAAATCAAACTTTGAAGTCTGATTCTTTAGTGAGATAAAAAAAAACCTTTTAGTTGATTAAATCAGTGTTTCCCAACCTGTGGTACGTGAGTTGCTGGTTGGTGGTACATGAAAAATAATCAATAATGGCGGACATGAAAAAAAAAAAATCATAAAAATATCATAGAAACGTTTTTTCCTATAATTCATAAAAATTATTTTAATTAATAATATTATAAAGTTGTTAATATGTACAGTCGATAACGGTCTTTAATGTTAATGATAAAATTGAAAGTATGATTAAGAAATTAGATTTTTGGAAACTGTGTATCGAAAACAATCAACCGGAAGTATTCAAAACTCTACTTATTTTTTCATTTGAAAATAAGGTTAGTCTGTCTCAAGATATACGAGAAAATATAATAGCACATTTAACTGGATTAAAATTGTCTTTCATGGAATATTTTCCAAAACCCCAAAACACAAATGATAATTGGATTTCAAACCCCTTCCATGCAGAAAATTTAGAAAAAGCTACATTATTATCAATAAAGGATTAAAAAAAATTAATAGAATTATCATGTGACAGAATTTTACAAGTAGAATTCAAATGACACAATCTAATTAATTTTTGGTTAAACATTAAAGAATATGAACAACTTTCTGAGAAAGCTCTTAAATTATTATTACCATTTACTAGTATGGAATTAGTAGGAAGAGCTTTTTCTTCATATATTTTTAAAAAAAATAAGTATCAAAACAGATTGAACACAGCTGTAGACTTAAGGGTATACCTCGCATCTTTTGAACCAAATTTTAAAAAATTATGTTGTTCGAAACAAGCACAAGAATCTCATTAAATTTATTTTATAAAAATATTTGATTATGATAAGAAAATATATTAATTGTTTTTTTTATAATTTTGTGTTTTTATTAAAACCATATATTAGTAAACAAATATGACAAAATAGTAGATAAATAATGAGTCGGATCAAGGCAAATCAATCTAAATTATTTAATTTAAAAGAATGTATCAAAAAAGGATCATACCCAGAAATTAGACTCTCATTAATTCTTGATCATCTATTGTGGATTACTAGATGTAAGCTAGTATTTAATCATCAAAATTTTAATCCTATTAACTTCATGCAGAACATTATAAAGAAAACAAGAACAAGAGATAGCCCGATAATCCCTGAGGTTATTTTTACCATGACTTGGGACATGCTGGATTTATCCTCTCCATGGGCCAACCAATAGCAAGATGCTCCAAAAAAGAGAAAACAGATTCAAATTCGGAAAAACCAAATGAAGGAATGAGAAAACACTTTGAACAAAATATGTATCAAATAGCCTTTAATGTAATAATGTAATCTTTAATAAATTATTTAGGAAAAAATATGAAACTTTGAACAAACACATACATATAAATATGTTACAGTGAGTTTATAATTTCAGTGAGTTTATAATCCGGTGTGATGTTTAGGCATGTTTCAATGTAATTTGTCTCATTATGTGATGTGAATACATACATGGTCACCCTATAATATTTATAATGCAAATAAAATAACACATTTGCAATAACAAATTTTATGAAATACAATTATTTTTACGAAGTGGTACAATTTAGAGTGATGTATTACCAAGTGGTATGCGAGCCAAAAAAGGTTGGGAAATGCTGGATTAAATCTAAGATAATACATTATATATACAAATTTTTATGAAATTTTACTTGTAAACTAATGAAATTACTAAACCAACTACGAAATTAAATATATATATATATATTTACACATGAGATGGCAGAAAATACCATCTCAATATATATAAATATGTGTGTGTAGACTGACTGCTAAAGTTAGAATAATACAAGGCCCATAGGTGGGAAATGTGATGGCTAATTGTGAAAAATATGTTGACTTATAAAAAACTAATTATTATTTCTGATACAAATAATCTTTTTTGTTACATCTAAATTTATGCCTTTTCACGTTGAATTTTTTTTTTGTTTTACTATCTTTAGTTATCTAGTTTGATAATGGGAAACCATAATCATGAGCCTTTTTTATCAATAGTAATTTTCTGCATCAATTGTGGTGATAAAATCGTATATTTGTAGAATTACAATTTTATCTTTTAATAACATTCGGAGAAATTCAGACTCTAATGCCTTTTATTTATTTTTTATATGCAAAAGCTCTCACTTGAGAAAACCATAATTAATGGGGAGCAAATTTATAAGGCTGAATACTTTAGTTGTGATCCTGCACAAGTCATTAATGAATGACTTTAAAATTAGATTTGGAACATAAATTTCCTTAGCAAATGATTGTTGCTTTGGATTGTTCTATTTAGAGATCTCAATGTCCTCCACAAATATGAAAAAAAATTGGAAAGGATAGACCAAAAATTGCCTACATCCTAAAATATGGTTAGGTTGCATACCTAAATAATTGCTCATTAAACTAGTATAATATGAAGTAATGATTATAATAAAGTTAATTTTATTTTTTCCACAAATATAGATACATGTAATATGTTCAAGACTTTAATGTAAATGACACTTTCATCTATATAGTCTAATGTTAAACATTGATAAAGTTTTTTAAAAGAATTGTCTTTCAGAGAAAGAAAACGTAATTGAATAGAAAGTGAATATAGCTTTTTTTCCTTCAAAACAATAACACATCATTAAGTGAAAGAAGATATTATACTGTTAATTCACTGCAGTGTGTAAATGGAGATGATTTAAGTCATTTGTTTTTGCAAATAATGCTCCAGAGCTGCAGGAAATGTTGCAGGAGTTATCAGATGAAAGTAGGAAAGTAGGACTAAAGATAAATGTTAAAAAGACTAAAGTAATGTTTAATCGATTTGCTCAAAATATGAAAATAAAGATTGATTATGATGAATTAGAAGAAGTTAACAGTTACAAATACCTTGGTCAGATTATTAATACAGATGGAAACATAATGGAGGAAATTAATCATAGAATTAAACTTGGTTGGAGTGCTTTTGGTAGAAATAACTTGATACTAAAAGGAAATATGCCTATGTGTTTGAAAAGGAAGGTTTTTAACAAATGTGTTTTACCAGTTCTTATGGATCTGAGACTTGGACACTTAATAGAAGAGCAATACAGAGACTTCAGACCACTCAAAGAAGTATGGAGAGATGTATGTTGGGAGTAACAGGAAGAGATCGAAAACGCAATGTATGGGTAAGAGAACAAACAGGTGTTACTGACCTCATTGAAAAAATTAAAAGATTGAAGTGGAGTTGGGGTGGACATATTGCTAGAAGAGATGATAATAGATGGACAATTGAAAATTTAAACTGGATTCCAAGAGATTGTAAAAAACCCAGAAAGAGACCACATGTGAGATGGATGGATGAAATAAGAAAGTGTGCAGGGGTGATGTGGAGAAGAGAAGCTAAAGATCGGAGAAGATGGATTAAACTTGGAGAGACCTTCATCCTGCAGTGGATTGATAATGGTTGATAATGATGATGATGATTATAATAAATGCATCATTGGTAGACCAAAGATATCAACAATTGTGTATCTTTGCCCATTTTGTTTATGTTTTAACATCAGGAAATAAAAGCTTTTATAGTTATGGGATAGCGTTGCATCAAAATCATTAAAAGATTACATTTTTGTATTTTTGCAGTTTTAATGCACATGTTAGTAGAACCAGCCAGAATTGACTAAAAAATTAATAGAAATAATATTATTGGTTTTTTGAACTCATAATGTCTATTGGTATTGAATATTCGCTCATCATGTGGATTGATTATCATGAAACTTCATTTAGGCATAAAGATCACTATTGCAATGGTCAGGTTCAATCCCTTCTCATTGCATGTTTTAGTTTAACAAGCAAACCCATCTGTTCTGGATTCAAACCCTATTAAAATATTCATTTTTCTATAATAAACATATAAACCTTACTATCATGGCTGGGTGCACAGCATTATATATGCACATATGAATAAATGCTGTACATACATAGGCTAGTAAGTGTTACAGCGAATATTGTACTGGTCGGTTTTGTCTGTTCATATAACAAGATCTAGCATCTAGGCGAAAGTACCTCAACTCCAATCATGTGCAAGATATGTAAGTCAGGAACACTAATGAACTCTGCCCTATTTGCCTATTTTCCAGATCTATCAACTTATGAGCAACAATCTTGATGATACTGATCTAATTTATCTCTTCGCTGACATTGCAAAGCGGAGATACAAAGACTCTAATTGAAAATAATATAATGGAATCTTTTGGTATAAAAACAACACAAGTAGATCGTGACCTTTCACGTTAATTATATATCTATATAGGATTAGTGGGAGATCATCTAGTCAGAGCAAGCATAATTTTTAATATTTAAATAAATGAAACAATGATTCTGAAAGTTATTATATATGTAAAATGTAATAATTTAAATAACACATGCGTAAGCACTTTTATTATATTTCTCCTTTAGTTTTCACTGGCCTCTTTACATTATATAATGGGATTTATCTTTTATAATTTAAGAAGTGACAAATATATCCATTAATTTATTATTTTATTGCGGCTGATTTATATGCCAATAATCAATAAACTATAATATCTGTAAATACAATTTTAATAGCGCTATATACGAGTATGTAAATGATGCTTAAGTCCACCCCTAGAAAGAAGAACAAAATATAGCACTTGACTGAATTTATTTAATAAAAATATTTTATTGCCGAAACATGATTATCAATAATAAGGAAGTAATCTCAGCTTATGCTGGATAAGAAATGTGTGTGTGAGGGTTAGTTTAGAATATATGTAAAGGTGTCACAAAATGACACACACATGAAAATATTAATAATTATGGTAAAGAAATCTGCTTAGTAAAATCATAACATTACAGCTTATGGCTATTCATAGTTTTATCTGGAACTGGAGACTAATAGGGCGGTTCATGCATGGTGGCATATTTATGTGATCCAGTCGTGGATCCTAGAAGGCGCTTCTGAAAATTCATTGAATAAGAAAAGACCAATTTATGTTTGCAGACTTTGGCATAATTGGCTATCAAATGAAGAACAGTCTGCTGTGAGTTTCTGTGGGTCAGTTTGTCTTGGAGCGATCCCATACAGAGATAGCTCAAGTGATAAAAGTCCCCAGGGGATTAAGAGCCTAGTTCTTGGACTTGTAGATACGAGATGGGGTTCAGCTTTCTGATACACCTAGGGAATGAAGCACAATATATAAGAAAACATGAATGAGAGAGACTATGCGTGCCACGCTTGGAACAGCACTTATATAAAACTTTAAAAGAATACTTAATTAATTACTACCTATATATTATGGAATATCCACTGTAATGGTATGATTTGGAAAAAAGCTTAAATTCATTAATAAAATTACAAAATATTGAAATAGAAATCCCCTTCCCCTGTTACATTAATTTATATATAAAACTTGCCACAAACATTAAAACAAATATGAAAATTTGGTTCTAAGTGCTTTGATGAGATAGTACACTTCATTATATATATAAGAGTTAGGTGGTGGTTATTGATTTCATAAAATAATATATTGATTTAATTTTATATAAAACAGATTTGAACTTTTAAAATTAGTGCTATTATTTTAAATTAAAATGAAAATATTTCTGAGAAAAACAGATTTGTACTCTGTTTTTCGATAATAACACTATAATATCATTAAGTTGTTCCCCCAAATTTGCAAGCGTTTGCTGTAATTAAAATAACAAACTTGTTTTAATTAAAAGAAACTAAACTGACCTCCCCATGAAAAGAAGGGGGGGGGATTTAAAAGGAGAGCAAACATTCTTGCAAATTTAGAAAGTTATTGGCATATTATATAAAATACAAAATACGAAATATTGTTGCTGCACGAAAGTGAAATAAGAAACTAGAATTATTTAGTAGAGGCTCAATGATAGGAGAAATATTAAGAGAGTCTATAGAGAGTTGAACACATTTTAACAATAAGGTAAGAGTTTACATATTATTTTAGTTGATAATGAATTAGCTGATCTTAATATCAGCTATAAGGATTACACTACATTTAAAGGAATGGTTAGACAAGGAATACAGTTTAAAATTGAGATTATACATGTAAATTTATGAGTTATAGCAACAACATGGATATGTTACCTTGTTTATTATTGATGGTGATTTTTGGATGATTTGAAAAGGTCCATCGGAGACTAGATCTAGTTTTATTCAGGTTGGTCAGGCAGGTAGCACTTTCATTATTTAATATATAGGTTCATAGTAATAGTTCATGAGTATCTGGATCCTGGGTGGTGGTGTCAGAAAAGATGGCCTGGAATGGCGAGAAAGGTGAAGTTTTTATCTATTCACAATACATTGGGTCAAAGATACAACGAATGTGGATTTTGTTTGCCATTGCTCTTTTCAAATTATTTGCTCTCCTTGGGTGTTCAAATCCAGTACTATATATGATTTTTAAGTTGTTCTGGAATGCTTTTAGCTACTTGATTTAAGGCATTTTATACACTTTGGCAATCTGCAATTTTCAGACTGGATGCACATCTTTGTTCCTATAAGTTTTAAGACAAGGCAATCCTGCTAAGAATTTCTCGAACGATTGTTTTAAAATATAATCTTAGATTTTAAAACAAATTTGAAGTGGACAAAATTTCCACTAATGGATTTTACATTACTGTTATAAAATTATAACATTTTAATTTGGACTAATGGATTTCCAGTTAATTGACCTTAATTGCATTCGAGAATATTTGGCAGGACTGCATCAGGTTTTTTTCTGACCACTATTACTAAAAGAAATAATAACATTTAACATAATTTTGAAAATACAGATTTATATAAAATATTTTAATATTATAAACACTTTACAATCTCCCCTCACCTATAATATATATGTATCCCTTATGCATATATAAGATAGTTTTATTCATTTAAGATATTTAAATTAATATATTAGTAAATATCAATGTCAGTGATTATTTTAATAATTAAACAAAAAATGCATTAATAAATGCATATATACGCATAAGGATGGTGTTTGAATATGGTTTGATGGTGGGAGATTCTGAGTGGGCTGTGAAGCTCAATCTGAGTATCAGAGTGACCACTTCAATATAATGATTTAAATTTTATATTTTATAAATGAATGATTTATGTTAATTTTAAATAGTAGAAATGTCAATTTAGTAATTTAATTAAATATAATTTCGTATGTAGTTGTATGAATATATATAAAGAGTGGCATGATTTAATTTTGTAAAAGAGCAAAAAGCTTTTAGTTATATTAATGAAAAATAAAAATTTAGCTGTAAACAAATTTGCATTAAGACCACCGTATCTGTGGTTAAAGCAAAACTTAAAATCTTATAATTACTATACCCAAGTTTGTTTGCGGCAAAAGTGTATACATTAAAATTGTTGGAGTAGGACTATTTGACACCTAGACGAGGATTTAAGATGTCCTGGAAATTGAAACAAAAGTATTTGGATCAAATCCGGAAATCTTAGAATTTTATATTATATTTGAGAGTTAATGGGTTTTCAGGCAAAATAAATTTTTGTCTAGTTAAGTGCTTTGCAAGAAAAATATAAATAGGGTTTATTTTAAGCTTGAGTGATGGAGTTATTTTAGAAGAACGTTGCTATGCATAATCCATGCCAGATTGATCTTTGAAAGATCTGGCTGGGAAAAGGCAATGGATGCTTCTAATCCACAGAAGAATGGTGTGCCAACTGCCCACCGATGCCCTCAACAACGGAGCTGCAACCTGAGACCATCCAGCAACAGCCTATTTCCATAATGAAGATGCTATGCCCTGCTCAAGAAGACCAGCATAATGCATGAAAGCCAAACAACTGCCTATACAGTTCAACTAATCGGTAATGCCAATCTATAACTGCAGAGGTTTGTGATAACTAACTATTCTCTAAATTTAAATCCTCAACTTAAAGTTTAAAGCTAGCTAAAGACAAATCAATGTAACTTTCTAAATCCTATAAAATGATTTTCTTATAAATTCTCATAAACCAAATAATGTATTATAATGTATAACTTGCCTATCTTTTGATAAAAATCTTATTAAACTAAATGTAATCTAACCTAAATTCTTTGTCTATTACTATGGTTGTGTCTATAATAGTTCTTATTTTATTTTTATGCCAATGCCTTAAAGCAGCGAGCATTTTAATGTAATAAATATTCGAAGATATAATTGCAAATATCTTCCCATAACTGTTTCTTAATTACCTTCTCCATGCTCGCTGGTGTGAATTCCTACAATTCTTATTTAATTCAAAATGTATATTGGCTTACTATTAAATTTCCATCTTATTGGGATATGAAAATATATTCTGTAATTATTTGGCCAGTCGATCAAATATACTTTCTCTTTTCTTGTAATAATTTATATGTATAGATTGAAACCTATAAACAAGAGTTTTATTATATTTTCTTTATCCCTTGAGTGTTGCTTGATTATATAGCATTGTTAGAATTGGCTCATAATAGTAATAGTGATCAGGCTATTGCCTCATATTGGAATATTAATTAATGTCATATCTGCTTGGTGGATTAGATATCTTAAATTCTTGTTCAATGTTTAATGTTTTGCTGCACTTTCTGCTTATCATGGGACAACAGGAAAGTCCATCCCATCTTATCTAAGACCTGATGTATAATTCCAGGCAGTTGTGTTAGCACTCCAACCTTTTGGCAGTAAGACACTCGGTCCCAAGGTACCAAGGTACCAGTATTTGTCACAAAAACCTTTGACTAATTTATCTGCAGGGTGCTCTGTTATTGTAATTTGCCAGGCTGTAGCATATCTGTCAGGGTGCTCTGTTATTCTTAATTTGCCAGGCTGTAGCATATCTGTCACCTGGTATAGCCAACTCTGAGTCCTATAATTTAATTATTCAGTATTAAACTGAAATTTATATCTTTAGTTTCTAGATTCAATCTCAACCCTGAGCTGATTTATACGCTCATACTTTACTAAAGTTAATAATGTTGCAATAAATATTTTGTCTAAGACTAATGCAGCATTTTGTAATAGTAGCTACCACTTTCAATAAGAATTGGCATAATCTTAGTTAGGCACCGCTTAGTGATTCTTTAAATGTATCTCTTCACATTAATAATTAAAGATTTAATGAGGAGACATGTTATGTCCTCATGTTATAAGGCCTGTGTGCTTCTTCCACATTAATTATATTTTACTTATCTAATAAATATATGTTAAATTTATTCTGGTTTCGTGTGATTTCTCGTTCCATTTCAATCCAATTCAGTCTTAGTTAATTATATATATGTGATATAACCATCTATGCATTAATTATAATTTCTGAATGTTATCTTTAATTTCATGCTGGTAGTAATTAAATTAGTTAATTTATATATTTAAATCCCGAGTCTCCTGTTTTTTCCTGTCATATGCTGGCCACGAAAAATAGTACATGTAACCTCAAGCATGGTTGTGCGTAAGGTCTTGAGTCTTGGAGTTCTGGCAGACGAGTTGAAGTGTGGTTGGATTTGGGACATCACACTCCTGATCTGGTCAGTTTTGATCACTGCCTGGATTCTAGATTTTGTTATGCGAATGTACAAAACTTGACTGTTACACTATGAAGACATTTAGATGTATCCACATTCAAAGTAATTTAGTCTTATGGATTTTATTATAGGTAGGAATCAAAAAATAAAAGAAAATATTGCACAAATACTTATAAGCACATATTGTTGATAAATTAGAGCAACAGATTCTTAAGATTAAAATAATTTCATTAAAATAGGTGCTATTTCAAAGACATTAGTAGGAAATTTGATATTCATTATTTAGAATGGACTGCTCAACTTCTTCAGGTATTAAACATTAATATTACCAATTTGAATTTTTGAGGTTATCACATTACTGAGTAATGTAATTTCTTAAATGTATGTATTATTGATACAAGTTCATCTGCTCTTAATACCTATTAAAGAGATGAATTACAATTAGTTCTCCAACATTAATTTTATAATTAGTGATTAATTAAAAGAAAATCACATGATATTTCTGTTTGGAAAAACAATAAAATTAATGTGAAATTTCATAAGTTATATACAAATTTAAAGGCAGTCTTCAATGAAAGTTAAGAAGATTGAAGAATTGCTGGTTTAATCCTTTTGAATCTTTTCTTGATGCATTGAAAATAACACCTGAAACTAAAAAGTGATATCATAATCTTATTAAATTCAGCTGATTGTACTTTTTTAGAATGTACACATTTATTTTAGACACATGCAAAATCTATTTTGATCATCTTTGTGAGCAATGATTCCAGAATTCAGCTGCTTGATTTTAATGATATATTCATTCTACCTATTCATTTATTTTTGGTGAAAAGTATTTATTTTAATAAAGTTAAAACAACTCTTTGTAATTCTAAAACAAAAAAAGTTGCTTATTTTGATGAAATATCTACTGAACTTTTAAAATATGGTGGTGATATATTAATTTCAAAACTATTATAATTTTTTTAAGAATATAGATCCATGAAGTAACCATTAATTTTAAAGATGCTTTTTTATTTGAATGTACAAAAGTAAAGGGTAGAGAAAAAATTACAGACATTATCAGAGAACATATTATTATTGACTACAGGTAAAACATGTAGAGAGTTTTGTTGCATAGGTTGCTTCTAGCTATAAATGGTTAGTTACTAGAGATTCATAGCTTAAAGAGTAAAATAGAACTATAAATAAATAACATGGTTTTTATTGCATAAAAAATACAAGAAAAGAATTATGAGAAAAGTGTGGGTTATATATTACTTTCATTGATTTTATCTATGCATTTCATTTAATTAATTGAAAGTATTTGAAATTCATTGACTGTCTGTTAAACTTTATACATGTTAAGCAGCTCTTACATGATAGCATAAAGAAGGAACAACAATACTTGGAAAAATATAGACATTTGAAATGAAAATAAGCATTAAACAAAAATATATATTAGTTCCACCCCCTACCCTCATTTCATGATAGAGATTTTTGGAATAGTTTATAAATAGTTTCAAGAAACAGGTATCAAGATGTGATATAAGTCTGATAGTTTAAATTTTAACTAATTAAAAAGAAAAAAACTTTTACCATCTTGGATGCCAGATTTACAACATACTGATAATTGGAGTATTCTTCCCCACTAAGAAAAAGATTTACAGAATGTTCTTAATATTTTGTGTGCCACCTATAAACTCTTTAAGTTATTAATTAATCTTCTAAAAAAGACTCGGATATTGCATCATCCAATAATAGAAGAAATATCTTCATAAACATTTATCTTAGCTGATTATCATTTTGAAAATGGAAATTGATTTAAATATCTTGGCTGCCTAATCTGTAAAAAGTAGATTTCGATGTTGAGATGCAATAAAATCTCCATTGCATAGCCATTGCATTTAACAATTTAATAAATAGATTATTTTATTAAAATGATATAACTATTTACACTAAATTCATTGTATTCTGTCAAATTTATTGTATAAAAGTGAAATATAGGCTTACTATTATCATAACATATAAGTAGTGGAATATTTTTAAATAACAATGCTCCATCATATTTTGGAAAATATTATGGTAAAATCAAATTACCATGTTTTTCAGTTTGCTGATATGATAAAACATTGAATTTATGGTCATCTTCTTTGTATAGAACATATGAATCAATGAAAAATGAACTTTAGCAAAATTTTAATGGCAGAGTTTGACCCTATTTGTTATCAACATTATCTCAATGTCATTTTAATTTAAAAGGATGCAGTACTGATTGCCTTCATTGGTAGGATGTAATTGAGGATAACTTACAATGGATAACATCATTTAGGTAGGATGTTGAAGACTTTCAGAAAGAATGTTTGCTACAGAAAAAATTAAAAGACGTCATAACAAGAGATCAAATAATTCAACTAAAGAATCAGTTTGTGCTATAATGTATATCTAGATCAGGGATTGATTAGCATGGTCAACACAAAACTCATCTTTATTTTTTTATTTCTTTATCCTTCTTTTTTTTCTAGTCAAAATGACCATATTTATATATAAGCTGCTCTTAATGATAATGATGATAATGTATATATATGTCAATTTACTTTGTAAATATATATTCTAATAAGCATTTATGAACATTATTACCTTTTAACAAATACATAAATTCAAATTAATTTTTATTAGATTAAAAATTATTACAATTCATTTAATCCTTTAATATAGACTTCTTAAATACAGCTAATATTTTTTGTAGATCTTATTTATTGTTAGTAGCTATTCTTGCATTTAAATATATGATTGCAGTCATTGAAAAAATCTATGGCAATAGATTCTAAAATGCATTTTAACCAATCAATTTTCTTTTTAAGTCAAAGCCACATAACAATACAACCTCTACAAGTTGTTGTGTATTTATTGACATGTATATATTAAACAATTTATTCAGCCCATCATATATCTATAATATTTTTATATAGATGCATGACAATTATTTTACGTAAGATTAAATGAAATGGTAATAATTTTTGATTTAATAAAATAATAATTTATCATGTATGTATTTATTGAAACATAATTGTTGTGAATAAGGCTTACATTTGTTTAATATATATCAATAAATGCAAACAAGACCTGTATAGCATTTAGTTGGTTACAATTTTGAAAAAATGATGTTCCTGTTGAAATGTATTTTGGGAGCAATTGGTTTTTTCAAAATCTGAAATGTGTATGATTCATATATAAGAATAAGCTATTGCTTATATACATACATGATCCTCATGTCTGCTTCTCTTTGATTCTAAATTGTAGATAGTGAATATTTATAGTTTATATATTTGACAAGTATAAACACATCTACAATATAACTTCATTAAAAAAAGTGTGCATATTTAGTCATCAAAATTTATAATTAATTAAAAAAAATACAGTTATGAATTAAAGAATCTTTATTATTAAAAACTTATGATTCTAAAGCAAGTAACTTATTTAAAAGTTTTTTTAATATTAAGGGTGGATGGGAAGTAAATAGAATTGTGGGGAATGTTTAATTTGAATATGTTGTTTTACACTCCATCTTATTGTAGCAGTGAAACCATTGGTAATGTTTTAGATTTTATTTTTTTGGCTAGTCCAGTTGAGTTTTGGATTTGGGGTAATTTTGGTTATTTATTGACTAGTTTAGCTTTATGTTTTTAATATATATATATATAGCCATTAGAAACCAGTCAACACCTAAATATGCCAACATAGATAGTAATCAATATTTCTCATTGTTGTCAAGGCAACCTCTCCCCTTTAGCTTTAAGCATTATTTCACTTATTATATATATATGCAATAATGTTCAAGGCTAAATGGGTGTATAAATAACTATTAGAAAACAGTCAATACTTGACAATCCCAATATAGATAACAATCAAGAATTTCAAACTGGTTTCTAATGGTTATATATATATTATTTCATAAAAGTTATAGCCAAACAATTACTTTAGCATATATAAGGATAAACTTAAAATAACTCTCCAGTTCTGATCAGTCATATCAAATATCTTAACTCTTCACTATATATTCATTCCTTTTATTTTGTTATAAGTTTATTAAAAATTATTACTATACCTTAAAATGTGATTTAAATTATATGGATCAAACTCTTAGCTCTTTTAATGACATACCAAATATATAATTTCTCATTTTCTAGTATCTTTAATTTTCAGAAAAAATATGTAAAGAGTTCATTACCTAAGGTTAATATTTAAATGTTGTTTGAGACATCTTAAATATCTATTAACATAAAACCATTAATTCAGTACCCCAAAGATATATATAAATCCTATCATAAATGCATAAAAAAAATATCAAAATATTTACAACAGATTTATAAATCAAAAGTTCATTTGTAATTTTAATATAGTTTGTAATAAAGTTTTTTATAATATATATATACACACAGCGATACAATGGGCTGTGGCTTCTTTATCAAAGTCAGGAATGTCTTAGCCAATGTACCCAGAGAAACTTGTTAGCTACCTTCCCTTTCCTTTCCATTTCCATCCTGAGTTTTTCCCATATTCTTCCCTATCCTACTCCATCCCATTTCCACAACATCATCTTTGTCCACTCTATGGCCTTTATATCTAGATCTCCCTTATCGTTTTTTAAACCCAACATAAAAACCAAGAATCTACTTTCTGTATAATCATTCTGTTTATATTTATTCTCCCACAACTTCATTATTAGTACTCTTTCTTCTTGTAAGCATTTACATTCAGTTAGCATATGCCTAATATTTTTTCATACAATAATGCCACCTAGTGCAAGCCATAATAATTGATGGATGTTAAAAGGTTAATGCATAAAATGCCTATCTAGTACTTATCCAATATCCCCTGATTAGTTTCTACTTTATGGCTTTCATTAGTGAAGAGCCTTGGTGACAGCTGTAAACTAGTAATTAGCTGGGGATATTAAGAGAGTAGGTACTAGATAGGGATTTGATGCATTAATCTTCTAGAATCTGTTGATTACTATAGCATGCATTAGGTGGCAATATTGTATGGAGAAAGTTGCTACTGGGTTAATAGATTGTGTAAGCATAAGCAATAATGGTCATGAAGATGTTATAATGGTTTTTCTATATATATTTGTGAATGACTTACGTACTGATGAAGGATTTTGATCTGATGTTGCATTCAACTACAGTGTTAAATTAGGAGCAGGTTTGTACACAAAGCTTTTTTAAAATTAATTTTTGTTTATTTTTTTTTCTTTTCAAACCTAAACAATTTATTTGATATCTATTGTTTGCAATTTATTTTTTTTTCTAATTTTTTTTTTATTTTATAGAAAATTCTTTCTGTAGACTAAAAGATTTTTAAAAAAAATTTACTTAAGGAAATTTGTAACCTTCTTAACAATAAATAATGCATATACTATGCATATGTACATAGACATATGTGTACATGATTTAACATATACTTATTGATTAATATTATAAAATTATTTGTTTTTTAAATGTGAGCTCTCTTATTTTATCTGATTGGTATTATTCTCCCCTTTGCTTCATCTAATTTGCTCCTTTTTGTTGAAGTGATCCATTTGGGGATGAATACTCTATGCTGTAATAAATCTCTTTTTTCTTCTGACTCATGAAATGATCATTTCAATATATATGTGAAAGTAAATAGTCTTTAAGTTAATCTACATCAGGATAAAAGCCTTTCCAATATATATATATATAGCATAAATTGTTTAAGAATTACAAATTCTAATTATATATGAGCACAAACTAAATATACATATATTAAGATTGGAAGTAGAAGAGTCACGAACACTTTTCTGTAATGTTTTTTAAACTTTTTTTTTAGGAATCAGAAGCTATGGATTATATTTTTGGATACACTGTAGCTCATGATGTTAGTGCTCGGGATTGGCAACTTGAAAAAAATGGTGGTCAATGGTTTTTAGGGAAAACAATGGACACATTTTGTCCCATTGGTCCAGTAATTGTTACTACAGATGAATTGAAAGGTAAAAAAAATAAAAATAAACAATAGTTACCTATTTAAATATCATTCATTCTGTTTAATTTAAGACGTCTATTATGTTTTTTTATTTTATTTCACCTGTTTTAGATATGTTTCTGTTGAATTAATCATTCTTTTTTTTTAATTTTTTTAAAAAATTACTTATATTTTATTTTTACTCCATTCTTTCTTTTTAATTATATATATATGTTTTTATTTGTTTATTTTGTATATAAAATATATGAATATATTTTGTTTAAATATTTTTAATGCATTTGTTTTTACATAATCGTATTACATATTTCTCAATTCATTTACAAAGCTTCTTTTTCAATTCTTATTTGTTTTTTGTCTTAAGAACATTAATTTTATTCTTTATTGGATTAATAGATTGGTCTATTTATCATCATTTATTTGTGTTTATTAGCTTGCATTTGTAATTGCCTTTTAATTAATGAGTCCAGTTTACACAATATTTTTCATGATCAAACTATTTTTCCTGATGTGATGATGTGATATATTTGGCTTCTCCTTAAACGAAGTCAAAAATATCTCAGCAATTAGGCCCAGATAAACCTGTTAGCCACTTTATTTTCCATTCCCCACTCTAAGTTTTCCCATATTCTGCCCCATCCCATTTCCACAACATAATCTTTGTCAACTCTATGGCCTTTATATCTAAATCCCCCTTATCTTTTCGCAAACCCAGCATAAAAACTAATAACTCACTTTCTGTATAGTCACTTTGTTCATACCTATTCTCCCATAACTTCATTATCTGTACCCTTTCTGCTTTCAAGCATTTACATTCAATCAACAGATGCCTAATATTTTCTATACCTTCCTTACACAATTTGCACACTAAATCACCCATAGTTTTCCATTTACATGTATATTCTCTTGTTGCTAAAGATCCCGTTCGAGCCTTAAACAATAAACTACTTTCCTTACTATTATCATAAATTAACTCGCATCCAATATTCCGTTTACTTCTATATATATTTAAACTCTTCTTACCCTCCATACTAGTTCTCCATCTCTCCAACTCCCTATTTTTTATTAATGCTTCTATTCTTTTATCCCATTCCTTACCACTATAACACTCAACAATCCTCCTAACACAATCATCCCACCTTTTATACAAGTATACTGATATAAATTCTTTATCCAAATCTTTTGCATACCGCATTACCTTTCTCACCCATCTTGTTACCTGCCCTTTACTCATAACCCAATTAAACACTATTTTGGCTATTCTTTTACTATCCATAAACTGCAACCTACCAAACATTTTCATTTTACTTTTTGCATCTCTCATATAAAAACTTGACCATCCCATTTCTCCTTGAATTGCCTCCTTTGCTGTCCACATCTCTGCATCTAATGCATGTCTTCCTACTTCCCTTTGTACTTTCTCTAAATAATCTAAAACCCTTTTACTAACACATAATGCATCATTACCATATGTTAACCCTGCTACTGCAACTCCCTTCCATACAATTCTAGCTACATCATATTTATTATATGAAAATACTGTTAGTTTCTTTACCAAACCCTTTCTTTTCTTTGCTTCATTTACCAATTTTTTCTCCCATTCATCCAAGCAATTTTCCTGATTACATAAGATGATTCCCAAATACCTATATCTATCCACCACACTTAACTTTATATCCCCCAATAAAAATTCTACATCTTCTCTTTCCCCAGTATTAACCATCATTATATTTGATTTTTCTTCACTAAATTTAATCCCCATCTCTTTACCCACCCTTGCACATGTCCTCAACATAATTTCCATATCTTCTCTTCTTTCTGCACACAAAAAGATATCATCTGCAAAAAAAAAGACCCGACAAAGTATATACTCCCTTGCCACCTATTAACGGTATCTCTACCCCTCTTCCTAGTCTTTCTATTGCTTTCTCCATTTCACTCAAAAACAACAAAAACAAAATAGGTGACATAGGGCATCCTTGCCTTAATCCCACCCCATTTTTAACTTTAACTGATTCTATATCCCCTAATTGGTAAGTATAATAATTATTTTCATATAATTTCTTAATAATATTTACTAAAGCTTCATCCATTCCCAAATTGGCTAACCTTACCCATAATCTATTTCTATTTACTCTATCATATGCTTTCTCTATATCTATAAAACTCATATATAATGATCTACCTGAATTCCTACTCATCTCCATAAGTTGTGTAACTACAAACAAACTATCTCCTATACGCCTATCTGACCTAAAACCTCCTTGCATTTCCCCCACTACATTATTCTCTTCCATCCATTTTACAACTCTTCCAGCTACCATATATGAGAAAACTTTATATAAAACTGATGTTACCGCTATCGGTCTATAATTATTTAACTTTCTATGATCCTTACCCTTTCCTTTAAATAATAATCTTATTCTTGTATTACTCCAACTACCCAGAAAAACTCTCTTCAGTACCATCTTATTAAAACATGATAATAATGTTGCTTTTGCTCTATGCCCTAAATTCATTACCATCTCTGCTGCCCATCCATCTAAAACTCTCGCCTTTCCACTTTTCAATCTCTTCCCTGCCTCATTCAGTTCATTTTTTGTGAACCTAATATTCCCATTACTACCTGCTTCCATGTTTTCTATCACTAATTCCTTCACATCTAACATCTTTTCTATATCTATTACATATCTATTTAAGATTCTCTCTATCTCTTCTCTAGAGCTACACTTTATTCCCTCATCATCTTTTAATACTTTCTCTCTTTCCCCTACATTTCTCCTTTTAATGTAATTCCAAAATATTTTACTCTCATCTTTTCTACTTTTATTAATATCCTCCAACAATTTACTATTTAACTCCATCTCTCTCTATAATTATCCATTTTAGCCAATTTCTTCTTTTCAAAGTACTTTTCCCATTTAGCATTAATATTGTTTTCACTTTCTTTATTCTTAATAGCACACGTATATTCTCTGCATGCTTCTTTCCTCTCTTTTACACTTTTACTAACTCTCATTTTTCAATATTTTGATTTCTCTGCATATTCTCAACTAAAATCCTATTTGCCACTTTTTCTATTTCACCACACCAGTCCTTATATTCACTCCCAACTTTTATTTTATACTCTTCCAACTTATTCTTATCATTCACTCTCCATCCACATCTTTCACTATTGTTTCTACCTTTATTTCTATCCTCCATCACATTACTAACCATTTCTATTACAATAAAGTTATGATCACTATTACATACTCTCTCTTCATTATCAAACACCTTAATTTTCCATATTTTATTCATTCCCTCTTTTTCTACCAATACATAATCTATTATGTGAAATACATTATTCCTTGACCATGTGTATTGTCCCTCATACATATTTGATAAATTCCCAATGCTCACATTTACTCTTTGACAAAATTCCTTCAAAAACTGACCATTCTTATTATCTACATCATCAATTTCTTCAATATGTCCATTCATATCCCCTATAACCATTATTCTCTTCCCCCTTTTTTTTAAACCTCTGTATATCCTTAACTAGGCATCCATATATACTACAGCTCCACTCCATTACAGTTTGACTATCTTCACTAGCTATATACACTACAGCCACCATCCATTCTTGTCTACCCAACATTATTTCAAACCACAAATACTCTTGACATTTAACAATATTATTTTATTTTAGATACTATCTGAATAACTCAGATTTTTATAGAGATTGTTATTATTTTATGATAGTGTAGTGAACAGCCTAAATAACTATGTATGGGAAATATTGTTATTGCTTAGTGTGATCAATAACTGAGCTAGACAATTTTACACAGGTTCTAACAGAGTTACTATTTGTTAATGAATGTTTTGTTCTGTGATAAATAATATAAATCTTAAGGACATTTCTTTATGACAAATATTGACTGAACAAATGTAGAGAGTGAGAGAGATAGAAAATGCATTATTATTGTGACAAAGTAGCTATCCAATGATGATCATGTACATGTGGCAATTATTACAAAATGCCAAAGCAATTTTAGGGCTGTTATAAAATGACATCCATGTTTAGGCCAGATCTACACTATTATGAATGATGTCTCAATTCTGGGATATAATAAAAAAATTTATATTATCATCCCATATCAAAATCATTAGTTCATTACAAAATGGTGACCAATGATTGAGTTATGTTTTATTCAGATTAGATTGATCATTTTTCCAGCATTATCATTTTTATCACATTACAATATATATAATCACATATTTTTCCTATAAATCATTTAAAAAAAAATCACCTTTTTTGTCAAAGGATGTTTTTATGAGATTGATGGCCTCAAATTCAAGAAGAGTTATGATGCAGTCAAACTCATAAAGATATTCTGAGGTCATCAATCTCTTAAAGACATTCTTTGATGTAAAAGATGGTTGGTTTTTGAATTATGGAAAGTCTATATTATTTTGTATAGATATGCTATTTGTATCTAGTTGAATTTTAATTGAGGTCTATTTGTTATTAAATGAAACCATGGTCAGGAGACAATTTTAGTAAAATTTTGTTTTTGGCTAGTATTATAATGTTATATGATTTCTATTTATTTATCGTTATTAGTATAGCAATTGTCAGTATTTAATTTTGTATATATTTTTGTATATTCATTGATAGGAATATGTTTAATATACACACATATAAATAGATTAGCCTTTTAAATAATTTGCCATAAATAAGATTTCTTCAATAGTCCTATAGCATTATTCATTGTGACAGCAAACTCTCTAACTAAGAATAACTAATTAGTCAAATAACTAAATGAAGATAATTATTAAGTATAATAGAAATAATAATAATAATCAAATATATAATTAAAAGTTTTTTTGTTGTTTGTTGGTTGTGAATAAACACACATTTATAAAGTAAATTTGTACAAAAATTTATATAATATTGGGAAAAATAAATAAGTTTTAATGTTTTATTATTTTTGAAATGAAATGAATAATAAAATAATTATATTTATTTTATTTAAAAATAATTTAAACTTTTTAAACTTGATTTAAATATTTGATATTTCCTCAAATGTATTTAAGTTTAATAAATGAACAGTAATATCATATATTTATAACTTGAATAAAATTACATATATATATAAAATAGTGTTAAGATTAATATATATGCTTATTACCAAGGGTTCAAATATGAGCTGGTGAAAAAAATTATTTAGATTACAATTAGGTTTTAAATTTCTTTTAGTTTAGCAAGCTTATAGCCAATTTTGTTAGATATCCAATTATTGGTCTATAAATTATTACCTAAATATTCATAGTTAAAAACAGAAAAAATTAAATCCTTACCATTTTAAAATAGATAATGCTTTCTTCACTATTTTTTGTTGAAGTACTATTCAAATGATTTTTCTCTACAATAGATTATTTAATGATTGTTTTATCTTATGTTTGTATACAGTTTACTGTGAAAATTTATCCTATTCAGAAGGAAGCTACATAGTTGTATTCAAATCATTTAATGTGAATTATTAGGTAAGATATGCTAATCAGTAAAGTTAGCTATTAATAAGATATGAGTTTTAAAAAATATGACCATAAGTTTCAAGAATGTCATCTAGTAAATTTTACTAAACCAAGATTTGCAAATGCATATAAGATTTCATTGCCTGTTCTGTTGACGAAATGGAGTTACATAAACCACATTTGTGAGAACTAGTTAAGGTGCATGAAATAAATAAAAAAACCAGTTGGATAAGTTTAGCACTGATGATTGTGAGAATGTACAATCAGTCTTTACAATCTTTACAAAGGAATTGGTTCATCTAGACAAGTATTAACAGATTGCATTATTTATTGTAGGTAATGGCAGAAACACAATCTACTTTAAAGAGGATTTGGTCAGAAGGAAGTAGTGGTGATGCCTCTGCCTCAAGATAGCTGGTGAACTGAAATATGATAGCAATTGATTTAAATTCTTGATGACTTTTTCAGTGACTTACATAGATTACAAGAAATCATTAAGCTGACAGGGCAGGAAACTATATGGTAACAGAAATAAATATTTAGTGATATGTTGTTATTTTGTTTAAAGGTTCCTCAAGTAATGATGAGGCCACAGGATTGATTCACTCATCACTCTTTTATCAAATATGTTTGCATGAAGTTCATCACTTTCAACAGCCATTCATCTTTAATATACATTATGATGATACTATTTCTGGATGGTAATCCTTTGTTTATTTTCCAATGGAATAATACATGATACATATTATCAATATCTCCTGAGGGATTCTTAGTTTACTTGATTTATGAAACTTTTATTAATTTCTTCATATTTCAGTCTTTATTAGATGACATCCATAAACTTCCAGTTTAATCCTTACAATATTACATATTATGAGAGCAGATGTTTGGTCACACATTTTTTAGGACATTAAGTTTTTATCTCTTTGTGCCAGATTGCATACATAATTGCATTACACGTCACTGTATTCATATGTGGTACGGATTGTTATAATACAATTCTGTCTTTTGGCTTGCTAATGTACTGCATTGCAGATTTATGTTGCTTGGTGAACTTGAGATGTTACTTTGCAATTTTTTTCTTTATTCATATAAAATAATCTTTATTTCAGATCCACATAACTTAGGAATTCGATGTCGTGTAAATGGTGTAGTTAAACAAGATAGCAATACTAGGCAAATAGTACATAAAGCAACAGCATTAATAGTTTTTCTCTCAAGGTAAATTTGTGATATTAATATATGCTAATTACTTTAATAAGCTTTTTCTCTCAAGGTAAATTTGTGATATTAATATATGCTAATTACTTTAATAAGCTGTATATTTTTTCACAATATATTTAAAACAATGAATTGTATTGAGTCTTAATCTTATATATTATTAGTATGTGTGTGTGAATGTGTACACATAATAAAACAAGAAAAATTCTCTATTTTAGTGCTATTTGTACTAATGTTGAGTAATCACTTACAATTATATCTGATTTTTTTTCTAAGTTTTATATATATTCATATCTATATAATTTGTATACTGTCTATGTTAATAACTTTAATAAAGTTAAATGCAGTATATGTATCTGTCTGAAGCATATAAAAGTTGTTATTTTTTAAAGTAAATTTAATTTACAATTGTTTATAAAATTTGAAGTTACAAGGGCTAGAGTATGCTATTACAATGGGTAGTTTGAGTTATTATGGCCATGGATTGATCTTTATAATACAACAACAAGTAAAATCTATCTTATAACAAAGAAATATATTTGGAGTAAGACAACAAACCTAATTTCGATTTCAACATTACAGTTATCTATTGACAAAGGCGACCTTAACTTGATCAAAACTAGGACATATATAAATGTTATTAAAAGTGTTTTAACCTACCATTAATTGATATTAGTGTCTATTATGAGATAAGAAAAGAAAGATTTTTTTTGCTGACATGTGGATAGCGTATATGTATTTATAGGACAAGCTAAACATGTTCAGTTTGGAAGGGATTAAATAGAGAGAGATAAAAAACAAAGGTGAAAATGTGAAATATCTAGATAGGTTTTTATATGGTTTATTAATAAAAAAATATATTGAAGAATTTACAACTGATATATGCTCCGCAATCTTACATTAGGTTTATGTTTAGGTTTCTAAATGGGGTTTTTCCTACAAAGGCTCTGCTGAATAGTAAGCTCCATATGAACTTAAAACTGATTTGCATGTTATGTAAAGGAAGAAAGCTTGTTATATTTGTTTGAAGAGTACATGTAAGGCTCTTTGACATATCAGAAATTGCATTTTTTATAATCCAATAAAATTTAAAGAAAATAGTAAAAAGTTACATTGTGAATTTTAATCTGCATAAAGCAATGGCAATAATACATACATTAAAAACAATATGATCCATAAGATGCGTTATGACTTTTGATAACAAAAAGTATAATTGGCTAAAGAAGCTTGATAAAGATTGGATCAAATATTTTAACCAGTGTCTCAAATATCTACCTAAGAAAAATATAGAGAAAATATGGAGTAGCTATATGCTGACAATATGTGAAATATGGGATTGACCTCCTAATGCGAAAATTTGTAAAAGAGTATTGATATATAATGATGTGATCGACGTTTTTGCCTGATTGTGTCGGACGTTAAATATTGTACCGGTCAGGTGATGTATGTTGGTTTAACCCAGTTCGAATACTAGGTGAAAGTACCTTGAGACCACCCATACATGAGATATAAGAATCAAGAATACTATGGACTCTGCCCTATTCATCTATTCTCGAGTCTAACTATGAAACAAGAACATATCTGAGATACGCATAAATTATTTTCTCACCCGGCCCAAAGCTTAGCATCAGGGAGAGACATGGACTAGAACACTTACGGGACTAACTAAGTTAAATGTGCATAAAAATATAATATGAAATATGTGTTTGTGCAAACCTGGATCATTGGACAAGTAAAACAAAGATTAAGCTAATCAGAAATTGAAATAAAATTAGAAGACTTAAGCTTTTAAATTAAATAATATATTTTAATAAAACATAAATTTTAAATATTTGAAAGGTTCCCTGATTGATTATATATATATAACTTTACAGTAAGGCGGAGGGCAATTACATAACATTTTGCGATCTAAACAGTACTCTCCCAATTTAAATAAAATTAAATTACCAACTGATGTCCCCTCGACAAAGCCAAATTAAAATAACTCTCACAAAGCATTTTCTACTTGCTTTGTGCTTTAGAAACAGTTTTAAAATATTGAAAGATTTTTTTAAAATAATTCTTATTTAAGTGTGGAATGAACACAAACAACGTAGGCATTATCGAGGAGACCCAGCTAGCAGACAAAAGGAAACTTAACGATTAATTAGATGACATATATCATTTTAAATTGGTAAGTTGTAAACGAAAAAAAAAAATTTAAACCGCATATAAAAAACAACAAGAAAACATTTATATGCATTTTAAAATGAGGAATAACGAAGAGGAAAAATTTTAGTATAAGTAAATGATCAAACGATAAAAGTAAGATAAAACTAATATTAGTCTAATAAGAACAAAAGTTACATTATAAATAAGAATTTAAAACATAACTAGCGAAAGGTATTTAGAAAAAGGGTAAGTAATAGTACATGAGGAGGTTCATACAGTTACCAGTCCTTGTTCTTTGGATCCAGTTTCCTCGACGTGGTGGCTTGATTAAATACATGGAGATTTATCTGGACAAGGAAATGGAAATTATGCAGCATTTGATCTCAAAGTGCACAGACATGGCTCACAGTTCAGGTTTCTATTTGTTGGACATGTTATGGCATTTTGATGGTTTTAGAACCCTGGCAGCAGGCAAAGCTGTTGTGCCTAACCGCCAAACATGATCGCATCCATCAAATTAGTATAACTTTTAACCGGTCGCATGTTGGAATCAGATCAGTAAAAATAAATCACTGGAACTCTTCAAAATATGTTTTGCAATGCTTTCAGAGTCAATCTTTGAATAATAATTTTGAAGGAATCTCGGCGACTTTCAGTAGAGTTTCTTCAAGAACAAAATTTAAAAGCGAAATCTGAATAATAATTTCAAGAACACATTTGACTGATTTTAACAATAAAGTCTGACAAAGAAGCGAATAATAATGATGATAATAACGCAGTCTTTTGTTCTCCTCTTCTTTTTATACCATTTCAGGAGCTACCCTTCTATTGTTTTTGCATATGATTTTAGATCTTGATAAGCCCCCTATGCTCCTTTGTTTCAAGGTAACTTTTTCTAAAAATAAACTTTTAATTTCTTATTCTAGATTTCTGTATTTAACTTTTGAATTTGTATTAATTAAAAAAGGTCATCTGTAATTTGCCTTGAATGGGCTAACTAATTGAAACATACCATCCCTTTAGAAATGTTGGCAGGCTCATCATAAAATAAAATCATACGCCATATTTTAACAAAATTTAAAAGAAAAATATCTTATTATTTCTTTTAACAAAATAACATTTTATTTCAACAGAATTTTGCATTAAATCATATATATATACGCTTGATGTTTATATATGTTTGATTAATAAGTTTTAAAAGAAAATTTTAATAGCAATTTAATCTTAACGGAATTTATTTTAAAAGAAATATTTTAATGTAAATACAAATTTAAATACCGTTAAGTAAATAAAATGAACATATTAATTTTAGCTTTAATGCAAAACACTGCTGATGCTGGACTATAAACTTAATTCAGGTCTACAATATTAATTAAGTTTATAGAAGGCTGTGAAGCAGTGGATCGGACTTTTGGATCTGTTGCTTCATTTCCCAATAGTTAGTGAGAAAAAAAGATGTTAAAAAAATGCAGTTGCTTCAGGTCAGAGATAAAGATTTGTGCCAGGTGAGTTCAAGCCTATTTTTTAATTTGCTGTAATATTTACTTTATTAACTAACTAACGGTCTTTCTTTTCTTTATCATATAACTAACGGTCTACCCATAATTCAATATTATATACCTAAATTGGGTCAGTATTGTTTCTAATCTAATAAGTTATATTATTTTTTAAATTTCTGTATTTTCCGGGATCTGGTGGTATGCAAGGTTTTAGGTTTAGGTTTCTAACATTATACTCTTTTATTATGCTGTGACTATCTTTCAACAGAAAAACATTTCCTCCACATTTCTTTTTTAGTGCATATGGTTTTTTATATTGCAACAGGGTCGGTATAATCAAACCCTGTTGCAATAATTAGACAAATACGTATTTGTATACTTTAGTTTTGTTAGTAAAGTAATATACATTAGTAATAATATATATATTTTTAATAATACGTTAAATTTTCAAGTTAATGTATAATCAACAGTCATTTGCGTGGTCATATTGAATTGATTTAGTTATTTCAATGAAAAAGCTTATAAAAGAGGTATGGGGGGGAGGTACACATATTCTGATTTTTTTCTTTTGCCAAACCCATCTATACACATTTCTATGTATGTGTATGAGTGTGTTTTTTTTTAATCATTAAACATAAAAATTTACAAAATAAAAATAAAAAACATTTTTTGTTTGAGAAACTTTTTAAATATATACATATTAAGTCAACTAAAGAACTATAAATGTCAAGATGGAAAACAGTGATTTGCAGAACAATAAAGTGACTTATAAAAGCCTTGGAATGTCGAGTTCTAATTAAATTGCTAATTAGAAGAAAAAAAAACGAGGTGTTAAAAGCTTTTACAATGCATTCCAATGAAGGCACAATGAATGTTAATTGAAAATGAATGAAAAGAAAGATAAATTTTATAATTAAAAAAAAAAAAGGAATTAATTAGTATAAGTTTGAGAGTGGAAGAACGCAGACATTAGACTGATATACAGAAATAAGAATCCAGAAATCAGATTATATATTGATAAAATGTGGTCAGGCTGGGGTAGAAGCTTCAACGTGTGAGGTGTTCGAATCCTTCCCCTAAATGTATAGCAGCTGCCAATATCGGAGAAGGGAAGTCAAGCCCAGAAAATTGCCTCAATAAGTAACTATGTTGGATCGTCATGAGGTAAAAAAATGAATAAATAAATAGAATTCAGCCATAGAATCCGAACTTCAAAAAAAAAGTCCATTCACCGACAAAGGACCAGAGATTCCTTTTTCACCTGGTGAATTCGATCAATTCCCCAGGGAAATGCAGGTACTGTTTTTCTCTATTTGCATATATATGTAACTCTTAGTAAGCTTACTCCATGTAATTCAGAAAACTGTTATTTGACAAATTATAAACTTAAAATTTCTTTTCTTTTGCACGGAGAGTTCAAATTATATTCCTACTGTCTTTATTAACGTATTCATTCGTCCATAATTAAATCTTCATTGCAACATACATATTATGGCGTATTTGTGTGTGTGTGGGTTTTGGTATAAAGAAAGAAAAGAGCAAACCAACAAAAGGGAAACTGATAGAAATCTTTGATTAATAAAAAAAACAACATTGATTTAACTTACGCAAATAATTTTTTTTTTTTTGATAGATGCGTAAATATTATTACCAATAAATATGTATAAAATGATGAATGGTTTTTTTTTTGTGTTATGAGTTTTTTTTTTAAAAAGAAAAAAAAAGAGAGGGTTAGATCTACTGCCGGTAATTTTACCACCCACCCTGAGAAAAGCTAGCCGCAGGCCGGGTCATTTTATCATCCTATTATATACTTCCATATTGTCCAGTATAATTCTTACCTACGGGTGAGATTGGCA
Organism: Epiperipatus broadwayi; assembly: GCA_028023455.1. Taxonomy (NCBI): domain Eukaryota; kingdom Metazoa; phylum Onychophora; class Udeonychophora; order Euonychophora; family Peripatidae; genus Epiperipatus; species Epiperipatus broadwayi. The sequence goes on along the minus strand of JAQFVV010012440.1, from coordinate 7,873,335 downwards.
CTTGGAGTCTTTAGTTAGACGTCCATAAATATACTGTGTATGATATCGAAGAAAATTATATATGTATAGGATTTATATTTTTGTTCAAACGCATATACAGATATACACATTCATAGTCGAGTAAAGACGAGTACCTCCAGAAACATTGGTAAAAGGTAGGACTTGCTACAATGGCGACCCAACAAAAAGGCCATCAAAGAGAAGTAGGTCAACGAGGGAAAGAAAAATATAAAAGAAGTTAGCATGAATATTTTTTGGGGGAAAATAAATAAATATATACATATCGGTTTTGTCAGATCATTATTGTTTTAGATAAAAGAAAAAAATTAGGAAAACGGAAGTTATATTATATTGGCAGAGTTGGATGTAGTTAATATTGAGTTTTATAAGAAAAAAAAAACTTTTTAGCTATATGAAAAATACCAACTGAGTGCAGAATATAAAGGCGTTTTCATAAAGTAATCAGTTTAGGTTAGACTGGTTTTAAAGAACTTTCAGTTTGTTATGGATTTTTTTTTTTGTAAATAATGAACGGAAATATTTTTCTTGTTCGCGATTGATGTTTTTTTGAAAAAAAAAAAAAAGTAATACAGATATTTAAAAAAAAAAAAAAAGTAAACGAGTTTTTAAGTGGTTAACCTTTATAATTAATCCATTTTAATTAGGTACAAAATAATTATTTGAGTTTCTGTCACTTATTACTATAAGATGTCATAACTAAATAAAAATAACTTTATATATATATTAAATTGATGTTGTTTTAAAAGAAATTCGGGTAATGAATTATATTTAATTTACACCCACACAGTAGTTATGATTTTTAATATATTTTACACTTTTTACTTTTATAATCATTTTGACAATTTCTGAATTGGAAGCTAACTTTGAAACGAAGGTTTTGAATTAGTTTTCAAAGCGAGGTTTTATAAAAGTGGAAAACAAGAGTAAGTTGAAATAACATAGTGAAATATCGATCGGTCCACAGTAAAATTATAAATATATATACTTAAGAAATATTGAAAGCGTAAGGAAGTTCAGGAAGGGGGCAGCACTGTGCTTTGGGGGTTTGGAGGTTCGGAACCTAGCACGTAGAAAAAAATATATATATACATCACATAAAGAGGATGGAGTTGATAAGAATAAAAGTATTTGGGGGGAAGAAGGAAGAGATGCCGGTAGATTACCTTAGAAGTTTGCAAAGATATTTTGTGTGTTATGGAACACCAGACAAGGTGAGAACAATAATAGCATCTCACCACCTAGAAGGGCAGGCCATGGATTGGTGGAACTCATTGCTACACCAACTGCAGACATTTTTAGATTACAAGACAGCCCTGGAAAGAGCTTTCTGGAGTGAAGAAAGGCAGGACAACATTAGATCCCAATTGATAAGAGAGAAGTTTCAAGAGGATGGACCAGAAAAATATGTGCAATTTTTTGACGTCAAGTAGCCACACTCAAGACATTAGAAGCATGTAATTTGTCACAGAAACAGATTGTGAAGATAGTCTGCCGAAACCTGCCAATAAGAATAAGATTGTTGCTAGAGGAAGGAGGAGACAATCCATCTAAAGAAATAGACAAGATATTGAATCAAATGGAAATAAGTGCGGCAATGAGATGGATTCAAGAGAAAAAGGAAGTAGACCAAGGAAGAGACATAATATTTAGGCAGCAACCGAATTCAAAACACATGGGGAATCTAATTTGTTCATGGGAGGACCGCATACCGAGTTATGCATGCCAAACATGTCTGAAAATATAGATAGCAGCAGGACAGACCAAAGTAGAAGCACTTATTGATTCAGGGAGTCAGGTCCCTGTAATAACAGAAAGATTGTATTATAAACTCACCAGAGAACAACCAAATATACCTGTTCTACCATTGAAAGCTGTACAAGCGGCGATGGCTAACAACAGAAAGACCAAGGTTGAACCCAAACAAATATGGCTGGATGTCAAAATCCATGGAGTAAGTTGCCCCCATGTATTCCTAATCATGAAAAATTTGATTTGTGATGTCTTACTGGGAACTGACTTTTTATACAAATATAAATGTAAGTTGAACTATGAAAGTAGACAAACCACATGTGATGGGGAGGTGGTTGGATTTATAATGGATAGCACGGATAGTTCAATAGGGGCTGTGCAAGTTGTCAGTGAACACAATGATGTCTTGATAATGGAAAAAATAGACCAGGCAAAGATGGCTTGGAGAGAAGGGAAGGAAATACTAAGAAAGATACTGAAGGAATACAATCAGGTATTTTCAGACAGACCAGGCATGATCCCAGGGTTCAAACAAAGGATTCAGATAAATGAAACACAACCATTTAAGGCAAAATCATACCCAATTTCTCATCAATATAGGGAGCAGGTGAAGGATCAGATAGATCAAATGTTGGAATGGGGTATTATATCAAAAAGCTCCTCGGCTTATTGTAACCCGATAGTCGTCGTCAAGAAAAATGATAATTCTGTACGGTTATGTCTCAATGCAAGGCAATTGAATAAAGTCACGGTCCCAGATTGTAACATACCATCATCCATGCAAGAATTACTTAGGAGATTTAAAGGAAAAATTTTTTTTTCAACATTTGATCTGATAGCAAGCTATTGGCAGATAAGGCTGTACCCGGAAGATTGTAAGTATACTGTCTTTAGGTATGATGGCTGCTCATATCAATTTAACTGTATGTCATTCGGCCGGATTAACAGTGGGGCTGGTTTACTGCGATGTTTAGATCAGTTATTATCTGCTGAAGTCAAAATATAGTTACAATGTATGTGGATGATGTGTTGGTGTAGCCAGCTAGTGTGGAAGAACATGCCAAAGATGTGGAAATGTTTTTAAGGGAATGTTGGAATAAAGGGATCAAGGTGAACCTGAAGAAAAGTGCTATTTCAAGAGGAAGTTACATTTTTGGGCCATCTTATAGGATCACAGGATTCTGGCCACACCCAGATAAAATCTCAGCCATCAAAGGTTTCCCAGTACCTAGGTCCAAGAAGCAGATACGATCCTTTTTGGGTATGTGTAACTTCTACAACCATTTTCAGGAGCAGTTTGCACAACATATGGAACCACTAGTTAGATTACTGAGAAAAGATGTAGTGTGGGAGTGGGGTGAAAAGCAAAGCCAGGCATTTGAGAGGGTGAAGCAAGGGTTCATGAAACATGTAATGCTGGCTTTTTCTGATTTTGAGAAACCCCTTGTGGTGCAGACTGACAACAGCGGGTATGGGCTGGGAGCAACAGTATCACAGTTTCAAGGGGATGGTCAGGTAAAAGTGCTGTATTTCTTATGTAGGCTGCTCAAGGGTCTGGCACATCATAACACTGCCACAAAAAAGGAAGCTTTAGCCATCGTTTGGTCATTCCAAAAACTCCGCATGTTGTTGTTGGGATCAAAAATAATAGTGGTTACGGATCATAAGAGTTTAGAATTTATTAACCACAGTTATCTGACAAATAGTTAGTTGGTGCAGTGGAGCCTATACCTCCAACAGTATAATTATGTGGTAAAGCATTGTAAGGGGTCAGATAACATTGTAGCTGATGCTCTTAGCCGTAACCCAGTGCATTTCCATCATGTCATCTTAAAGCTGAAAATTTATATGTGGCAGGAATAAACTTAAGGGTTAATGAGGGGATAGAGAATGATCTTAAGAGATTGGCTCAGCATCAGAGGGAAGATGTCCAGTTAAGTCAAATAATTGCACAACTGGAAGGGAATACAAGAAAAAAACGATGATGAGCCCAGAGGCTGTATCAACTGATACAAACTTGACCAAGCTGTTCCTCAATACAGAACAAAAAGGGGACCAGAAAGTTGGAGACCTGAAATACCCCAGAAAATGCGGAACGCAGTGGTAACTCATGTCCACCAAATATATGGACACTGTGGGGTGTGCAAAACTGAAAAGTGGTCAGGCATGCATGGGACTGTCGTGAGGATGATCAGCCAATGTGAACTTTGCCAGAAAATTAAGCCTGCTTATAGGAATTATGCAGGCCCAATGAACTCCATAATACCAAAGAAACCACGTGAGATGATTGTGATAGATTATTATGGACCATTGCCAACCTTTAATAGAAAAAAATATTTGTTAATGGTGTATGATCTATTCAGTAAATTTGTGGCTGCATATCCCATGACTCAAGCAAATACCCGAAACACCATACGTCTCCTTGAAAAGGAATATTTTACGGTAATGGGAAAACCTCAAAGCATCCTCTCGGATCATGGCACACCATTTATCTCTGGAGAATGGAAAGCATGGGTTCAGAAGTCAGGGATCCAACACATACTAACATCAATTAAGAATCCACAATCAAACCCATGTAAGCAGGTGATGCGTGAGTTGGCTAGGTTGTTTAGGACATACATTCCAACTAATCACCGAGGATGGGTTAAAAAGATTCCAGAAATACTGAACTACATAAATTGGGCAGTTAATGAGTCCACAGCATTCTCTCCCATATGGCTCCAGTTTGGAAAACATGCCCCTAAATTAATCAAGGCCAAAATACCAGGACCAAAGGAAATGCCAATAAATGTGGACTAAGAGCAGGCATATCATACACCTGTGAAAAGGAGTCAGGAATAAAACAAACATACACTGGAGAGGCCTCATCGGTTTAAAGTTGGCGATCTAGTCATGGTGAAAACCCCACATGTGAGCGAACCGGGGAAATTTATCTGTAAGAAATTTTGCAGTTTGTATGAGGGACCTTTCCCTATTGTTAAGCATCAGGGGGATAATGTATTCTGGATGAATACTGGGCAGGAGGTAAAGGGATCATACAATGCTCATTCCCTCAAGGCTATGCCATTACGAACGGTTCATGATATTTAGGAGCCATTCAAATACATAGATCATATTTAAAGGCTTCCGGGAGGGGGGTATTGCAACAGGACATGTATAATCAAACCCTGTTGCAATTGTTAAGTGTCGGGGGGATAATGCATTCTGGGTGAATACTGGGCAGGAGGTAAGGGGATCATAAAATGCTCGTTCCCTCAAGCCCATGCCATTACGAGCGGTTCATGATATTTAGAAGCCATTCAAATACATAGACCATATTTAAAGGCTTCCGGGAGGGGGTATTGCAACAGGACATGTATAATCAAACCCTGTTGCGATAATTAGACAAATACGTATTTGTATACTTAATGTATTATTAAAAAATATATATTATACTAAAGTATTATAAATATATATATTACTTTACTAACAAAATTAAAATTTTCAAGTTAATGTATAATCAACGGTCATTTGCGTGGTCATATTGAATTGATTTAGTTATTTCAATGAAAAAACTTATAAAAGAGGTATGGGGGGGGGTACACATGCTCTGATTTTTTTTTCTTTTGCCAAACCCATCTATACATATTGCTATTTATATGTATGAGTGTGTTTTCTTTGAATCATAAAACATGAACATTCACAAAATAAAAATAAAAAACATTTTTTGTTTGATAAACTTTTTAAATATATACATATTAAGTCAACAAAAGAACTATAAATGTCAAGATGGAAGACAGTGATTTGCAGAGCAATAAAAGTGACTTATAAAAGCCTTGGAATGTCGAGTTCTAATTAAATGCTAATTAGAAAAAAAACGAGGTGTTAAAAGCTTTTACGGTGCATTCCTATGAAGGCACAATGATTGTTAATTGAAAATGAATGAAAAGAAAGTTAAATTTTATAATTAAAAAAAAAAAGGAATTAATTAGTAAAATTTTGAGAGTGGAAGAATTAAAAAAAAAAGGAATTAATTAGTATAATTTTGAGAGTGGAAGAAAGCAGATGTTAGACTGATATACAGAAATAAGAATCCAGAAATCAGATTATATATTGATAAAATATGGTCAGGCTGGGGTAGAAGCTTCAACGTGCGAGGTGTTCGAATCCTTCCCCTGAATGTATAGTAGCTGCCAATATCGGAGAAGGGACATCAAGCCCAGAAAATTGCCTCAATAAGTAACTATGTTGGATTGTCATGAGGTAAAAAAATGAATAAATAAATAGAATTCAGCCATAGAATCCAAACTTCAAAAAAAAAAGTCCGTTCACCGACAAAGGACCAGAGATTCCTTTTTCACCTGGTGAATTCGATCAATTCCCCAGGGAAACACAGGTACTGTTTTTTTCTATTTGCATATATATGTAACTCTTAGTAAGCTTACTCCATGTAATTCAGAAAACTGTTATTTGACACAATTATGAACTTAAAATTTCTTTTCTTTTGCACAGAGAGTTCAAATTATATTCCTACTGTCTTTATTAACGTATTTATTCGTCCGTAATTAAATCTTCGTTGCAACATACATATTATGGTGTATTTGTGTGTGTATGGGTTTTGGTACAGAAAGAAAAGAGCAAACCTACAAAAGGGAAACTGATAGACAGGTTTGATTAATAAAAAAAACAACAACATTGATTTAACTTACGCAAATAATATTTTTTTTTTTTGATAGATGCGTAAATATTATTACCAATAAATATGTATAAAATGATGAATGGTTTTTTTTTGTATTATGAGTTTTTTTTTTAAAAAGGAAAAAAAAGAGAGGGTTAAATCTACTGCTGGTAATTTTACCACCCGTCCTGAGAAAAGCTAGCTGCAGGCCGGGTCATTTTATCATCCTGTTATATACTTCCATGTTGTCCAGTATAATTCTTACCTACGGGTGAGATTGGCACTTGGAGTCTTTAGTTAGATGTCCATAAATATACTGTGTGTGATATCGAAGAAAATTATATATGTATAGGACTTATATTTTTGTTCAAACGCATATACACATTCATACTCGCATAAAGATGAGTACCTCCAGAAACATAGGTAAAAGGTAGGACTCACTACAATATATTGGAAAAAACTTTTTGACTTCTTTCTGCACTGTACTACTTGGTCTAAGGTCTCTCAGCCATACTTGCTCCTCTTGTCTAAATTGATATTGCTGGTTTTGTTTTCTCTTCTTATGATGCAGAATCACCCATCTTAACCGTTCACTCACCATCTTTTGGTCTTCTTGTTGATCTATTTTCTCCACTTCCACTAACATTTTGGTTTTGAATACCTGAGGACATGCTCTATCATACTGCAAACATATTGGAATAAATTTTGTCAAGTCCTTCATTTTATTATTAATGTCTTGTCCCACCTTTTCAGTTTTATTTACCCACTCTGAAGTCTGGAGAGTCTTTGTGCTCTCCATATCCTCTATTATCTGCCAATTTTCTTCTCTACTTTGCATTTCCTGTTTGATTGTCAAGTCCAAGTAGTGAATATCCTTACATAATTCATCATCAATCAAAGATTTAACAACAATATCATCTTGTTCTTGTTGATCTTGCCACTTTACTTGGGTATCAAGTTTTGTTTTATTTGTATAAGTTACTTTAGAGTATAAATATTTCAACAATAGAGAGTGGGGTTTCTTTGAATAATCTATTAAGTAAAATAGATCTTCGTGATAAAATAGTTATTTATTATTTTTGATATGATTTTGGGTGGGTTAGGTTTTATGTTTATTTCATTTTAAAATATTTTTTTCTTTATTATATTTGTTCATGTAGATTTTGGTTTTATGTGAAATGATTGATCATTGAGAGATAAGAGTAGATTAAGTTAAGTTAAAATATGACCACAAGACACAAAGACACTTATGCCTAATTAGTATATGTAAAAAATTAAAAAGGTGGACATAAGACATAAAGATACTTATGCTGTCATTTAGTGGTCAAGATTCACTTATCTAACTTTAGCACTGTAGGGTTTTGGGTTAAACTAGATAAAGTTAATTCTCTATTTTAATATGCATAGTTTTCCACTTTTATTTGGATGAGATGCCAACTAGAAAATTGGATCTTAGTTATGTTGTAGGTTAATAAGGGGCATATTTTCCTAGGGAAACATAATAATGTTGGAATAAGGGTTAGATTAAATAATCATCTTAAAGAAGATCGAGTCATTTCTGATTGCATTTTAGTATGAATGTTAGATGGAAGAGGGAAGGAGAAATCAAAAAGGTATAATAAAGATTATTGTATATCATACTTGCATGGCTCTCTAGTTATTTTATTATATAATAATAATGGAAAACAATTGCATCCTTTGGAGAAAAAGTTTACCAGAATTATTAGAGTCTGCACAAGATTATGCTAGAAAAAGATTATGTGGCCATGTTACATAAATAAATAAACACTATGATCATAGAATAATCTTCTTGGTGTAGAGCTAAATTATTTGCCTAGTGGCATCCTCATACTAGCTACTCTAATCTTAATAATCTTGATAGTTTGATGGCTCTAAAACATTTTGTACCACCAATATGATGAGTCTGTCTGAGTTTAAAAAGTTCAAATGATTGTGTCTAATTTGCTGAGTATCGGCATTACTTTTTTAACTTTTTTATGTTTCATTATTGATACACCCAAGAATCATAACGGCATGCACTAAAATTAAATAGTTCATCATTTAGGTGATCATGTGACATTCAAACACTGGAGATGAAAGGTTTGAGTTTTGATCAAGGAACTATTAGTTTTCATATGTACCATTTCATCACTCCACTTACTGATGGTATAAGAATGAAATCTAGATTAAATCAATTAACAAATAATGTGTATTGAGAGAATATGTAGACATTAATGAAATACTATAGCCAAAAAAATTCAGTGAAACAGATTTCTGCAAAGATGAACATCCAGTATGTATTGATATTAGTCCATCATAAGCAAAATATTTAAGACAAGCTATCATTTAGAGTGATCTGTTTTGATGAAATTCTAATATAAAGAAGCTTTAGAGTTATAAGAATTGGATAATAGATGATTGGAAGTATGCTGTATAGTTGGATAAATCATTTCATATTTTTCCTAATCACCTCTTTTAATAAACAGAAACCTATCAGTAAAACTCTTTCATTTGCAAAACCATAATGGAATTATATGCCATCATTACTCTGCATGAAAAGCATCATAATTATAGGCTATTTGAATTTTTGGAAATAGGTTTATTTAAATATATAAACTTTTTTTTAAAAAGACAATTCTGTTTTTTTTTTTTTAAATAATTACAATGATTTCAATTCATACAGTTTAAGTGGATTATAATAATTATGATATATATTTCCTAATAATCTGATTTTAATATTCATAAATAAACATTGTTTAGTCAGAAATGAGTGAGAGGTCAGTATCTTCTACTGACTTCTGAGAATTTGAGGCTTTTTTCTGTAAGGAATGGCATAACACTATTCTAGATATTTTTCAAATGTTATTTTGTTTCATCTTACTTAAAATATAGGAAGTTTTTTTTTAATGTGTCAAAGCATCAGCCGGGAAGCGAACCCCGGACAACTGCTAGTAAGGCAGCTGTGCTAAACACTCTGCCACCAATACTTGACTAAGATTTTTTTAAATACAAAGTTTTTGCCCTGCACAGGTGTTCATGTTATTTTGTTAGATTTTTGTGTGGACATAATTCAATCTATGAAGAAGGAAAAAGCTCCAGGAAATGATGAAATTATTATTGATTTTATGGAAGAAGGTAAAGCAATAGAAAAATTATTGGCTAAATTATATAGCTAGTATCTAAATAATCGTTTAATTGATGATAGGAAGAGCAATAATGATTTGTTATTTAAGAAAGATAAAAAAGATGTTATTATAAATTACAGATCTATCCATTCTATACAAGATAATTACAATTCCATTGCAGCAAACTTTGGACTCCAACTAATTAAAAGAATATACTGGATTTAAAAGTGGTTTTAGCACAGTGAATCATATCCAAGTAACAAGAGAAATTATAAAAAAGACCAATAAATATGAATTGCTATTATGATTTCAATTTACATATTAAGAAGTTATGATTCTATAAACATTTACATAGTAAATAAAACTTTGGGCTATTAAAACAGAGACCAGGATTATTATTATATTCTGAAAAATATTTATCAAAATACAAAATCATTAATTACATTACCTGATAATATTAAGAAAATTATTATTGATAAGGGTATATGACAGGGTGATTCCATATCTTTGAAACTTTTTACAGAATTTACAATATATATTTTTGGATTAAACTGGAAGCTTAAAAGAAGAAAAATATAGAAATTATTTAAATCATCAAGATTTTGCAGATGATGTAGTTATTTATTTATTTTTTAAAAAGTTATTTCAGAGCATCAGAAAATGTTACAAGAGTTATCAGACGAAAGCAAAAAAGTAAGACTAAAGTTAAACGGTAAAAAAAAAACTACAGTTAAGTTTAATGATTTTTTACAGAAAAGTGAAAATAAAAATTGATATTTAAAAGTTAACAACTGCAAATACATCAGGCACATTATTAACACAAATGGAAACATAATAGATGAAATTAATCATACAATTAAACTTTATGGAGAGCTTTTGATAGAAATAATTCAGTATTAAACAGAAATATACTTATGTATTTGGAAAGGAAGATGTAATATATATATATATATTACTATTTCTTGCATATGAATCTGAAACTTGAATATTTAGCAGAAGAGGAATACAAAGACTTCAGATCGTAAAACAAAGTATGGAGAGATATATGTTAGGAATAAAAAGGAGGAATCAAATGCAAAATATATGAGTGAGAGAAAAAACAGGTATTGAATTTATTAAAAAAATTTAGAGACTAAAGTGAAACTGGACTGGGCATATTTTTAGATAAGATGATAGCAGATGAACAGTTAAAACTTAAACTGGATTCCAAGAGATTGTAAAAGGAAGAGACTAGATGTGAAATGTATGGATAAAATATAGAAGGTTACTGGATTGATATGGAGAAAAGGTTTTGATTAATAGAAGTGAATTAAATTTGAAGAGACTGGTTGAAAATGATGATGATAATAACTAATTACTTAGTATATATATATATATATATATAATATATTGAACAGATCTAAAGATCCACCTGTTTCACCTACTATAGTCATAGTAGTATATTTCTTTGTAGGTTATTTCACCCCAAATTGCATGTATTACTTTAATTCAGAACTCTGAACTTGTGCTCTTAATAATTATAGGGTATGTGCCTGTTAAGTGCCTATTTCATTGCAATATATATGCCGGTAAAGGTAATATATACACACATATAGGCCTCCATTTATTAAAACTATGTAGACCTAACAGTATATCCAGCTAGAACTTACATTTAGAATTATATTTAAACTTTGGTAAAAATTACTTATTTAAGATTTAGTCTTAATATTACTTAAAATTATTTCAAGTTTATTCTTTGTTAGAAGTACAGACATAAAGTTGTTTACAAGTTAATATTTGCTCAAAATTATATTTTAGTTAAAGATTGACCAGATTGGCATTACTTAAAATTATTTCAAGTTTATTCTTTTGTTTTAAAACTGCAGACTGTGAAGTTGTTTACAGGTTTTAACATTTGATCAAAATAATATTTTAACTTAAGTAGCCTTATAGCTAAAAAATCAATTTAAAAATCAGTCAGTGATAAATTTTGACTTGACCATTTGGAAGGGCCCAAGGGAGAGTTTTTACTTGCAGCTTTAGGCATGGTAAAAGATAATTAAGAGCATGAGGTTCGAAGCAGTAAACAAGTGACGTGGTTAGCACAAGAAAGAAAGAGGGGGGTGCTGGAAAATAGCTATAAAAAACTTACAGTTTTCATATTAAAAAGAAGGGAGAAGAAAAAAGCAAACACACACCATAGCCTTATGTTATTTGACCATTAACATCATGGGGGACTCAGTTCGAGTACTATATCGAAAACACCTCAAGTTGCTAAGATGAGAATCATCGGCTAGTGGGAGATAGAGTTGCTGTTTATCTTCCACTAGAACTGTTCTACCAATGGTAATAATGTCAACCATCTTACACCAAAGAAGCATCAACAACCACTCTGAAAGTATAAGCCAGCCACATTGACAATAATGGAGCTGTATCTGGAAGCCACCTCAGCAATAATGAAGCTGTACCTAGTAAGCCACCTCAGCCATAAGCAAGCTGTATCTAAGAAGCTGCATTAAAATGGTGAAGCTGTATCTACTAAACTGTGCCAGAAAGAAAAAAGCCATATTCACATCCGTCAATGGAGAATAGGAATCCCGCTCGGAGAAGCCGTCCGTCTATGAATGTTTACTAGAATCTCTCTCGAGAATTATGGTGAAGGATGTTAAAAATACCATTTCATTCTTTAAAATAACTATCAAGCTAGCGATCATTATGTCTTCTGCATAACTCTGTTAAGAAATGTAAATCTCCTATTTATCTTTAATTTAAGGTAGTCACTTTATAAAATCTTGCTTGATTATGCACATACATATATATTCATTTTAATCTTTAATGTTTAAACCTTACAACTTTAGTAATAATTGTATTACAACCCTATTTATTGTTTAGATGTTATTTTACACCCTTTTTTATTGTAGTTATGCTTGATATATGCTAAAATAATTAGAATGGAGTTTGGTGAATTGTTAATTCTCTGAGAGACACTTAAATGCTCTCATTGTGTTAATTTGCTATAAAGAAACAGACAAACTCCCTTCTGGAATTAATATTTTTCTGCCAGTGATAATATGGCTATCTAAAATGGCCAAATAAATAATAATAAAAGAGTATTTATTTGCATTAGGTGAGAGTGATTTTCTATAGTATTTAGGCAATTAATATTTAGATCATTAATAACCCCTAAAATATACTGCAAAACTCCATAATTATATACCTTAAGCAGTACAGATAACTCTTAAGTCAGATTCGTAGTATTTCCCCATAGTAGAATTATTATGTACTATTTCCGAACTGAGTAATGGCAGTAGCACTGATAGACACTCTGTATTTTGCATATTTAATAAATTTAAGTAATTATATTAGATTAGCGGAGCAAACATGATGCTCATTAGCAAAATAATGCTTAGCTTCTTGCTATATTCTCTACACACAGGTGTGTTTGCATTGGGGTTGATTTAATGTTAAACCAGGCCAGTTAGTTTGGACAGCAAAGTCATTTCGTATTTGGGTATTTGAAAGGGACCAAAGAGTCTCATCTTCGAAGCAGCTGTTCAATCATCTGGACTAAAGAAGTCTCTTTTTATTAATATAGCAAGCAGTACAGTCCAAAGAACCTGTTACTTGGTAATAAATCTTTACGAGCACACTTTCGAGACCCACTCATTCTACTAGTACATTTGGCATGCCATAGAATCTGAGGTGGCACTGCTTCCTCAGTTCTGCCTGCCTTATTTAATAACCTCAGCTTTGATCCGAGCCAGAATCTGAATTAACTTGATTAATTTCTATCGTAAATTAGATGTAAATTTAATGATAATTAATATACATCTCCAGCCCATCTGATCGCCCTCATTTTGCTAAGTTCTTGGCATATATTTTGGCATAGATTGCTACATAAACTTTGTATAATATTTGTTCACCACTATTTAATTAGAGGGAGAAATGGACAATGTAAATGTTAATCCACCACTGTAAATTTATTTTTATCATATATAAAAAGCTGAAATAAGAATCCCTTGATAAATATAAACATTCACCTATGTGTGAAGGAATTTTATACACTCTGTTTCTTTGCTCTTTAATTTATATGGTAAATTCATCCATGTTGCCCATTATAAAGCTAAAATATTACATTTTTAAAGTAACATTCATCTGTGCGCGAATAATTTATATACCTTGGTTAAAATAGTTTGTTATATTGTATCGTATCTTTATACATATTTCCCATTATGTAAAGCTAAACTATTAATCCTTTACTAATATGTACATTCACCTGCATGTGACTGATTTCTATACCTTTTTGTTTTATTACTTATGAATTTATATATTAATTTTTCTAAACTATATCACCTCTATGTCTCAGTCCTTGCTCATTGTCTTTATGAATCATTAGTTAAGTCATTTAGGGTTAGTTAGGGGTAATAAGTCTCATGCTCTACTGTTTTACTATTGCCAGAATGTGCTCAAGGAAATGTCTAGTGTAGCTTCAGGCAGGTCATTCGCTAGGGGGAATTTGGAAACACGGGTGAAAGAAGGCATGTGTGATCAGATGTAGAGTGTCACCATCCTGACTTGGTCAGCCTATTTCTTTTTCACCTGGATTCTCAGTCTGTTGAGCAAATGTACAAGCCTGACCGTACAATATATATATATTGTAACAGTCTGTATATACACATGTTGCACAGGTGTGTGTGTATATACGAGTTACATAGTTCACTTGTTTTTATTTATTAAAAAATATATAAAATTTAAAAAAATATATCAGAATCAATACTTGAAAATATAGAAATTAAAATACAGGGAAATTTAGAGATAAGTTAGAAACTAATAAATTGTAACTTGTCTTTCTTTTATACAATAGTATCTGATAAAAATATTCTTTAAGGAAAAAAAGTGTTTTTAATTTAAAAAATAAAAGGTTTGTGATTAATTAAAATAGTATATACAAAAATAATCAGGCTGGGGATTAAAATTCCAGACTGATTAGTTGAACAATTTCTAATCTCTGTAATTAAAATTCGAAACAGAAATAAAGAAATGTAAATTATAATTAAATTTTTTGAGATAAAATGTGTTGAAGCTGGAGCAGGGATGGGGGGGGGGTCAGAGTAATATAAAAGGCACACATTCTCTATTGTTTTAGAGAGAGTTGAGATAGAGTTTTGAATTCAGTGGTTAAATTTTGAGTCCAGCCAGAGTTGTTAAGTTTGAATTAAGTTCATTTTCAAGCCAGATTAAAAAGAATGATTGGCTAGAACCGAACGTTGTGTTCAGTCATTTTCCTCTGCTATTCTTCCGTGTGCCATTTAGCAAATTGCTGTAACATATTACTCTGACTTGCCTTCTACCAAAGTTTCAACCCGCCCTATTAAATTAAATGAAAATTAGGTAAACCAAGCCACCTGAACAAGGGATTCCAAGAAGCTATCTTTCAGTTAGAAATACCAATGACAAGGACCAAGAAACTAACCGGATCCGAGGACAAAAAGGGGTGATCACCCAACTACAAACCAACTACAAAAGAAATCCAGGAACTATGATACCTACTATGGAAATTAAAGACTAATAGAATTGCTACAAAGACAATGTTGAAATGACCAATAAAGTCCAAAAGCAGCGCTATAAATCCTAGGTAAATATTAATATCAGGATAAAACTTTTTAAATCTAACTCATTAAAATAAGCATGCAAAATTTATTAAATATGTAATATTTCTTATGTGTTTACATTTTAATTACATCTTGTTCTTGCATTTATAATTATTATCATTATTTTTTTTGTTTTTTTTTAAATAAATTTTTGTTTAAAATTATTAATGTCGTTTGTTCCGTCTTTCTCTCTCAATTCACAATCAAATGTGCAGCCGGTCTCATGTGAATAACTAACCATGGGTCAAGCACTTGAAACATGTTGTTGACATCTCATGGGTTCCAATCTCCGTATTGGATGTCGCCCTGGGTTTTAAACCCATTATAAATTCCCCATGGGGTGTTTCACGTTTCAGGCAGCCGGAGAGCTACTTCGGTCTAGAGAAATGACTGTCGGTTTAATATTTTATTAAATCGCAGTCTGACCGGGGGTATGATTGATATGTAAGTATTAATCCTATTTACTCTCCTGCTTGAGTAACGGGTTTTTAAAAAGATATTTTGCAAAATAATATGATTTCATAAAATTAAAATAAATAATTAGAAAGTTTTTAAAATTACAAGTTCGAGTTGTAAAGTTGAAAAGTCTTAAAAGGTGTAATTAAGCAGTTTTAATTCCTGTTACAATATATATATATAATCTATTCATTCAGTATACTGAATGTTTACTATAGTAAATAAAGGGATTTGAACTTAGGATTTTTAGTCTATATCCATACTCTATTCCTTCTCAAACAACCAATATATATGACCACATAAGTTCAAAATCCTGTATTTAGTATATATATATATATATATATATATATATATTATATAATACAATAGTTTGTCTTATATGAATTAAATATCAGATGAGGTGATATTTTATTTAACATCAGATCAATATATTATGTCATAGCTGCTAAAAAAATGTTTATTTTGGTATGCAGGCCATAGATCTATCTATCCACTATTAGAATACCAGTAGATGAGGCCTGAGGCAATAATCCATAAAGTCTATATCCCTAATTTAAATACTGGGATAGATGACTCTAATCACAAAGCCAAATTAAGCTTACAGCCAAATAAATAATCAAATAACTCATAATTTTAAACAAATTTTATAAGTTCTCTGAGTCTAAAAAATAATAATAATATAACTCAATGTAAATAAGAAAAGAGGAAAAGACACTGCCTTCTTGGTTAACTAATTAAAGGATGTAATGTGGTCTCCTCCAGGATCATATCCTAAATATCCCCCTTGAATGTAGTTTAATGTTCTCATATTTGATTATTAACTATAAATTTATTTTTATCCTCAGCAAATGTAATCAAATACATTTGATAATATAAATGTCTAAACAGTATTTGTGTTGCCATTAAATTTCATTTGTGAAATATTTAATTCTTTAATATGCAAATATGTTAGTTTCTCCCCAGTTACTAGCAAATGAAATTACATAAATGATGATCTGAAATCATTTTTAGTTAATAATGTACTCTTGATATAATTAATCAGTAAATGATAACATCCAATGTCATGGATAAGATATAATTTGGATATGAATTGAAAGGTTTGGATTTGAAAATTCAGAAAGCACCTCTATATCCCAATCCAACAATAAAAAGAGATATCAGATATAAATTTATTTTTAAATGTAAATTCTTTTAATAGACGATTGATTAAGAAAAAATAAATATACATGTAACAAAAATAATTTCATAATTGCAATTTTCAGAAATGGAATATAGATAACAAAACTGTTATTAATAATCATAATCTGATAAAAATTATGTTATTCCTTTCCATGTATAAACAAATAAAATAAATAAATTTACAACTTGCAGAAATACTAAATTACTTAATATTATAATTTCTTATATATTAATCTTTATTAATTATTAATATGTATTAATTATTATTGTTGCATTAATCTGTTCATTTTATAAAAAATATAAATGAAAAAGTCAGTAATAATTTCCAAATGCATTGCATTATTATTTTCTATAGCAATGCAAAATTAATATATACTTTAGCTTACAGAATTATATAAAAATGATATACAGAATTGTTAATTTTTCCTTTTTATTAAAGATAATACCACAGCTTTTGGGATTCTTTTTTTTTTTGTCAGTTAGTGCTTTTTTTAAATGTCCATTGGGTTATTAGGATTCTTAATATAAACAGCTACCATTGTAATACTTATTAAGCAAATTCACTTTCACAGCTTTTATTCTTGTAATTATTTTAAAATATTTTATCGGAAACTTCTTTCTATTGTCATTACTTTTATTTTTTGGGGTGTTTTAATGTAAACTACCTTGGATTATATCATTTTTAATTTAATGAAGTCTGGTGATATATAGCCAGTTTGAACATTTTATTTGAAGCATTCTCTTAAATAAATCTAGCAGTAAATTAAGTAAAATTTTAAGAGTATTCCAACAAAGAGTTATATTGGTGTTCATTATCTTTATGCTAAATGTATAGCTTTTTGTTTAGTGAATTTGGCTTTACAAGAGATATTTATTTCATATATGAATAAGCATATCCTCTCTAGAACAAAAAAAATGATGTTCTTTTTTCATGAAAATAAAATTCTTTTCTAAATTAACACTGCTTTTCAGATGGTACTAGTATTATTATTAAAATGGTATAATTTAGCACTTTTTTTTTAAAAAAAAAAAAGTTTTTTAAAATAAAAGTTATTTTAAAGTTATGATTTTTTTTTTTGAAGAAAGCTTTTCCGTGATCTTTCTTTTTTACCAAAAAAAGAAATAAACGTTCCTGAAAAACTAATCATTAATTTTTCAGCTAATTAAATATGCAGCAATTTTGATTTGATTTAAAAAAAATTAAAGAAATGGGGGAAGGGGAGGTAAATTTTAAATAAAAAAATAATTAAATATTTTCTTTCAAGAACTAACTGATTTTTACAAATCTACTGTATTAAAAAAAGATAAAAATAATATTTTTTTTTGTAGTATTACAAAATAATTAGAGATTTATAATTTAATCCAAGTTGTATATACATGCATATATACAATCCTTTATTTCTATACATTCATACAAAGGACATTCATACCATCAGATAGCTAAAAATCAAACAAATATAAGCTATAGGTTAAGAAATTAAAGAAAATAATTACAGTATTAGTTTTTGGTTTATTATCTTTTACTTGTTTAATATGAAATATTAATATAATAGTAAATTTTCTTTTAATCAAAAAAAAAATCCAGAAGGGTTGTATGCTACGACAGTGTTATCTATCATGCCTAACTTTGTTTAGGTAAGTAAACTTGGAAATTTTTTCAACAGGATTGCCTTTTTTATGTAGCAATGCATAGCCAATATTAATTAGTAACTAGGTATCTAGCTATTATTAACAAGATTGTTAATCAAGGAGGGAAAGTCACTTAGACCCACAACATTTGGCAAGTAGTAAGCTTGGAAAGTATTGTCTTTTTCACCATCTCTATGAATTAGAAAAGCCTTTGTTCTTTTGTAATGATCTATTTAAAGGCTGAATTGTATATATATATATTTACAATTATTTTATATTACAGAATCATTATTATTGTTATATTTTTAAAAAATATTACTATAGATAAATAAAATTAAGAAAATTATTTTAAAATAAAATAATTGGGTATAAAAATGTAGCTCCCTCCCTTTTTTTAAAAAACAAAAACAAAAAACAACAACCTCTAAACAAACTAAAATTGAAATTTTAGTGCACATTTTATTGCACAAAATATTTGAGTTTATCTGCAATAGCTTATTAATTAATAGTTTTGAAAATTATTTTCCAGTAAACATTTATTTAGAATTATTTTATTTTCCATGTGATTATTTTATTTACTTTTTTAGACAATGTTATTCATTTTATAAATAGATTTATGACTCTTCAACCGGGTGATTTAATTCTTACTGGTACTCCACCTGGTGTTGGTGTCTTTCGTAAGCCACCTGAATTTTTAAAGGTATTTTTATTTTTTACATAATAATAATTTTTACCGATTATATATTTCATTTTAAGTGCTTTTGATTAACTTTTAACTAAATTATAAGTTTGTGGTGTAGAAAATAATAAAATTTGATAATAATATTCTTGTCATCATTCCAATAAGAGTAGTTGGCTCTAAATTTAGAGGCTTCTAGATCAATTATGAAAAAAAAAAACAACAAAAGGATCTCAGTTAAGTCTATTGAATGAAAATATTTGACCATTTGATTGGAACTTTGGTTTTTGAATATCATCTAATTTCCTGAGCATGATCACCATTTTTTATACTTACACGAGCTGTTTGCACATAGGCAAAACACTCCATATAGTAGCACCACTCAGTGCAAGCCAGAATAATCAATGGATGCAGGAAGATCCATAAGCATTACTCTCAGACCCAAAGTTTTTTATTGATGAAATCCAAAAGCTAGAAACTAGTCTGGAATATTGGATGAGTAGGCACTAGATAGGAATTTTATGCACAAATCTTTCTGCATCCATTGATTACTCTGGCTTACACTGAGTAGTACTCCTGTATGGATAGTTTTAAAATAAATAAATGATATATTAAAATTGAATTTGTATTTTGACTTCTAATGTGCAAATAACAATTACTTTTGTTTTAATCATTCTGCAATGTTCTTCATTTTTGAAGTGATCAACTAAGTTATAGATATTTACTTCTTTAACAAATGATTACTGAAGCTCTTAATGAATACATGAATGTTTTTATATTAAATTTGATTTACAAAATATCTTTTCTTTTATACTTTATAAAAAATAATGAAGAAAGCTCAAAAGTCATGAGAATATTTCTGCTGATATCTCAAGATTTATATTCAACATGCAAGAATGTGGCTGCATTATTCTGGAAAAAAGGTTGATATTAGCTGCTCCATCTTTTGTGCATTCTTCTGAATAATTTTTAGAAATACAAGATGCAATAATTTAATTTCTGAAATTATTAATGATATAATTATATCAAAATCATGTGAGTGTTCGTATTTGAATATATTCTTCATAAATTTCAGGTGGATAAACTTGGTAATTAAGTTAGTTATTAATAAAGATGTCAGATGTAGTTTTGTTGTAAAAATGAGTGATTGAATTTTTGAGCAGCATATTAACACCAAATTTTGTGCAAAAATTGGAAAAAGCATTACTGAAATGTTACAACTGTTGAAATTATCATATGATTAAAATACTGCCAAAAAGTTGTTTGAGTGGCGTAAGTAATTCAAAGAGGGAAGTAATGTGTGATGTTTGACCTCAGAAATGGTTAATCAAAAACAATAATGACTGATGTTAATATTAAAAGGCTGTAAGATGTGATAAGGTTCCAAAGACAATTGTGAAATTAATTGTTGAAAAATTGCAGATTAGTCAAGATTTTATTGATAAATTAGGTATGAGAAAGATTTCTGCAAAACATGTGTCTTGGATCTTGACTAATGAACAAAAACAATATTAACTTGAAGTTATAACAGATCATTCTTCAAACATGCACTTGTTTTAAAGTGTGATTAAATGATTCAGCAACAAAATGTCAGTTCACCATGTTCCAATTCACCATGCTCTAAAAAAGCAGGAATTTTACATTCACAATTTAAGATTAACCTGGTGTGTTTCTGTGATTGTAAGAAAATAGTTTTCCAAGAGTTCATTGAGTAAGGTAGTTAAGAGATTACAAAATTTTATTTAAGTAGAACATCTGACAGCACACACATCACATTGCATTTACAGTAAGTGCCTGCCTATTCATTCCCCATAATTTCTAGCTATTCCAAAATTAAAAGCTGTACTAAAGAGATGAAGATTTTGTACTATAATTGATATCAAACAAAATATAAAACATATACTTGATAGAACTCTGGGAAAATGAGTTTTCGGTCTGCTTCCAGAAGTGGGAAGCCATCTAAGTCATTGTTGAGGTATATAAAGTGAGTTATTTTGAAAGCAATAGTAGTCACTAGTATACAGTTTCACACATATATATTTTAAAGATTTTTAAAAATGTATGTGAAATTTCATTGTCACACCTTCAACATCAGCTGATAATAAGATTAATCATAGAATTCTGATTTTATAGACTGAAAAGAATTTTTAAAACATGACTAACATGTTCTAACTGTCTTATTTCAACTAATCAAAAAGTTATGCTACATATCACTAAAACATTAATAATATTCCATCATCATAATATATGGAATAATCATATATATATAATAAATAAAATGTCCATTAATTAAAAACAAAATTGTAATTATAAATGAAATAATATATTTAACGGTTTACAAATTATTACAAACAATCCTTAAATCTGTAGAAGTACTTTCGGTTAATTTGTTAAACCAGCCTCAACTGCCATTAAATTCAAAATCAAAAGTGGAAGCAGACGTCATCAATTCAAATTCCACGAATCTTGTATTTTAATGTTAGCAGCTTGTCGATTTAATAAATGCATTTTATTCCTGTTTATACAAATTGCCTCTTTAATTTTTCTTTTACAATGGTTTCTCTCTTCATGAAGAATTTTCAAAATCAAATTTAAATTTATATTTACATGTTTTTTCGTGATCAAAGAAAACTGAAGGAGATATTAAATCACCATTATTTTATTTTTTACATGCTTATATAACAATTCATGCTTCTTCAATCTTTTCTCAATACTGCACCTAGATTCACATATATGATAGCATGCAATCACAAAAAATTTGATATATGATATTACTTTTCTGCTTGACAGGTATGACATCCTTAGAATTATTGACTAATTTATTAATATTGTTTGGAACGTAGAATGAAACATTAAACACATTCTTATATAAATCCTTAAAAAATTTCAGTTGTGGATTTGAAATAAATGGAATAGATATCCATTGTTTGCTATTAATCTTCATTTCCTTTAAATTATTATAACTTTTTTTTAAAATTGACATAAAGTATTGTTTATTTGTTCCATTTTATAACCTGCATCTAGCAATTCCTTGGCAAATATTTCAATATTTTTCCGTTTATCACTTTGATAATGACATAATTTTTCATTCCAAAACAAAAAAGATCAAAAACTTGCCATCTTATGCATCATTGGTACTTTTGATTTACAATTTATATATTCTCTTTTTTGCAATGGCTTAATTATTAGTTTATAATTTAATATACTGTTATCTCTTTTAATCATTAAATCTAAATATTTAATATTATTGTCCTGTTTCTTTTCAATAGTCCATTTCAAGCCATTCAACTTATTTAATTCCTCTACAAGTTTGCAATTTCGTTTTATCTACATTTGAGAGTAGTATTTTAAATATGTGTACTTTTGGAGATATTAAAATTTACAAAAGATATGTGGATGATGTTTTTGTTTGTGGAAATACTAATAGTATAAATTTACTTGTAGAGGAATTAAATAAGTTGAATGGCTTGAAATGGACTATTGAAAATGAACAGGACAAAAATATTAAATATTTCGATTTAATTATTACAAGAGATAACAGTATATTAAATTATAAACTAATAATTAAGCCACTGCAAAAAAGAGGATATATAAATTGTAAATCAAAAGTACCAATGATGCATAAGATGGAAAGTTTTAGATCTTTTTTGTTTCAAAATGAAAAATTATGTTGTTACCAAAGTGATAAACGGAAAAATATTGAAATATTTGCCAAGGAATTGCTTGGTGTTGGTTATAAAATGGAACAAATAAACAATACTTTATGTCAATTTAAAAAAAGTTATAATAATGTAAAAGAAATGAAGATTAATAGTAAACAATGGATATCTATTCCATTTATTTCAAATCCACAAGTGAAATTTTTTAAGGATTTATATAAGAATGTGTTTAATATTTCATTCTACGTTCCAAACAATATTAATAAATTAGTCAATAATTCTAAGGATGTCATACCTGTCAAGCAGAAAAGTAATATCATATATCAAATTTTTTGTGATTGCATGCTATCATATATAGTGAATCTAGGCGCAGTATTGAGAAAAGATTGAAGGAGCATGAATTGTTATATAAGCATGTAAAAAATAAAAATAATGGTGATTTAATCTCTCCTTCAGTTTTCTTTGATCACGAAAAAACATGTAAATATAAATTTAAATTCGATTTTGAAAATTCTTCATAAAGAGAGAAACCATTGTAAAAGAAAAATTAAAGAGGCAATTTTTATAAACAGGAATAAAATGCATTTAATAAATCAACAAGCTGTTAACATTAAAATACGATATTCGTGGAATTTGAATTGATGATGTTTGCTTCCGCTTTTGATTTTGAATTTAATGGCAGTTGAGGCAGGTTTAAGAAATTAACCGAAAGTACCAGATTTAAGGATTGTTTGTAATAATTTGTAAACCGTTAAATATATTATCTCATTTATAATATATATATATCAGTGACAAAGCATGACTTTTTAAGGAATGGAAGCACCCTACATCTTTTTTTATAATGTTTTTATTTTACTTGCCACTTCTATAATAGCTAATATTGAAATGGTATATTTTCTTCATTATATACATTTCACCTATCTGTGCCAGGTTTAAACCCTTAAAGAGTACCTATGTAAAGATGCAAACACGGTTGTATATGTGATGCCACACACATATATGTGAATACAAGGTCTGTAATATAATTGGCATAAAGTCATATATGTTTTAATTTTTTTTCTTCTCATGTGTCATAGCATCAGCTGGGAAGTGAAGCCGCTAACCTGGGACAACTGCTTGTAAAGCAGCTGTCACTGACCTCTCGACCACCAATGCTTGACATATGTTTTAATTTATTGTTTATTTAAATTTAAAAGTCAATTTATCTATATGTTTATAATTAGAACCCAGTGAGCTGAGTGTGAAGATATTTAATATTCACGCTTTCAGATCTAAGTACTTTGGACTGGCTTGGATATATAGAAAGACAAGTAAAGAAGATAGTGGAACCACTCTTTTCTTGTTAAATTCTCTGTCTCAGTATTTGTGATTTGATTGGCTAAGTGCTTGAGAGGTTTGCACTCTCTCAGTTTAATTATAAACACTTAAAATCGCATGTATAATGTGTAGTTCACATACAACTGTGGTACATATATAGTGTCATGTTATATCATTTCATAAAATTTATAAGTTTAACTTAAAATAAGTTGTAAACAAGAATCAGCCATACATACCTGTTTGGTATAGCATGAGGAAGAAAGTCCAAATTTTGGTTTTGACAACAATATTTTTTTAAAATTATATTTTTCTTGTAAACAAGATTTAGCCAACTGGAGTATTTCTAAATCTTGGGGGGATAGAAATGATCAACTTAGCCAAAAACTTCCTGTTAAAAGAATAAAACAAAGAATTGAAGTTATTTTAGTAATTAAAAATATCAAAGTTCGAAGGTGCTAATGGATTTACTAGTGGAATATAATTTGTTTATTAAAATTATGAATTGGTCTTAGACCAGTATAAATAGGCTGGATTTTATATTATAAAAAATACACTATACAATTTAAAGCAGCATTGCTACTATACTCCACCTGGTTTTAATTTTAATATGTCGGAGTAGGAAATGGTGATCTCTAATCTCATCCTACATGAGAAATGGTGTATTATCATCATCATGGGAAAATGTTCCTGCCAATGGCCTGCTGCAAGGAGATCACAACTAAAATCATGCTGCTTATCCAGAGATCAATATTTGCTACCACCTGCCATCCAGAAATGCTGATGGATAAGCTGCTGAGAAGTCAGTTAACAACTCTTCAAAACACTGCAGTGAGCTTTAAATGTACTTTAAATCTTAGTCCTTAAAGCTATAGCTTATAATTTAAAACAAATGTTCAAAATCTAACTCTTTAATTTCTTGACTAAAGTAAATGTGAAATCTATTATAAATCTTGTCTATGATTATGTTTGTAAACTTTAAATGTATTTATTCTAAAATAGAATCTATTTTCTATTCTATTTTGTTTCTCAAAATTTTATTTTATTATATTTAATTTTATAATTCTTTAGCAAAGATATAATTCATATCATCAACTTAATAAACCTAGATAAGACATATTTAGCTTATTTTGCCTGCTGTTTTGAAATCCTATTATATTAAAAATAATGACTGACTATTCTGCACTCATTATTATGATACTTTTAGAGTTATATTAATTAAATATTGACTATAGTTTGCACAATTAGAATTGTAAATTGAGTTTTAAAAGATTCATCTTATTAAAGTAATAGACTAACCATAGAGATACAGATGGAAATATATTTCATAATATATTATTAATTTGACCCCACTAAATATAACTTTCCTGAAATCTTACTCTAGATGCAGATTAAGTATCTATGAAACTAGATTAAACCTAACACTATATAATGTAATATAATCACTTACATAATCTGGCCTTATGATATATAAAATTATAAGGTGATGGCCTACCTTCCACTTTGGTACCTTCAATAGTGGAGATCACTAGGTCACAAAGTCCATCTA
Organism: Epiperipatus broadwayi; assembly: GCA_028023455.1. NCBI lineage: Eukaryota > Metazoa > Onychophora > Udeonychophora > Euonychophora > Peripatidae > Epiperipatus > Epiperipatus broadwayi. The sequence continues at coordinate 7,847,688 of JAQFVV010012440.1, read as the reverse complement.
AGAAGTACAGTGTACTTTTATTTTACTTGCCGCAACAAATTTTTATGCAACAGCTAATATATACATTACGTACATCTAGAAAAATCTGACAACTCTTTTAACTGTTAATCGGAGCGTGATTAGTTTAAATATAGATAATACATTATTAATATATTTTTATCTTGCAAATGCTTTTAATATTCTTGTATTTTAATTGTAAATTAGATTTTATCATTGTGTGAACTTTTTATAATCAACCTATAATGCATTGATCAAACTCATATCTTGCCGAATATAAAAACAGTTCAACTGTTGGTAAAAAAATTGAATGTCAACAGAAATTCCATACAAAAAATAATGAGTTTGAATTATTCATTTTTTTTATGTTAATCAATCCATGATTAGTTTAAATATAGATAATATATTATCAATATATTTTTATCTTGCAAATGCTTTTAGCATTCTTGTGTTTTAATTGTAAATTAGCTTTTAGCATTGTGTGAACTTCTTATAATCAATCTATAATGCATTGGTCAAACTTATTCCTTGTCAAATATAAAAGCAATTCAACTGTTGGTAAAAAAATTGAAAGAACAGAAATTCCATACAATAAAAAAAAAAAACAAGTTTGAATAGTTCATTCTTCTTTTTTTATATTTAGCAAAATAGTTGAGATTTTTTTTTTTTTACATTTTGCAAAATAGCTTATATACACTAATGTATTTATTGTTCTTAATGTGCGTTTAATAAATTTATAATTACTACAGTATTATATGTGCAACTTGTTGGCTTGATTTTGTGAGGTTGAATATGTACATATTTTAGTGAATGTTTTTAATTGAATTTTAATTAAAGCTTTTGAAAGTTTTAGTGAATTTTTCTATGGAAGCACTCATTCCAATCAATACATGGATGCTTCGTCTCTGATATATATATATATATATAAGCAATGGACATTTTAATTACATTTAAAACATAATATTTATTAAAACTATATATTTTTACAAGTCTGGAAACCCTTGCATAGAGAGAATTATTGTTTATCACTTAGTATATAAATAAAGTTTATAATTTTTTCTAGGCAATTAACATTGAAAATAAGCATTATTTAAGTGGGAAAATTAACAACTTTCAATTAACAACAAAACTCTGCTAAATGTACAGTTATGTAAGATGTTAATATTTTTGTATTGGAAATAAAAAAAAGGAATACTATTTCTGTATTGTAATTTTCACTACACCACTCTCAAGCAAGATAGGGACTGATTTCTATCTGCTTTTAACATTTTGTGGAAGGATGTAATCATAAACATATGACGAAAGACGTGTGGAAAAGATCTATGATCCCCAAGATACTTATTTCATGCTGAACCAGGATTCATCTATTGGCCCAGATCGCAATCTCTTACTCGTGTCTTTATTATTATTCAGTGTATATATATATATGTTATTCATTGTTGGATTATTTTAAGTCTAATGAATGACTAATAAAAAATATTAAAAAAAGAGGAATCTCAATTTTTTTTATCTAATGTTTTTTTTCCGCCATCTATTATGATTTCCTGGAATGCTGTTAAATACTGAAAAATCTGCATATCCTAAGAAGCACATTGAAAATTAAATCTAAAGTATTGAATTTCTCTGGCTATTCCATCCTTCATCTCCAATTCACTTCACACTTTGCAGTTAGATAAATTATTTACTTATTTTCATTAATAAATATTATTTTTTAAATATTAACTTTGATTGGTACTATATAAAGATGGAGAAAATATGATTTCATAATAGTTAAAAATATATTTATTCACACTGTACTGACTTGAGTATAATTAAAGTTTAACTTAATTTAAAAGCATCTTTAAACACTGTCTTAGGGATTGATTACATGGCTTTCAAACACGGACTATAATTACCATTAGCTATAATTATGATATCATATTTTAAAGAAAATTTTTTTTGTTGGTAAGGTAGATCAAACTTCTTAAAAATGATTTACTGTATTTGACCAAACCATTAATATTTTTTATAGAAGCGAATTCAAAGACTCATATTCTTTACAAATAAAACAAAAAGAATCGATCTACATTAATTGCAAAGCATGCCTGTTAATAGTTAAAAAGCAAATACTCATTAACAAGTATTTGCTTAATTATCATTATAACTCATTTTAATATTTTTTACTAAATTAGAATTCCATTAAAATATAAAATAAAGATTTGTCAAAAAATTTTTTTAACATAATATTTATTTTTTAAAATTGTCATCTCAGAAAATTTCATCATTTTTTATTTATGTAATATATATTGTATATATGAACTTGTCTATGTATACTCCAATTAACTTGAAACTGTCCACTCATTAAAGGACTATTATTATGATGTGAAATATAAACAATTACCCACAAACAATTGATGAAGGAAATTAGAAACAATTGTCATGGAAGAGGGGTAATAGTGATTAACAGAAAAAATATAATTATTTGAAAATTTTATTTAACAAGATAGTTCATTGGCTGGATAGTTATTTGGAGTAGTAATTTATTTATTTAAATTCCAATTTAGTGATATTTAGATTTTGATTTCAAGTAGGATATTAATTTTCAATTAATTTCTATATATATTAATACTATTGCTTTGTTACAATTCTGCTTAAGTATATTTGCTGATGTAGTAAGATTTAATATTTAAGTAACATATTGTGATTTGTTCTTGCTTTAAAATGTAAAGTATTTAGTTTAGTAATTATAAGATTGAGGGATTACTAAATATGATGGTTTAGCAATTACCCTTAACCAACTGAGAAAGAGTATTGTAGACTCAGAAATAATTATGCTGACAGAAGGATAAGCGATTTGGCTGAATTTTTATATTGCACAATCATTAGAAAATTTGATTCCAAACAAATTCATTGATTGGATTGTTTAGTTCTTTTGAAGAAAAAAAATTAATTATTCAAATTCCAGTTAGCAATATGCATATTTGGTTTTAATATATATATATGATACATTTAAGGAAAAAATTAATTAAATGCTATGTGTGGAGGGTATTATTTTATGGTAGTGAAACTTATATAATGAGCCCAAAAAATTAGGAATAGATTGGAAGCCTTTGAGATGTGGTCATGGAAAAGAATGAAAAAAAAAATTGGGTGAATAAAATAACAAATGAAGAAGTTTTGAAAAGAATAAATGAAAAAAGATTGATTGAGGAAATTAGAGATAGAAAGAGAAAGTAGATTGGACATATACTAAGAAAAAAGAATGGTTTAATTAAAGATGTTTTGGAGAGAATGATGAGTACAGACAAGAAGAAAGGACAGAAAAGATTGACCTTGCTGGATTATGTAAGAAATATGAAGAGATACATGGATTTGAAGAGCTGGGCAATAAAGATACCAAAGTGGAGAAATAGATGAATTTGTGATGTGACTGCTCTCTGGATCTATCTATACGACAGAATACTATTGATTGATAAGATACTTTTCACACTAGGCAGCATAATATAAACAAATTAGATAGTCGGATGAACACTGGCAATGTTTCTTACTATATTGAAAGTGAAGTGCTTAATATTGCCATTAGGTGCCTATAGACTCAGTCATAGATTATATAGATGGCCATCAGTAAATTAGCAGATCATTACTCTCATGATAAAACTATTAAAGAAGTTCACATAAGAATTACATAGATGACTGATTTAAAATTGTAAATACAACTCTTTACAAATATTAAATCACTTCCTTTATTTTGTTGCAGTATTTTATATAAATATAATTTGAACACCTTATTTTAAACAATTTTTAGCAAAAATTTTTAAATTTTATATGCACACACACACAGTCTGATGTTTCTATTGTCCTGCAATCTTTCTAGAGTTATGACATAATGACAAATAAAATAAATAATGTAATAAAAATGAAATCAATAAAATTTAAAAAAAAAAATAAAAGAAGAAAGTTAAGAAAATAACAAAATATAACAAACAAATAATAAACTAAAATAAATTAAATGTGATAAAATGAACATAAAACCAAATAAAATAATCCAGATAATATAAAATAAAATATGCAACATTAAATTGGAATATAAAATAAATTTAGATTATACATGTGTATTTCTATATTCATGAACAACTATTAATTTAAATGTATTATTTCTTTTATTATTTTTTAATAATCCCCTAATTATTACTATTCCTTATAAATTAAAATTGTAATTTTATTATCTAACAAATTAATGAAATACTTATTTTTTCTTTATATATTTTTCTGTTCAACATTAATTCATTTACTAAGAATATTTTTTTTAATTTTTAAATCATATATAATATCTATTATTTTCTTATTCTTCTGTTATTAATAATATTTTATATTTATTTTATTTTAAGCTAAAAATCATAAATATTATAAACCTTTTTTAACTTACTGACTCCTACCTATTTCAATTTTTTTTAAATTTCCAAAAAACATTTTTTTTTTTTTTAAAAAAAAAAAGGTTTACAATATTTATGATTTTTAGCTGTAAAATAAAAAGATAAATATAAAATATTATTAATAACAAAAGAGTGAATAAGAAAATAAAAGAATATTTTTTAAAAAATAAATTAATGTTAAATGCACAAATATATAAAGTGTTTTATTAATTTGGAGATAATAAAATAAGTTTTACTTTATAAGGAATAGTAATAATTAGGGGATTATTAAAAAATAATAAAAGAAATAATTTATTTAAATTAATAGTTATTTATGAATACATATACACAGTCAGGAATACACATGAATAATTTAAATTTATTTTATATTTCAGTTTAATATCACATATTTTATTTTATATTATCTGGATTATTTTACTTTATTTGGTTTTAATTTCATTTTATCACATTTAATTTATTTTAGCTTTATTATGTTTTGTTATATATTACTATATTTTATGCTAATTTTCTTTATTTTTTAAAAAAATATTATTGATTACATTTTCTATTATATTATTTATTTTGTTTTATTTGTCATTATATCATAGTTCTGAGGATGACTGCAGGACAATTGAAATGTCAAATTATGTGTATATATATACAATAAAAATTTTTGTTAAAAAATATTTGAACTAAGAAATTATTTTTATATAAATATAATTCTATTAATATATATATTTTAATAAATTTTGATTGCTGAAATATTTGTTAAATAGGAATAATTTGAGTAATTTTTTATTTTTAATTTAGAGAGGAGATATTGTAGAATGTGAAATTGATGGCATTGGTATTATTAAAAACAAAGTTGTCTAGATATAATGGTAAGGTTAATTGTACTGTTATTATCATCAAATACTGTATAACTTAATTATGTAAACAAAAATTGTAAGTACATATTTGACTATTGCATATTCAAGTCATTTCATATATATATATATATTAAAATGGTTATTTCATAGGCATTCATGGAGTAAAGAATAATTGTAATTCTACATTGGGCAATTTCCATCATCTAACATTGAATATTGAATGTCTTTAGAAAATTTTTAAAATTTTATTTAAATTTTCCAATTATATTCAACTATTAGTAATAGCATACAGGATAGTATATAGTTTAATATTTTGAATGGTATTATTAGTTATCTTCTTCAGATATTGTTCATCTGACCAGTGATAGTACTAGCATGGGAATCAAATCTAGACGTTTAGATTCTTGAATATATAATTTTAAGGTAACACTTTAGCCAACTGAACTATTTTGCCAAAATCAGAATGGTCAGAAGAACAGTCATCAAGGAAATTAGCCATTTAATTATAATTACATTTTATTTAAAATCAGTATGAAATTGAAAGCTCAAACACCATACATTTATATATACAGAAACTCATTAAATTATTTATGTGTGCATGTTTGAATATGTATTTAGATAAGTTTAAATATTATATTCGTTTTTTAAAATTGTAACAGTAGGTAATGAAATGGTATAGCTGAAGTGATGCAACCACAAAGATGATTAATCATCCATAAAAGCATCATCTGTTTTTATTGAACTAAGAAAATGAGCAAAAATCATAGTTGGAAATAAATAATATAAGCAATCTAAGTGATTATAAATGATAAAGATATCATTCCTAGTGACACAAAAGCATCATCTGTTTTTATTGAGCTAAGAAAATGAGCAAAAATCATAGTTGGAAATAAATAATATAAGCAATCTAAGTGATTATAAATGATAAAGATATCATTCCTAGCGATACTTATCAAGAGTCAACAATCATTCTTTATGAATGGATTTAAAAAAACAAAATACATAATCATAGGCCAATCATTATCAAGCCAATAACAAAGTAGGGTATATTGTAAAAGCATTGATCAATATTTTATCTATGTTCATATATAAATGCTAAAAATAATTACAAAAGTAAATCTTATGTCAAAAATGCTGGGATCATTACATCAATACTGGTTATCATTAATGAGACCTAGATGATCAAATACCATGAATATATTGGCCATCAATAAACTATCAAAATTATAAAGCAATTTATATAGACTTTAAAAGGTGACTTTTATAACCTTAGCACCATCCAAACAATTCTATAGAGAACTGTCTAGAACTTTACACACTTACTACAATATTGCAAATACCCTTATGTCTCAATTAGCTATGAGATCATAGCATGCTATGGACTATGATCAAGAGAAAATGTGTAGATTATTTCATTCTATTATTAAATAATAGCGTGGGGATAACCTACATATCTTTTAAAACATTTCTAGATGAAATCTGTCATACATGCTGCTAATTCACAGAACAAATAGCTAATAGATTAAGACATCAAAAAAAAAAAAACATAGAAATTTATTTCTTTTTTAAAAAATTAACGAATAAAAGAATAAAAAATTTAAAACTAATAATGTGACAAATCCAAAGTTAATACATATAGTCAATCCTATCCACATAGTATACAGATAATTTCATACATCACATATAATTATTATTCCTTAGATAATTAACATTTAATTTAAATGAGATATATTCTTATTACAATCAAATTTTATAAAAATTATTTCACCAGAAAGCTATCTTTAACCTGAATCCCCCCTCCCCTTTTAGTATTATTATTACTTGAAAATGAGAATGTTTCCACAACATTTTAGCGGAATAAAAAACATTTTTTTTTAACAAAACTACTAAAAAATTCAATTCAATTCCCTATAAAATAACATTTATTAATAACTGAAATAGAGACTTATTATATATCTGTATCTATATATGTAATATATTGGGTATATGAGCACTGACTTTTATACAACCCACCACTCTCCACTCTATCTCATAACACTACCTTGAACACATATATGTCGAAAAGATAAGTAATCAACAATATATGTATTTCATGCTAAAATAGCAATCATCAGTTGGTCCAGATTATTATTTCTACACATTATGCAATAAATGCTCAGATATATATTAAGATAGCCACTCTTCATACTTTAATGCAGAGGTCACCAAAGTGGTCTATATAGACCCCCAGGGCTCTATTTAACAAAAGTAGGGGTCAATCTGAGCCAGGGGGTCGAAAGAAACAATTCTTAATATGCAAATCACACATATTTTTCATAAAACTATTGTTACACAATGTAAATTTACTTTAATAAATGTTTAAAATCATAAAATAAATGTACAAACACAGTACCTAATAGATAGTTTTATTTTAATTAACTGAAAATTACTTTTTGGGGGGTTGATGGAGATTTCGAAAAATTATATAAGGGTCTATGATCAAAAAAGTTTGGTGACCCCTGCTTTAATGGAAGGCTTTAATCCACTCCACACTCCAACTCTTCAATTATCCATCCAATTAAAATTCTGATGATGGAATGCTCAAAGGCCACCCTTAGGCCGAGATTCTCATCACACCCATGTTGACCTAAAGTCAGTCTGACCCCTCATGTATAAGACATAATCCATTTAATACATATACTAGGGATGGACAAATCTCTACTATGAAATAACTGAAATAGAGGCTTATTATATACCTGTATCTGTTTATGTAATATATAGGGTATATGGGCACAGACTTTCACACAACCCACCACTCTCCACTCTATCTCATGACACTACACTTGAACACTTATATGTTGAAAAGATAAATAATCATTAATATATATATTTCACGCTAAACCAGCAATCATCAGTTGGTCCAAATTATCATCTCTACACATATATGCAATAAGTGCTCAGATATACATATTAAAATAGCCAATCTTCATACTTTAATGGACAGGCTTTAATCCACTCCACACTCCAAATCTTTAATTATCCATCCAATTGAAAATCTGATGATGGAATCCTCAAAGGCCACCCTGAGGCCAAGATTCTTGTCACACCCATGGTGACCTAAAGTCAATCTGACCCCTCATGTACAGGACATAATCCATTTAACACATATACTAGAGATGGGCAGACATCTCTACTATGAAATAACTGAAATAGAGGCTTATTATATACCTGTATCCATATATGTAATATATAGGGTATGTGACATAGACTTTAGGGTATATGGCACAGACTTTCACACAACTCACCACTCTCCACTCTATCTCATAACACTGATACACTTGAACACATATATGTCAAAAAGATAAATAATCACCAATATACATATTTCATGATAAACCAGCAATCATCAGTTGGAAGTGCTCAAATATATGTTAAGATAGCCAATCTTCAATATCAAATTGATTTTAGGTCAACATGGATGTGATGAGAATCTCGATCTCAGGGTGGCCTTTGAGCATTCCATCATCAGATTTTCAATTGGATGGATGGTTGAAGAGTTGCAGTGGATTGAAGCCTGTCCATTAAAGTATGAAGATTGGCTATCTTAATATATATCTGAGCACTTATTGCATATATATGTAGAGATGATAATCTGGACCAACTGATGATTGCTGGTTTAGCATGAAATACAGATATTGGTGATTATTTATCTTTTCGACATATATGTGTTCAAGTATATCAGTGTTATGAGATAGAGTGGAGAGTAATAGGTTGTGTGAAAATCTGTGCTCATTTACCCTATATATAACATTAATGTAAATGTGTGCACATTGCAATACTTCATTTTACCATGATTTTTTTTCTTCTTTTATTTCTTTTATAGTTATCTAGTTGAGTGGCTTTTTCTTGTAATATTTTGTGAGTATTAACTTAGTCATTTCTCTGGTCTCCAGCTTTTTAAAAGCTTTTTCAATGGTTATTACAACTTAATATGTCAACCACAATATTCTTTGATCTTGTACAGTATTTGATAGTGTAGTTAAATTTCCATAATAAAAACTCTATCAAATTAATTGATTTCTTGTTAAGTAGATATGATTTGTGAATTCGAGACTTTTATGATCTATGAAGGCAGTCACTTCTGATCTTAAAAGAAATTGCAGAAAATTTGGAAGGTCCATATCATAGCCAATGCCTCCTTCTCAGTTATAGTATAATTCAATGCTACAGCAAGTAGCAGTCTGCTGATGAAATAAAGAACATTGTGATAGTTGTTATCCTGGATATGGAACAGCACTGCTCCCAATCCATAGCTGACATATTTATCTAAACACAAAAAGGATTTTATGAAGTCTGAATAGGATATATAAGATTCTTTAGGAAATTTTCCTTAATTTTTCCAAAATTTTGATCAAGCTAGGGGGTCCAATTTCATCGGTATCTTTCTTCAGCAACTTTGAAAAAAAAACCTATGTAGGATCAGTTGTAAAAGTACACACTACTCAAGTCTAACTGATTTGTTTTCAATTCCTTGGTGTAGAAATTTTTTTTATAATCTCACTTTATGTGGCTGTGGTTAAGGATGTGACCAAAATACATTAAGTCATCATTAGCAAAGACACTTTAATATGCTCTTGATTCCTATGGCTGACATTCATCAAAAAAACTGTTAAGTGCTTAATGGTTTTCTAAATCTTTGGAAGCAATCACTATATCATACAAATATATTACTACAATGTTTTTAATCTCAGGCAATAGAAACTGATTTAGACATTATAATAGATTGGCCCCACTATTTATTATTCAAAATGATTCCTATTGAACTGATATTAATAACAGCATAGTGAAATGCTGAATATTTAATATCCTTCAGATGAAGTTTTATCTGACATTAACTGGATGTTAAATAAAAAACATTTTTTTTTCATTGAGTTTCATTAACATTTTATGAATAGATGGTGAGATTTTCCTATCTGGGTATAGCATTTCACTGTTATCTACTATATCTGATCTGTGTTTTTTTGAAACTAATTCTTTGCCTGTCTTGATTAATTTATTTCACATACCTTACTCCACAATTCTCATATAGTGTAAACATGCTTAAAATAAATTTCATATACGCAATTCTTTTTTTAGAGATCTGATTAGCAATTAATACTTAAAATGAATGAATAATGATCTGCAATCTTAGGATAAATAAAGAATCCAACTTTTGGTCAGTAAAAATGCAGCTAACGTAATTTGAACTCTACAAGATACCTATAACACTGAATAGAAAATACTAACAAAATCTTTGAATGGGGGATTTTGAGACTTGGAGGCAAAATCTAATTTAATTATGCAAAAATGGAGGATCTGTCTTGCGTTGTTAGCCGAGAGGTATCGCAGCCGCCATGCAAGCAAGTAGTTGGGTGCAGATGGTTGTGGGTTCGCGTCCCGGCCGATGCTATGACACATGGAAAAAAAAAATGGAGGATCTCTCAATAGTTAAACTTTGTTCCTTTAAGACTTAGAGCTGGCCATTATGAAAACTTGAAAGTTATGTCTTTCTATTTTTTGAGATTTAGAGATTAGTAAATGTAAAAATTGAAAGTGGGTTGTTGCAGTTCCTGAGATAGAATCATTTCTTGAAGTTGTATGACAACATTGTGCTCTCAAGCCAATAACAAAATCCTCTATCCATTACTTGTATTAAAAATACATCTAAATCAACTCCATCCAGTCTCCAAAAGTCTTGGTTTTTTTGTCTGTTTTATTTTAAAAATTAATTCTTTCTACATGTACATGATTAATTCAATCTATTATTAAATAATAGCAGTAGAATAATCTACAAATCCTTTAAGGCACATCTGTATGATAAAATCAGTCACTCATACTGGTAATTCATATAATGGTAATGTAGAAAAATAAAAACAAAAAAAACTTTGAGAAGCACTTATTTAATCTCCTCCCCCCCCCTTCCTTTAAAAAAAAAAAGAAAAATTAACAAAAAAAAATTCAGAAATACAAGAGTTTAAAATTATTTGTTTAATGAAAGAAGTTTGCTTTATTAAATATATTATCTTCACAAATAATAAATAATTTGATAAGTAATAGAATTTAAGCTTTACATTATAAATTTCAACATGTTTTATAATTAAAACTTCAAATTAAATAAACTTCTTAATTATTGAAATATTTATATTGTTACACACACACACACATATATATATGTTAGAAGCAACATGAACTCAAGCTTTTTACAAGACCACATAGATCTCCAATATATGTAGTTTGTGCTAAACCAGCACTCATCAGTTGGTCCAGATCACCATGCATATATAAAATAAGTTCTCAATTTAGATTAAGATAGAAAAATTCCAAACTCTAATGGACAAATTGTATTTTTATATTGGACTATTTCCACCATCTAATTTGAGTACTGAATATCTTTAGAAAAATTCAACTTTATTTAAATATTTCAAATACATTCAACTGTTAGTAATAGCACATCAAACAGGTTAGTATGTGCACAATGTTTTGAGAGGTATTATTCTCCCCTCTTCTTCAGGTGTTGCTGTGATAATACTAGCATGGGATTTGAACTTGGACCCTTAGATTCTTGAGTATTGAATTAATAAGATAACACTAACCAGCTGAGCCATCCTGCCAAAGGCAACAGTCAGTAGAATTTTTATATACTTATCCATGAGGTTCCTCCTGATTTCTTCACTTTTTCTTAAGAGCAAAGTTGATTAGTGGTTTCCATACATTATGTATAGTCACACTAGGTTGGCTTATGGGATTGTTTGCCATTGTCATGTGAGCAGCTTTTTTAAATTTTCTTCTTTGTACCTTTTCTTTTCTATCCAATATTTTTGTATTTTCCCAATTGACACATAAATGGTCTGCTATCTTAGACACATCTATTTTCTTTCTTTTAATCATCAGTTTGTATTTTTGTAAACATTTTTCAATGGGTCAACTTCCACATTAACATAGTGTTTCATAGATACAGTTTTTTCTTTTCAGCATTTCAAGTTTAGGCTTTATAGATATTAGAATTTCTCATAGTGTGGTATGGCTCTGAAAAGCTGTTCTGATGTTATACTGATTGCAGATTTTCCTTAATTTGTCTGCTGTTTTTGGAGTGTATCAGTATACTACAATACCAATAATTGTTTTTCTTTTGATAGTTCTTTTTGTTGTCTATTTAAGGTTTTCTTAATAGCAGCTATGGAGAACCATTTTTCATAAGAGTTTGTTTTATATAGATCTTTTCTTTTTCCAAATCACTGGTTTCTGAACAAACTTCTTTTGCTCTGTTCTATAGTTATAGTATAAGTCCAGGTTTTGTGTTTCTAGTTTGATTGAATGTATAGACTAGGTATTTTCCTGTATGTTTGGGTTTTTAGTAAACTGTAGGTTTTGATTTTGCCATGAGTGAGAACATGCATTGGTGAGACCAGTCATCCCATTGAAAAGTGCTTGCAAGAACACAAACTGATGATTAGAAAAGAGAAAACAGATGTGTCTAGGGTAGCAGACCATATATGTGCCAATGAAAATATGTTCAATTGGGAAAATACAAAAATATTGGATAGAAAAGAAAAAGTACAAAGAGCTGCTCACATGACAATGACAAACAATCCCATAAGCCAATCTAGTGTGACTATACATAATGTATTGAAACCATTAATCAACTTTGCTCTTAGGGAAAAGTGGATAAATCAGGAGTAACCTCATAGATAAGTATATGAAATTTCTACTGACTGTTGCCTTTTGCAGGTTGGCTGTTGGTTAGAGTGTTATCTTAAAATTCAATATTCAAGAATCTAAGGGTCCAGGTTCAATCTGATGCTAGTCCTGTCACTGGTCAGGCCAGCAAAACCTGAAGAAGAGGGGAGAGGTAATGAAATGTCATGCATATTCTAACCTGTTTGATGTGCTATTACTAACAGTTGAATGTATTTTGAATATTTATAAAGTTAAATTTTTTTAAAGAATTCAGTACTCATATTAAATGATGAAAATAATACAATATAAAAATACAACAAAAACACCATCACTACAAACCTTTCAGAAAACTCTAATGGACAAGCTTCAATCTTTTTCACACTCCAATTCTTCAGTTATCCATATCATTAAATTCTATGATGAAGCACTCACAGCCCTTGTTGATGCCAATATTGTCATACCCATGTTGACCCCAAGTCATTCTGATCCCTATAGGACCTTAATATGTCCATTTAAATGCACAGAAGAGGGATGGCAGAATACAGACTGAATATGTAATATTCAAATATAAGTACATTGTCTATACTAAACTTAATGTAATTAGAAGAGACTTGAGCTTAGACTTTCAAGCTCTTTACATCTATGCATTCAATCTTATCCATTTGATTCACATGTAAATGATCTTCAATACACATATTTCATTCTGAACCAGCTCTCATCACTTGATCCAGATCACCATCTACCATGCATATATACATTTAAGGAGATGGTGATCTGGGCCAACTGATGAGTGCTGGTTCAGCACAAAATATATATATTGGAGATCATCTATCTTTTTCACATGTGATCATGTGAATCAGCTTGTATAAGATTGGGTGCATAGCTATAAAGAGCTTAAAATTCTGAGTTCAAGTCCCTCAATTATATTTAATATAGACAATGTGCCTATATTTGAATATTATATTTATGTGTGTGTTGTGTGAAAATAATTGGAGTAATTAGTTATATAATTATAAAATATTGATTTTTGAGGTTATAAAGATATTTGAAATATATGAAATCACTTTTCATTCAGTTATATTTAAATTTAGTATAATAGAAGAGGTAGAAAAAATACAGAGTAGAGAGAATTTATATTTAGAGAGAATTTATTTTTAATTAATGTCTGAACATGAAAAAATAAGTTGCATTTCAATGTTAATATTATATGTGGTTGATGTATAACTATTGTTGGTAAATGCAGAGTTTTATATATGTTTTAGATGAGTTGTTTATAATTTAGCCATATAGCATTTGCATCATTGGATATATTTATTGATAGCCATAATAGTTTACAGTGAATTTGAGATGTTAATTTGCCAGAGATTTATTTACATTTTGTCAAGGACAGTTAATGTGCTTTATATCATGAACCACATAGAGATTTGAAATAGAAAATTTATAAATCTTGTAATATTTGGGGAATGGTTTATTAATATTTTGCAAGATACTTTTTTTGATATGTTATTATTTTATATAAATGGAGACTTTTGAAAATTATGTATTTGTTTTTATTTAATAGAAGTTGTTTGTTGATATACTCATATTTAAACAGGCAAAACTCACTATATATATTGCCACACACAACAAGCTAGAGTAATCAATGGATGGCAGAAGGCTTATGCATAAAATCCCCATCTAGTGCCTACTCATCCAATATCCCCAGACTAGTAATCAATGGATACCAGAAGGCTTGTGCATAAAATCCCCATCTAGTGCCTATTCATCCAATATCCCCAGACTAGTTTCTGGCTTAGTTTCTGGGGATTTTATGCACAAGCCTTCTGCCATCCATTGATTACTCTAGCTTGTTGTGTGTGGCAATATATATATATATATAGTGAGTTTTGCCTGTTTTAACAACAGTTATACACAAGCATAAGATGTGGTGGTCATGTGATGTTTATACTCATATTTGCTTCTTAGTAATTTTATCAATTAATTCTATCTGTGATGTATTTGCATATTTACATTTGGTTAGACAGTAAGTACAGTATATAGTTCAAGATAATGATTTTAAGTATTTGATGATTATTATGAAGGGATTTAAAGCCATGGTTCAGTATTAGGAGAGTTTACAAAGTATTGATAGAAAAGAAATTCATTTCCTAAACATTTTATCCATGCTTATAAATGTATGCATATACATATATTATTATCATAATATTGAATTGCTATAAACTTTTAAAGTTGTAAATAACTTAATTAGTGATGAGATCACACATTAGTAATAGAATGATTAAATACTATGTAATGTAATTAGACCTTAAATATTTAAGAAGGATAGCCTTGAGAATTCAAGCTCAGTTTAAAATTAGCTGCCAGAGAAATAAAAATATGACACCTTAGGAAGTTAACAGATATTTGTGGGTAAATTAGAATAGAACATATGGTATATAATTATATATATCTTATGTATAGTAATTATATTTATTAAATTAATTTTCTCTGGTGTGTTATATAAAATTAGCTTCTTTTAATGTGCAACTAAGAAAGGGTCATGATTTCTTGACTTATGCTGAAATAACTTGTGGAATGTAATCATGGAAAAATGCAGAAAGAATCTGCGTAAATAATTATTGTTTTTATAAATAACATTAATGTGATAGTTTTTTAGGATATACCTTACTCATCCAAAACTTAGAGTATATTTTATGGAAGATTTGAATTTAAACTCAGATTTAATCATTTTCCATGTTCTGGACAAATCTGTTGATTTTTTTATTAAACCAAATAATAATAAATAATAAATTGATTTTTAAATCAGAAATATCTATCCAACTTCATAGTGCTCATATTCTAGCCATTACAATTTAGTTTTTAAGAGTTTTTTAAAATTTGGAATCAGATTCGTATATTTTATCATTCAAACTACACTAATAGGAAGTATATTATTGGAGAGACATTTCATTTATCCTCTCAAGAAACTTTTTTGTAGACTATAATCAGAGCCATATCAAAATAAATCAAAATGTAAACTAAAGTAGAGAGAGTGAATACTATTATTAGATTTAAACTCTTTTATCAATGAAAGTTTAACAATATCAAGTATGTTATTTGTATTACTATGAGTAATCTTATGTTCTCCAATAGTATTACATCATTTCTAAATAGAACATATATTGTTAAATTTATATTTTAGAGAACATTGCGTATCATATGTTAATGGAATTCCCATTTGTATGTTTTGCCCTCCATACTTTCAATTCTCAGTTTATTTTTTTTAGTTCTGCACTTAGTAAGACCCAGTCCCTCTGAGATATTACTGATACACGTGCTCCACTACCTATTTCCATTTCGATTTTTCCATGTATTTTTACTATCAACATTATTTGTTTACAATTATCATTTCCTGCCTTATAGATTTCAGTGAGCTGATTAGGTTTTCTAATTCTGTTTCTTGGGAAATCTCAATTTACTTTTAATTTATTTTTATTTTGGTAGACTTTCAGTAGGTGTCCCACCTTTCACAATTGTTATATTTCACGTTCTTGCTGCTGCACTCATATGCAAGGTGACCAGTCTTTCTGCAGTGAAAACATTTCCAATTTGTTTTTGTTTTTATTATTCTCTTCACTGCTCATTTTTAGGATTGACATTTGATTTGAGCTGCCTGCATTTGACTGTTGAAATTTTTTTGCATTATTGATTACTAATTGCTTCTGCATAAGTTAACTCAGGGATGGACAACAGCTACTGATGGAGTCTGTCATCCTCATCCCCCACAGGGATTGGTCCAATAAGGCTTCATCTAAATAATCATCATATTCACAGTTTCTAGCCAAGTCTCTTAATGCCATATCAGAAACTCTATAACCTTCACCTTTCACTTGATGTACATTAAGTAAGTGCAGGTTGGCTATATGTTTTGATGGTTCAGGGCTAAAGTGATTGTTAGACATTTAATAATTTGTGTAAGTTAGATTTTTGTGGTCAACAGGTTCATGTAATGACCTCATTCAACCTTGGACCACTGAAAAGCAACAGAGTGGCAATTTTAGTGACATCATTTTTCACCTTATTTATAGCAGTTGTATAACTAGGCCACTTGGAGGGGTAGCTACCATTAAATTCTCCTATATCTAATTGAGCAGTTGCCATATTCCTTATTTCTATCAATTCGTTAGTGCCTATTACTGGCTTTCTGTTTCATATTTTTGTACCTCCATCCTTTAGGTTTATGCTTTTTTACCCCCAATTGCTGTCCGACTCTGTCAAACTGGCTGTTTCTAATTCACTGTCTGACTGTGCCAACCAAACTTTTTTTTCCAATTCACTGTCTGACTGCATCAAGTTGTGCTATGTATCTATTATTAATCTAGTACAATAAAAATGAGGTTCACGAGCATGTTTAGTTATTTCTTATTTAATAATGTAAGTACAATAAAAATGAGGCTCACGAGCATGTTTAGCTATTTCTTATTTAATAATGTTAACATTAATGTATATAATTAGAATTGATAGAATATTTATACATTTATATACATATTACAATTTGATATACATAATAATAATAATAATAATAATACATTATATTATAAATGATAACAGTACAATAATCATTATTTACAATTAGAGCCATGAGGCATACAAAAATTAAAAATGTAGACCAGAGCAGCCTCTTTAATACATACATTCCCTTTTTTCACCTTCAGCAGGGATTTTACTGGATAATGATTGCAAGCTATTTCTGGATACATGTTGATAGCAAAAAGAAGACATACCTAATTTACTAACAGGTATTTATAATAACAAACAGCCATTAGAGAAAATTTTTATTCTGTTATTGATTAGTTCATTAATTGTCGGCTCGATCCATTTTCTATTTATTTGTTTACTTGTCTTCTTTAACGCTTCCAGTTTAGACACACTCAAGCGACACTCAGCAGTAAATAAACTGATGATCATTAGTGGATTAACTCTTAATATTGCACTTATTAAATGTTTGTTATTTATATAAATCTTTATCACTTTGTATATGTCTTTTGTGACTAATAGGGTAACAATAACAATACAGTATATCAAATCTAAAGCTGTTGGGTAAAATATAAATGCATATTTTGCTATCATTACCAATACTAATAAATAATTATTATATATGATTTGCTTATTGGTATTATGAAGTCAAATATATGTTGAAAATATATTCGAAAATTTTAATTTTCAATCTCAATCTCAATGAGATTTTCCTTTTTTCATACTTTTACGGTACTTCTGTATTAGTATTAATCTGGTGGTGAAATTTTAGTCTTCATTACTTATGATTGCTAAATATTTGATAGTACATTTTATTTAATTATTTAAGTAAATTTAACTTTTAAAGATTTAAAGAATCATTTTTAACAAAGTTGTAAATAAGTCCACTTTCTATATATAGCAAAAGATGGCTATCTTTAAAGCATAAGTTAATTATCTCAACAAATTTATCATGTTTAGCAATCATAGATAATCATAATGATTTTAAAGAAGACTAAAATTTCACCACACTAATTTAGGCACCCTTTTTATAATTAACAAATGGATGCGATTTTGATATGGTAAATGCAAAATAATTAAAATGTTTATGAATTTTTCTCATTTGTAGAAATCTCTTAAATAAATTCTAGTTTTTGTTGAAAATTTTTTTTTTTTTTTCAAGCTAAGAAACTCATGACTTTGTTTTAATATAATAATATATAAATTATAAGATAGCTGATAAGAGATTCCTAAAGAAAGATAAAAAGTAATTTTGTCTCTGGAAATTTCTTCAGACATTTCTATGCTTTGCTGATGTAATCTCTTATCTCACTTTAGTAGCCAGATGCAAGGAAAACATAATAGTTGTAATCTAATATATTTCTTAAATTGTTTTGTTAAAAAAGTAAAGGAATTAATTTATAATTCACAGCAGAATAGAGAAAGTCTTAGGATATTACAAGATAGAATGTGTGATATAGATATTGTTATAAAATTTGAGATGAAAATTTATAACATTTTCAAAAAAAAAACAACAGTCCATAGAAGAGACCATTCATCAATATACTTATGTAACAGGGTTTTTTTATATCAAAATTTAAGCTTAGAAAATGTGTGTGTAAAAAACTGTGAAAATAAAAGAATACATATAGTACAATATATTCAAAATTTGATTTGGTTTAAATACTTTTTCAAAAATAAGAATTTTTTCTATGCACAGAAAATAAAGTGAAAAATGAAAATACTGGAATAAAACCAGCATAAAAAAAATCATGCAGAAAAATGCCAGAATATTATATTTTAGGTATGATTTACATGGTTGAAATTTGAATGCATGAGAATATATGTTAAATCAATCTTGATTACCTTTTTATAATATTTTATATCATCAAACAAAAAGACTTAGCAAGCTACCTACATTATTCCAAGAATATGAAGAATATCTGAAATATTATACAAATTCCAATTTTTAATATAATTTCATACTAACACTTTGAGGCTGAGTCACTGTTTATGAAAGATCGATAGTGTAAGTTATATGTCTTGACAAATGGAGTAAATCTTCTAGGTACTTCTTGCAAAAGAAAAATGTGGTATCAAAGTTGAATTTAAATCTAGACATTATTTGTATTTTGAAGGAGATTGAATAAGAACTTTACCAAGATAAAATTTTAACATTAGGAAATAAGGTTTAGAGATGCCACAAAGAGCTTTTTATTATGGATACAAGACATCTAATGCAGAACTTATATTTAACTGATTATTACATTACCCTCCTTAAGAACAAAATCTATTAGGAAAGATTTTTCAACATAAGATAATCTATATAATAAGATAATTGGAATATATATACATCCTCACTTTGTTGATAGATTTAAAATTGCTTGGAATTAAGTTCAAATTATCCTTTAAAATGGGTTATTGAGTTATTATAGATTGATAATAAGTGAGATGAAGAATCTCAAGTATATGATTTGACCAATGAATTTAACTTATCAATTATATTAATTATTAGGTGCCTTTAATACTGTAACAAACAAATAGACTAACAAAGATGACATTAATGATTCAAAGTTTATTAAATTTTTTTGAAGAAAATTGTTTAATTCTGTAATTGATTCAAATGATGATCTGTTATATCTCATTTTACTTTCAAGTAGTGGACTAATCCAGATTTCATCTTGTCTTGATTTGATTGAACAGACCAATAGATATATAAGTAGATATCATGTTATATAGAGAGCTCACAAATAAGCTTTTAACAAGCTTTTCAGAATATCTTCAACCCCAGACTGGTTTCTGCTACTGGCTTCCTCAGTGAGATGCTAGGATATTCAAGCATTAGATTCATCTTATATTCAATAGCAGATACAGGCTTATGGGTGATGATGCTTAATGAATCCTATTTTTTTCATTATGGAAGGGGATCTAACTATAAATAGTCAGTCCAAATGAAGATAAAGTAGATAATAACAACTCGCTCTCAGACCTGAATGGTAATAAGCATATATATGGTTAAAGCAATGAGGCAAAATCATGCTAGAATTGGAAACTGCTAGAACTATAATCAGAAATGAAGCAAGCTATCACAGAACAGCTGGAAATGTCAACATACCTACACATGAGGCAAGATGTCATGGTACAGCTTGGAAGTATTAGATAAAGGTAGATGGCATCTGAAGTCACTTATATTAATAGTTATACAGTAACTAACTACTATAGCAAGCCAACATATCATCTGTACAATATAGCATACATATACACTGTATACAAATTATATGTTGGCTTGCTATAGCATTTATTTGCCATGCAACTACTAATGTAAAAGGACTTTAGGTGCCCTTCTATATTTATCTAACACTTCTTGTAGTATCATGGCAGCTTGCCTTGTACAGGTACAAGGACACTTGATTCATGTCTGATTATGGTTTTAGGAGTTTTTAATTCTAATAAGAACTTGCCTCTCTGTTTTAACCATAAAGTGGACAATGTGCATACTGCCTGACAGTTATTTGTTATTGTCAGATCCCCTTCCATAATGAAAACCATCAGATTTTCTGAGACCATTGACCTGTATCTGCTATTGGATTTATGTTATCTATTCATATATCTATTAGTCTGTAATGATGAATGATCAATGTGATCTAAATAAGATGAAATCTGAACTAATCCATTAGTTGAAGGTAAGTTTTGATATAACATGATTTAATTTGTCTTTTGAAAGATTGAGTAGAATACCCAGAAATTGTGAAATTTTAAAGTTTAGAGTATATACACAAAGAAAAGGCATCTAAAAAAGTAAACATTGCAGAGATTGCTTGATGAAATATTAAAATAAATTAAAAAGTTGAAACTAGTATTATCAATCATTTTGTAAGCAATCATCATGTTTAACAAACAATAATGATTAAATACTTTTTTATTATGATCTGTGCCCTACATGGTTTGTAATGATAGAGTAATAAGAGCTCAAAGTCGGATCACAGTTTAATTCTTTCATTTTCAGCGCACAAACTTCTTATGAATTCCTAAACAATAAAGCATTCTATTATATTTTTTATAGTATCTGTTTGATTTAATAGACTCAAGTTCAGAAAAATTATTATTAACATTAACGATTATCTCCAGGCTACAGTGAACTAATTCTGCAACTAAACAATTAAAAAAATAATCAAAGGGTTTACTGCTCAGAATTTCATAAGAAGTTTTGAGCACTTGAAATGAAAAAGTGTGTTACAATCCATGAATCCTGAATTTCAAAATCTGTCACTCTATCACTGTACCAAACAATACAGAGCACTAACAACTTAAACATATTTATAAACATTTTATTATGTAACATCATGCTAAACATAATCTCACTATAGAATAGATTATTAGATCTGTAATGTTACAGCAACTCTGTGATAAAATGGTATACAAATGTTATAAACTTTATGTAAACAATGAGTGTCATTTGTTAAATATACCCTTGAAATTTTTTTGAAAAGTACTGATGGTTTTCGTTATGAACAATTACCAGTAGTATTGAATCAAATAAGATCTTTTGTTTGTTATCAACAAAGGTAATTATTATGCCTATGTAAAAGAGAATAACGCAACAAGATAATGTAATAGTCATCAATTTAATTCTTTCTAAGAAACTTCAATCATGATAGATAAATAATTATTAACTTCTACAATATGTTTTATTTCGGAATATTTAAAGCAGGATTTTATTTTAGTATGCTTATCTCAAAATAGTTTTTTTTCTTTTGTTTGTCATAAAACTTTCATTGAAAGAGTTTTACTTTTATGATAGATCAGTTACTTAGTATAAAATCAGAAAACTAAGACTTTGCTATAAGATATTGAAGATATTTTTATGCAACTAACTATTGTAGAAGAATATGTGATGATTTAAAGGGAATAATCACGCTACTAAGCAATCATCTAGAGATTTTACTCAGATCAGATTGCATCTCTTTTTCATTTTTTTCAAATGGTATCAAACGTATATTCAGTCAATATAGTTTTTCTGCTACATAACTGATGATCATCCTGAGAAAGAAAAATTTTTGAAAATATATTTTTCGCAAGCCAAATCCTATTTCTGAATCATAAATTTTTTATATTTTTGATTCTATTTTGATAAAAAAAAAGTCACAAACAATATTTTATTTTAATGATGTGATGAATAAATCTAATATTAAGTGCACTAAGGGCTTAATGATTGTGAAGAGATGACTGATATTTCTATATCCTGCAGACTTTGCAAATTCTTTTGTTTATCTATCAAACAGCTGAGATTTTAAGAACTTATCAAAAGAGGAAATAATTAGCAAACTCTCTGCAGAAAATTAGCACAAGTTATTTTTATGATCAATTTACAAAAAGATGAGATACATTTCAATTGGGTTCAATAATTTTTTTAGATGTATATTACTGATGCATAGTAACATTAAGTTCTTATATTTGATTGCATTGTTTCTCTAAATAAATTATAAAAAAGATCCCGTTAAGATTCCAGTTAGAAAATTTTTATGTATGCTTTCAAAATAATGAGTAAATATTTCTTTTTTTTTTTTCAAAGCTTTAAATCATACATATATTTATTTTTTAAAAATAATGATCTCAAAACCTGAATTGTTTTAAAAATTTGATAATAATATATATTAAAATTTTTTTACATTAAAATCTGAAGAAAATTATTTTCATTTTTCTATCTTGCCTATAATAAATATATAAAAAAGTGCTACTTTGTAATTTCACCAAACGAAAATACACTATTCGTTTTTTGAGAAACTCAAAAATCTTTAATTAAAAATTTATGGTCATTTGTGATAAATGAAAAAGCATATAAAAAATTATTAATGTTTAGCCTTTTAACGTAAAAAAATAATGAAAATTGGTTTATTTGATATGATTAAGACCATGATTTTAATTAAGTATAATTTATTTTGAAATATTATACTTTTTTTTTTTTATAATGACAATTTTATAACTAGCACAATCGATAAATATATATTATATGAATCTTTTTTTTATAAATCTCGCAAATTTCTTTTTCATAATTACGTTTTAAAATAGAAATACTGATAGACAAACTTTTCAATGCTAACAGATGCTAAATATCTTCCCAATCACAGTTTATTAAGGCCTTGATTTAAATTTAAGTTTTAGCTAATAATAACAATTGCAAAAATCTTAAACTTAGGAATTTTTTTTTACATAGAAAAAAAGAAAAAATTAACCTATTTTAAGTTTCAAAATTCTTTATTAAGTATATATTATTTATTTGTATGCGTATTTAATTAAAGCAATATTTATTTACTTCGCATTTTTGTCTGCAATAAAACTTTTAATATTAGTTTATTGAAAATCTGTTAGATGGCAGGTGAATGCAAAAAACTTGAAACTGTTAAAGAAATTAAAATATATAGATCGAAGGTGATTTTCTAGATTAAAAATAAAGTAAAATTAATACATTTATTAAATTCAGAATTACGGTTAATGCTATTTATTGTATATATAAAAATGTAAGATTTAAATATTTTTATTTATGTGGGTAAAATTACATTTAATTATTTGGTTTTAAAAAGAGAAATTGTCCTTATGAATAATTAATTATTTTTATGTGTTGGCGTGTTAACTTGTTAGTTGGACACGATTACTTTTTTTTTGTTTGAAATAATGGTTATTTTCTCTTAATAAAAAACAAACACAAACTGAATATATTTGAATCATTTATTTTATTAAAAATATACTTAGTAAGCCAATATTATCAACATGAATACAAAATTATTTATTGTCGGTTGATGAATTACTTAATGCATTTTTTTTTCCAATAATGAAAAATAAAAATAAAGAAAGCTTAAAAAGTCACCAAAAATAATATTGAAAAGAATATTGACAATATATTTTCCATAACTTAAATGATTCTGAAGAGAATATTTTATTAGTTCCTCAAAACTATATTTCCTTGAAATGAAGAGTTAAATTTTGTTTCAGTTCAAATACATTATATTCGAATAAGGATAATATCTATATTATTGAATAAAATCATAAAAATTGAAATCTGCATTAATATCCACATCTTCAGAGAATTTAAATTATAATTTATTTTTTCAATCATATTTTCTAAGTGACAGTCTCTTTAATTACTTAAAAACTTTCCAATAATTAGTTTTGGTATAAAGTTTTTAAATGTGAGCACGACTTCCAGCTCATCAATTTTCAGTTGGTTCGAAGTATAAATTTGGTTTCAATCCCATTATTACTATAAACTCACTTTTATCTGTTAAATAAATGTAAAACATAAAAATTTAGAAAACTTAATTAAAACATTTATTGATACAAATTTATAATGTAACAAAAGAGTATATTGTTCTATATACTCATCAGTCTTTGATAGGATTTTTTTTCAATTACAGAAATTATTAGTACGATCAGAGAGATGTCTGCTAATATTCTTTTGCTAATTCCAATTATTTCATGGAAAATAATATTAAATTGAAAAAGGACATATCTATAGATAAATTTTCATACATATTTAATAATAAATATCTATTACAGTCATTCTCATATTCTAAGTATGCCAAATTAGGATTTATTATCTTGCAGATACACAAATTATAATAAGTTGATAAAGTCAATTTTAACACCAAATTATTTAAAACGAGAGTATTATTTCTACCATGCCTATAGTACATTATTCCAGTAAACATTTGATCTCATGACCTCAATCTATCACTAAAAAATATGAATATATGATCGACCAAATGAGTGTACTATAACTATTTTGAGTTTGAAATTGGAGCCAATGGAAAAAGAGGGAAATACATTTGAAGATTAGTATTTAGAAGATAACTAAATTGATTTTTGTTGCTGCAGTTTGGAGAACATAATGATGTAATATATGTGGGAGAAATATACAAAGACTTTTATGATAATCATAAACAAAAAATAAGTAAGTTGTGAAACAAAAAAATTGTTGAAAAAACTATATATCAAATATCTAAATGATAAAGATGTACCAAAAGGAATGTAAAAGTGATATTTATATCTTATCTTCTGAGAACTTTAGATTCAAATAAACTAAAAGACTAAACAGTATTTACAGCCTAATATATAAATACTTAGAGAAGTTACTAAAAGGATTAGTAAGTATGAGCTGCCATTTTCCTTTTGATTTGTAGATTATGAAAAAGACATTTCCTTTTATATCTTTTGACAATGATAAAAACTTTGGAATATCAAGTAATATATCCAAGATATTGTTCACTTCTGATGAATATTTATTAAAACAAGATTACATGATATCACAGGCAAGGTTAATATTGATGAGGGTATATGACAATGTGATTCTATATCTTTAAAACTTTTTATAGAAGTTCTATAAGAAACATTTTGTGGATTTAAATGAGATACTGAGGGAATAAAAATAATAGAGATTACTTAAAGAATATAGATTTTAGAGATGATATGTTTTTACAAATAATCCATCAGAATGTTAGGAAATATTTTCCAAGATCTATCAGATGAAAGGATTAAATGTTCTAATGTACTGTTCAATGACCCTTTTGAGGAAGGTTAAAATAAAGATTGATAATAATGAATTAGAAGTTAACAATTACAAATATTTTAGTCAGATTATTAGTTTATATAAAAACATAATAGCTTAAATTAATCGTAGAATTAAACTTAGATGCAGAGATTTTGGTAGAAATAATTTTATACTAAAAAGAAATATGTTGATATGCTTGAAAAAAAAAAAGATTATTTTTTAATAAATATGTTTTACCACTTCTTATTTATGGATCAAAGACATAGATACTTAACAGAAGAACATACAAAGAAGTGAAATATATGAATGAAAAAAAATTAAAAATGTTATAGCCTGAAATGCCAGCCATAGAAATACAAAATGATGGATAACTAAGATTATAAAATTTTAACAAGAGATCACATGTGAGATGAATTGATGAGATAAGAAAGTTTTCAAATGATGTGGAAAAGAGAAACAATGTATCACGGAAAAATTGGATTAAACTTTTTTCTACAGTGAACTTGTTAATGATTGATAATGTAGAGTTTTTATTCTAGAATTAAAAAATAATCTATAATAATCATTATTAATATATAAATGTTTTCTACAGTACAAGCTTTTTTATACCTGCACTTTAATATGTAATATATAGGGGGTTTGAATTCAGACTTTCACACAACCCTTGACTATCCATGCTATCTCATTATTAAGGAAATAAATCATGGACATTTGCTTGAAAAGTTATATAATGTAAATATTAAAGAAAGGTTTTTGTGTTCAAATTTCTTCTACCAATATTTGAATGATGTGTGTATATAATTGTATTAAATAAAAAGCATTAAAGAAAATATTTCATAAATTAAAATATACATATTTATTATTGAATGTAGGTCTTTTTGAAAATAATTTCAAGCAAAACAATACAAGAAATAGTAAATAAAAGAATTGATGGCAATAAATGTGTTAGATGAAAATAATTTATATGAAATGAATTGTAGATATGAGGCACAAATGCAAAATAAATAAACTAATTTACAATGAGAAAGTATATTTCTTTAAAACATTTTAGTAAGACATGTATTCCAAAAAATAATTCTATTATGGCAACAAGTACAAAAATAATGTATATTTTAGAAATTAAAGCAAATGGAAACAATGAATCATGAAATTTATTGATGTTTTCCATTTATTAGCTCCAAAATAAATATAATAAACATCTTGATGTTTAATATCATTTCACAAATTCATTGCTATTATAAAAATATTAAAAGTATATAAATCATAATGGTTTAAAAATATTTAAAAAGGCAGTCTATCAAAATGTTTACATCAATTTTATTATTACAATAGAATAAATTACATTGGATAGACATTATTATTATTAAAATTATATTGCTGTTTAATGTGTATACTTGATTTTTTTTTTGCACTTTTTTATTTTTTTATGAATTAGATTTTATGGGTTCTGTGTGGTCCCATCTGGCAGATAGATTATCCAAATTCAGATAGAACACACTAAAAACAGTATCAAGATTTCTGTGTTTGTTGTGGTATTACATATGTGATATGACATATCATTATCATCTTTTTAACTATCATCAATTGACTGCAGGGTGAAAGTCTCCTTTTACTTCAACAAAAAAACTATAAGAAAGAAGCTATTATAGGTTAATGAGAAAACTTGTTTAGCCTCAGGGATTGTCATTTAACAGAAATTGATGGTTTCTTAGCAACATCAAAAGGTTAAAAGTTATCTTTGTTTACATGAATATAATTTTCTCATTTCTATTCATTATTATAATAACAAACCATGGAAATATTTAATTCAATATTCACTCAGTTCATATTCATTTGTTGAAGTAGATCTGCAAAATTTTTCATTATATCATTAAGATATTCATAAATGAATATCATCATAAAATTTCAGAAAAAAAGAGAAAGACAGAAATACAATAAAATAGTTAAGCGTTTTGCAATGATTATACAAACCATACATCACATAATGATTCTTTTGTTTGCTTATTTGACATTTTAGAATGCAGTCCTCTAACATCTTCTGCAATAATCTTTTCTTTCTAAAAGACTTCAAGACCTAGCCAATTATAGTTATTTGTGTCAGCTTTCTTCACTATACTTATACTCTTTACATAGAAGGGCAACTTTGAGCACCAACATTTCAAACCATTAATAAATTATAACAATGTATCAGTGGATATTTGAATAATGGAGAAAAACAAAATTGGAAGATTTAATAAAATAATGGAATACAAATCAGTTTATCATATATAGCTGAAATTTAGAAAGAAGTAGCCATACATATTTGCACATCCTAATTGTTGAGGATTAAGTATGATTCCTTATTAATGCTTTTTTGTTTTTGTTGATAATTAATAGTTTTCTTGAGGCAATAAAAAAGTTTGAACTAGCTCTGCTTGTGTATATATATGTGTTAATACCCAAGACCAGTCTGAAGGATGAAGCTTTTACACAATAGTCTTAGGTGCTAGAATGAGATGTAATATTTAAAAAAGTAATTTTTATTAACTTAGAACTAAAAAAATAATCATATAAAATAAATAGAAAAAGATTTGGAGGGCATTTCACTTTTTTTTCTTTAGTCAAAAATCATTCAATTTTCTAAACAAATTTTTCATTCATCAAACAAATACGGGCTAACAGAAATATAAACAAAAAGCTTTGGAAAATCCATTATATTATCTTAGCTATGAAATAAAAAATTTCTCAAGTAATCTGAATGTGCTAAAATGTACAAGTAATAAAATGAATAAAGTTTCTGAAATATTATTAAAAGACAAAAACTAGAAAATGGTGTTTGAGGTTTTTAAGTTGTCTAAACATGCCAATTGCTCCCAATTGGGATTTGTAGAGTTTGCAGAAGAAAAAAATTGCTTAGGATTGTAAGTTATTTTTTAAAAAAAAAAAAAAATTAAAAAACAATCAAATTATTTATTAGAATAATATAAAAGAACAGTAACCGTGTTATCTGTCAGTCTATTTTGCTTAAAGTAAATCAAGAATGAAAATGATAACATTAAAATTTGTATTTTTAAAAAGAATATAATGATAATGATTTATTAATAAATATTACGGCTTCTTAATAAATACTCTATTCAAATAATATCATTTGCAAGTAAGATAAGATTTCAATATAATTAATTGTCTCTTACAAAAATTATTTACTTTTGCCTGCAAATATTTTTTACAGATTTATCTTTCGAGAACAAATCAATCTTCACACATGAACTGTTTTAGGAAAGTGATATGCATTCACCCATAAGTAAAATATTTATTAATATATTTAGATTTATCTTTCATAAAAAGGGAAGAAGTTACAAAATTTGTAATAAAGTAAAACAAATTCATAAGCTAATTCCTACTCCAAATTTTATTTTTTAAAAAACATTATGAAAATTTGCAAATAGAACTAGATGGTCTTCAGCTGTGGGCTTGAGATGAGGATGTTGAAGATTAAGTCAGTTATCAATGAAAATGCTCCATGCATCACATTTGCATTTTACAGAGTTAAAAACAAATTAAGCCCATCACATTTATTTATTATGACTTGATAAAAGAGGGAAGCTTAAGTTTTGCTTCTAACTGATGGAATACGATATACAAGTCTCAAAGAAAGTGAATGGGTGAATCCATTTTTGTATTATAAATTTGTATTGTATGGGGAAATAATTTTGGATATATATAGCCAAGATAATTTTACTAATATTGCACTCAATATTTTTAAACTGAAAATTAAAAATAAAATATTTCTGAATAACAATGACCAAAATTAATTAAATGATTTAGTAGTAATTTTTATAGAAAAAAATTATATCTTAATCAATAAATTGTAGAGAAGTCATCAGACTGTTTTTGTGGCAAGAATGATATTATTTATTAGGTTTTTTTTCATTCTTTAATTTTTTTTTATTCTTAAATTTTGATTTTTTTTTTTTTTTAGTTTTATAATTTTTAAGTTGTTCACAAACACTTTTTTAAAGTATTGTACTTATTTTTAATATTCATATATATATTTTTCCTATTTCATCTATTGTTTTGAACAGTACATTATTTTAGGTAAGTAGGTAAAAATCTTTTTTTAAAAAATAAATAAGTAGATTACATAGTGAATGCCTTTCTAACAATTCCTCAACCAAAAATAGTGAAGGAGAAGGCAATAATCACCATACTTTTCAATTATCAGGTCATGAAGGTTTGAATGGTTTTCTATCCTTGTTTTATCATCAAGCTAATGTTCAATGGTTATTTAGATTGGCTACCTGAGAGAAATTTCCTAAATCTTTTGAAAAAAATTATGGCTTGGATTTGAACTCTAGGTTACAGGCATGTTACTTCTTTTCAATAATTTTAAAGGCACAGTTTGTAAAGCTTGTCTCAGGCACTAAAATTGGATACTCTGGTATTATCCATGTGTAATCTTTTCTTTAGTTCTACTGATAACTTGTCTTGTGGTAATAGAAATTTTATCTATTATTGTAGATTTTTTGGATATTGTTATTTAAATGTATTTTTTCTGTGTGATTGTAAATTTTTGAAGAAATAATCTGTATATACAATGTTGATATTCAAAATATTTATCAGTTGGCAAACTAATTTTATGTTCTCACCATTATGTAAAGATAGCAAAAAATCAGAAATCTTGTCATTAAAATTTTTCTTATTGAAAAAGATAATTATAAAAACGTCATAAAACAACAAAAAATCTGTATAAAATATGGAAATTTAGATAAATAATATTTAGCATTTTTTTCATAAATTAATAATGTAACAAAGAATAAAAATTAAAGCTTAAATATTGATTACTTTAATGAAATTCCTGTGTGGTTTGCTTTCATTAAGTTGTTAATGGAAATAACAGTTTTCAAATTTGAATCTAATCAGTTACGATCTCATTGTGTTGTTATTATTTTTATTTATCAATTTATGAATAAAAATAATTTTTATAAAGAATAAAACCACAAGACTTACAAAGGCTGATAAACAAAGCACAAGTCACTAATGTAATAATATTAATTACAAAATGAAAATTAAAAATATATAGACTCTCTATTAGACAACTTAAGGTTATGTAAGTGTCAAATGTGGAAATGTATATGGAATAACTTTTTTTTTTTCATTTTTGTTATAAATTTTTGAATACTAATAAAAATTGTTTTTTGATTACAAGATTACTTTACAATACATATATTTATTTTTAACAATTCCTGCTTAAATATTTAAAAGAAAATGTGTAAGTATTGCCACACACAATTCACACAAACATTATTACAATTTAATCTTTAATTTTTTATTCATGTTTTTGAAGTATGTGTAGTGAATAGAAATAAAATACTTAACAATCAGAATGAAAGCTTTTTAAAATTCTAAGAATACATTTGATGTGCTGCTGAATATCACTACTGCATATACATAAATATATGTTAATGAATGCTTAATCAGATAGTAATTGAATCTAATTAATTGAAGCATAAGTTATTTTGAACCTTTTCTGTGATTCAAATGCAAACTTTTTTTTATGCAAAACACAGACTACATTAATCATAGTTTTTTTTTAAATATTTTCTATTTAACTTAAAAACTCTATTTGTTTGTATAGGATAAATTTTGTAATCAATTTTTAATATACATCTATCAAATTCATTTTCATCAAATTTTGTATATGTGTTAGAAATCAAGGACAGTGCAATATGATAATGCAATATTTCAGGATTATCCAGTTTTTTGTTTAGTATAACAGTGTTATTAGACCTGTTTTCAAACACACTGATATCCATTCAATAAGTTTTCAGTGGGGCACATGAGAAGATGGTATATATTTTTAATGAATGTTTATGCTAAAAAGTGGTAATTATCAATTAAAATAGAAATAAAAACAAATCTTAATTTTTCTTAATTATAAAAGTTCCTTTTTAAAAAAAATGGATGTCATTTTATTTTCTCTTGATTATAAAACTTTTTTTTTTTTAGAATGCTTTTTTTTATAAATAAAATAATATTGGAATTGATTTTTAATGTATGTGAATTTTGTTTTTAATATTACACAGACTGCATCAATGTTTTTATTTTCCATTTTAAATAGGAATGATAACATATCAGAATAGTGAAAGATAAAAATAATATATATAAAATATTTCTTAATAAACTCTTTTGTTTACTGCATGAATATTGAAAAGTTAAAAATGATATGCAAAAAATATTTTACAATAAACATTTTTATTTACTGTTCAATAAAAGGTCAAAAATATTTGGTTTCTCCAGCCACAATTTGGATTTTTATAATTAACTTAAAATAAAAGCATAGGGTGTCCAGAAATTAATAAATTAATTCAATTATTAATTTTTGCAACTAATGATAATTCATTTCTGGACATCCCAAACGTTTATGTCAAATTAAATAATTTATGAAACCCTAATTCCTAATTGAAGAAAATTATTTTTTACTTCATTTATCAAAAATTCATTATTATATTTATATATAACAAACTTCATATTATTATCTTAACTTTATTTCTCTTCTTTTTTTTTATTGGAAACATTTAATTTATTTTCTTTTATTGTCAAATAAGATTATTATTATTATAATTATTTGCACCATTGTAATTTTTTTTTTTAAAAAAAAAACTATGCATTCATTATATAATCAGAAATCTTTTTACAGAGATAATAGTTTTCAACTATTAACCACGAAGTTAAAACTCTTTTGACAAACAATCAATTATTTTATTGGCCATGTAACTAAGCGATTGTGTAATTTTATTATTAATGGCAGGAAATTTTTTCCCCCTCTTTTCTAAAATAGTCATTTCAGCTGAAAGAAAAATTACAGTTAATGTACTTCTGCCAGAAATTGTTAGCATCAAATATACCTTTATATTATTGTTGGACCTCAACTGCTCTCCTAATGAAATTATATTGCTTAAAATAGCATCAATTATTTCAAACACAAACAGTAATCTTAATAAAGAAAATTTAAAAGAAATAGAACACAAAAGCATATAAATATTTTCTTTTGTTATTCAAAAATATCTATATAATTAAATGTATTTTTATATTGTATATTTGTCATTAATGCAACTTAACTAAATTAAAAATTTAAGAATTGATTTGTTTACTTACATTTATTTAATAAGTCATCTCTAGGCTATAACTTTTTCTTTAAACTTTTCTAATGTAAATTAATCGTCTGTTAAAAAGAGTCTATAAATTGACAGGGGACTCTTTAATTTCTCTTTGTAGCCTTAAAGGAATTAAGCAGTCAAATTCATAAATGTTTACTTCATACATTTTGAAGCAGTTGTTATTAACACACAACTATTCATAAATTGAATAGGTGTAGATGGGCTATTTACCAATACATATGGTGAATGTGTTAGTTTTTATCTAAATCCATGAAAATACCATATTCTTTTCTCTCAGGTGCCTGATTATTTTTGAAACATAATTTGGATTTTGTAGAGGGCATAATATGTGTATATCTGTGGTTAAATGCATTTTTTTTTCAAAATAGATATTTACATTTATGATAAATAATAATAAATTATGGTCCTTATTTGTGACCAAAAACAAGGGTGTTAAACATTGCTGGTTATGAACTTAGGCTGTCATTTACTGATTATCTTTTATTTAGCTACTTGCACTTGTCGAAAGATTTTGTTTGGAAGAACTATTTAATAGTAAATGAAATGTCATCAGACTTTGTTAAATTAAAAGAATAGATGAAGAGGAAATTAATTTAAAAAGGATGTGCAAACTTTGAAAGAGGGCTAACCTTGTTATTCTATTTATTCTATTATCATCATCACATAATTTTAGATTTGTTTGATATTCCTTGTAAATGATCCATATTTATTTATTCTAAAAAAAAAATGAAATGAAAATCTAGTATAGCAGTAGATTATAAAAGTAAATACTTTGGTTGTTCATAAGGCTTTTGAACAATAATAAAGAAGACTTAACCCTAATGTTTATCCTTATTATTTTAATAAGTTAATCACTAATTATAACTTAAATTTAATTCAATATTTTTTGGTGACAGTATACACACTTATTCTCATGCATGCTAAAGAAATATCCTGATAATTATATATCTGCATTAAATTGTTGTTTGCGTGCATATACACACATACTGTGATGAAATCTATAGTTGGTTGTGCTAAAATATGAGATGGTCTGAGTTTTCCACCAGAAGAGGGGGAATGCATCTAACTATGGTCAGAGCTAGGGTTTTTGGGTAAGATGCCAAGAATGATGTGCCTAACCAATGATCATGCCTACTTCCAATGGGCTAGCTCTAGGTTTACACATTAAATCCAGACACAATTTAGGCTAGGTCATCCATGCCTCACTCTTTCAGATTCCACACATGCCTCAGAATTCAAACCCAGGGAGAATGTTGCACTCGACTTCTTTAGTGATGAATTTATCTTAGTTAGAAATTATAGTACATTGATATGGGTTCCAATCTAGTAGAATACTCGTTTAATCATATTTCTGTATTATAATGTACAAGAAGATTGTGTCTGTATGCATATGTATGGTGGTGAAATGATGAATGGATGGAGAAATAACTTTGATAAACTAAAGTCCATTTAATGAGGATCAAATTGACAATATTTATTTACAAATGAAATAAAAATTGAAAAACTCTTACCAAAAAAAAAAAAGAAATAATTATATACATGTGTAAGTCAAGTATATATCCATATCATATACAATTAAATATATTCATTACAGCAACTCTTCCCATGATAGGCATATATGAATAGACACTCATTACATACTAAGTAAATAAAAATAATGAAAAAAATCAATGATTCAATGTTACAATAATTATGAAGCTAACTAATTATTTAACAAAAATATATGAAGATATATATATATTTTGTAACCGGATGGTCTATCCAACCTCTTTATATCGGTTGTAACTATTTCCTGATGAGCATATTGCAGGAAGGAACTATTGATTGGCATTCCCCAATGCAGATATCTCACCTACAACAATATTTCCTGCTCATCAGAGGATCTAGCACCATAGAGACTGGAAGAATCTAGAAATTTATCTGTTTGGTTTCCCAAATGGTGCCACTAGAGTTCCATCTCACTACAACCTTACTTACCATTATCTGGTTATGCTGATATAGCTCAGGAGGCATGAGATTCTTGTGAACCAGTGCATAAACGGATGAATGATGCAAATGAAATTGACAAAAAATATAGTTTATTTTGAAACAAAAATTTTATTTAACAATAATGTGAATTAAAGTTCTTAAAGAAGAGGAAGGAAAAGTTTGCAGACAGTCTATACTGGCTATCTTCCTATCCGTGTGCACATGATGGATGTTTTCTGATTGTTCCTGAGTGGGAATTGTCCTTCTAGGTCTGAAGCTCCCTCATCTGCATAGATACATATCCATGTGTATAGCAGTAATTAATTTATTTAGATATCTTGAAGTGTTTATTCTATCCAAACATCTTGAAATATTTACTTTAATACTGTGCCGGTCAGATTTGTATGTTCAAGTAACAAGATCTAGCATCTAGGCAAAAGTACCTCAAATCCAATCGTGCACAAGATACACAGGTCAGGAACCCTCATGAACTCTGCCCTATTTGCCTATTTCCCAGATCTATAACATTATGAGCAACAATCCCGATGACATCGACTTAATTTATTTCTCACTGTCGGCATCGGTCATCAGAGACACAAAAATCTCTAGGCTAAACTTATATGATAGATTAACTTAATAACTAGCTATATTTGATGAGCAATGAATGCTCATGACCTAGCATATTAATTATATATTGAGCAGAGATCATCTAGTCATATTGAGCATAAGTAATAACTTAATATATTAACTTAACTAAAAGAAAGCAATGGTTCGAGTTGATATATATATTTAAGATTTATTAATAACAAAATTATGTCAGGTTATTTACCCAACATGAGCCTCGGAAGTATTAGATATATATTTAATTCATTTTTAACAATAACATAAGATTTGCGGCTATGCCAATAATATATATGTGTGAGTTAATGAACTAGCGCTATGGAAATACATTACTAGAATACTATTACACCTCCAGATATGAAAAGAACATTTACTTAATTTAAAAAGATAATAATTTTACAAGCAGGTATTACATTTGGTTACATTTAATATTATTATTAATTGGAGTGATAGATAATTAATGCGTGGGGTGGGTAATGAATAATTATATAAACGATACTAAATCTATCGCATTAATACGTATATAAAACTAATGGAAATATGTCCGTTTAAAGAAATCATCTCATTACGGCTTATGACTATTTCTGGGCGACTAATAAGACATTGAAAGGCGGTGCGTGCATGGTGGCTGATTGGGTTGGTCCAATTATAAATCCAGGAGTGTGCTATATGAATTTTAAGAATGAAGTTGATCGATTTCCTCTGCAACGTAGGCAGGGTTGGTATTGAGACGAATGACAGTCGGCTATGTCATTATCGGGCTGGATTTTCCAGAGTGATCCCCATATAAAGCATGCACATAAGACCAAGGATGTTTCCAGGGTGGTTTTACAGCCTGGTTTAAGGACATTGAGAATGATGATGGGGCTCGACTGCGTGAATACCTCCATGTGAGAAAGAAGCATGAACATATATATAAACGAAATGGCCTTTATGCACATAATGCTTAATAATATAATATAACTCAAAAGGTTAAAGATTATCTAAACACATTTATTGCCCATAAATTATGAAATATTCGGTGTAATGATATGGCTTCACTAAGCAAACATGGATAATAATTACACTTAAATATAAAACTAAGATCGTAAGATCCCCCTCCCCCTTTACATAATGTTGCTTAATATTATTCATTACTTCCCATACATTTAATAAATCTCAATCTTAGTTACTAAATGCCCTTGTGAAAATATATAAATTATTACAAAATAAGTGGGTGGTAGTAATAGCTAAGAAGGATTTACATATATAATATAATTTAAGAATAAAAGATAGCGCATTATTTAGGAAGGAAAATGTAAAAAACAGATGTCAATCTGTTTTTCTATAGTAGACAAAAATCTAATTAGTTTATTTACCTAAAATCACGAGCACCTGGGCAAGTCGAATAAGACTTGTTTTGTTCAAATTATAAGTTATTTACCCGGTAAATGATGGGTGGGGAAACGAAAATGAATTATATGCTTGCGATTTTAGAATATTATTGGCATAAATACATAAATCTAAATGAAAATTATTTGCCACTTGGAAATAAAAGAAAAGGAAAAACATTTTATAGGAGGCTGAATATAGATTAGTTATATAGAGTTATAAGAATACATATTTTGAAGACATTTAATATAGATGATTAAAATATAAATATTACAGAGAAGGCAGGATTTAATAATTATGTGGTCAAAGTTCTTTTACCTTGCTTTTTTAGAAGAGCGATTTCACTAGGAGTCAGTCCATCGGTATTGTTTCACTAGATCTAGGGTAGCATTATTATTTGAGAATTAGCATTTCATTTTCACTGGAAAAATACATAAAGTTCATTAGTACGGGATGCAGAGCTTCGTTCATGGGAACAGCATATTAGAACGGAGGGAAAAGGCAAAATTTCCCCTACTCACAACACATGGAGTGAGAATGAAAACTGGTGTGGAATATGTATAGCAACATAGTTATTTAATGGTCTCCTCTCTTGTGGATTCAAATCTAGCAGTATATATACTCTTATTTTGAAGCTGTCACTTAGCAACTACTGCTGGACCTAAGGCAGTTTAAGCACTTAAGGTTTCTCTGGAATAGTTTGACCAGATACTCTTATCTAGTAAGATGTTTGAAACAATGCAAGTTTGTTATTAGTTTCTTGAACGATTGTTTTAAAATAAATCTTATGATTTTAAAACAAGCTAGCATGGACAATTTCCACTAATGGGTTTATTTTATTATTACCAATTCGTAATCTTTTACTTTAATCTAAGGGGTCTTCCGGGTAATTGTTTTTCGAGAGACTTTTTAACAAGATTGCATCATTTCTGGCTACCAAATTATATATGAAAAAATAATAAGTTTCATATGTGATACCTTATATATAATATAACTTTATTAATATATTCGCAATCTCCTACACTGAAATATATAGATATTTATTATTTACGCTTGTATACACATGAGAATATTATTATTAAATAAAATATTTTTAAATTAAAATACATACGTGTTAATGTGATTTATGTTAAAATACTAACCAAAAGAAATATATATATATTATTAGCTATGTATATATGTGCATAAAGGTGGGTTTGAATACAGTTAGATGGTAGGAGATTGGATGTGGGCTGTGAAGCAGGATCTGAGCATCAGATCATCTGCTTCAATACAGGTATGGAGAATTATGTGTTTTAATCCAGGAATCCTAAAGTATTTATTCCAATCCAGGTATCTTGGAGTATTTATTTTATTCAAGTATCTTGAAGTACTTATTTTAATCCAGGAATCGAGAAATATGTTTTAATCCAGAAATCCCAAAGTATTAATTTTTATTTCACATATCATACATGTGTGGGCTTGAACCATTTATTTATCATATCAATACAATTTGAAGTCATTATTTGAAAGAAATTTATTATTACTAATATATTCAGTGTGGCACGTATTCACCATTTTAATACAGTTTGAAATCATTATTTGGAAGAGATTATTATTTCATATTCAGTGTGAGTTTGAACTACTTATTCACCATATCAATGTATTTTAAAGTCATTATTTGAAAGAGATTTATTATTATTTAATATATTCTGTGTGGGTCTGAAACACTTATTCATCAGATCAATACATTTTGCAATCATTATTTGGAAGAACATATTATTACTTAATTCACATATATAAACATTTCCTTAATTTATGTATGTGTGGTTCCAGAGATAATTCATTCTATCAAAGTTTTTCAATCAATGAGGGGTTCTGAGAGCTTGACAAGTCGATGGACAGTTCACAGGCCTTGATTTATTTTACTTCATAGCTGAACCAAGAGAGAGAGAAAGCTATTTTCAATTATTCAGACATTTGAAAATATAATATTTTAACCACTTGTTTCTTCATTTAATCTTTTATTAGTTATAAGTTCCTTCTTTTTATTGTTCACTGTTCTCCAAGTTTTGTTGGGCTGGTATTCATATAATACAGGTTTTTCTAATAACAGTTTTAATGCGTTCTGACCTTACGTCTGCTACAAAAAATCTCTTAAGCAATCTCTACTCCCCTATTTCTTTCTGCTTTTGGTGGGAACAGATTCTAATAACTCTTATCAGCTGTTTTTGGAAAAACAGCTATTGATTTTTAAACCCAAGGCAATCTTTATTTTTTTATTAATCATTAATTACAGTCTTTTTAATAATCTGTATACTTTAAACTTTTGCAAAATATTGCATTTTAACAATACTTTTAATATTTTAAAATATTAATTTTTAAATTGCTGTCATAATTTTATTTCTTCATTTTAACTTTTATTTTTGAAACTGTGTCAGCTTTTTTTTTTATCTCGACAGTTTTAAATTGGGGGGGAGGGAGGAACTTCAAATTATATATATGAAACAACTTGATTGTTTCAATATAAATTCAGTACCTTGGTCTAATTCCAACTGTAGCGGTTTTCTCTTATGGAGGGAGAGTTACCTAAACTTTATTTAATAAAATAAAATAAAAATTTTCTAGCTTAACAATCTTCTTCCCCACATTTTTTGATTTTAGCTACAATGGATTCTTTCAAGTTACAGAAATTTTAGTTCCCAATATGGAAGTAAAAAAAAAATTCTACAAATATACACATAATTTTAAAAAAAATATCACAACTAATTAATACTTTCTTCAAGATAACTGGTGTAAGGTTTGTGAATTACATTACTGTATCTCTGATAGATAGAGTCCATCATTGTTTCAGTCAAGCTGCTATAGCAAACCACACATTTCTCACAGAGATTTCTTGGTGACATTTCCATCTGCTGTTCTGCTTTTTGACCCATTTGGACATTTTAGATGTATTTGATGTTTCAGTAGGCATTACACACTTGAGTACTAAACCATCGCTTTTCCTATAGTCATGGCTGACAATAGTTAGCCCTACAATACTATTAAATTAGCTGGAAACATTTTACCTAAATTATATTTTAGAGAATTTTTTTTCTCTAAAAGGTTTCCAATTGACCAGAGTAACCTTTTAGGTTCCTTTGTACACAAGAATTATGGCACCATCAGACAACAAGTAAGCTTGATTAAAATATTTTTTTGGAGCGCTGCTAAAAATAACTGACAGGCATGTAAATTTTCTAGAGATTTCTATTGAAAGACTGAATTTTCAGGGAATATTTTGATTCAGGGCAGCTTTGCTAACTGAGTGAGAGTGTCTGATTGTTGGGAGGACCCCTGAGGGCCTGAATCCTAGTTTTTATATGGGGTGGAGCTGGGAAAAAGGTGCTCTGGAGATCGTTACCAGAATTGGATAGCTCATTTATTTGTTAGCAATAGTAGCATTATTTATTTAGACTTTAATGCTTGCTTTTTAAACCCGAGATTTTAATTCGAAAGAATTTTTCCACAATAGTAAATTGTTTCTCATTGTACCTGATCATTTATTTCAAGTGCTGCTTTATCTTTTATCCATGCATTTGAAGCTGGATCATTATGTCTCTTAAAATGTTATACCAGATTTGGATGGCTCATTCATGTGTTAAAAATGACATTGTTCATTGCAGTTTTGGGCTTGCATTTTAGACCTGAGATTTTACTTGTGAAAGAGATTTTTTTTCCACTATAGTGAATTGTTTTAGACTGTATCTGAACATTTGATTTCAAGTTTTGCTTAATTATTCAACATTACATTCTATATTAAACGTTTTTTTTTATCTTGCATACTGAACTGTAAATTTTAACATTTGACTATATGAATTAGTGCTTCTGGTTTTCATAGATTTTCAGTGCTGAAACATGATGGACACTATTCAGTATGCAATTTTAATGGATAAATGACTCTATGTACATCTTTGATTGCTCTATAGATCTAGAATTATATTGTATGACACATAATCCAAGCATCTGATTACTACATATACATTAAAGTTCTTGATTTTGGAAAGTGATGATGAATTTTTTATGCAAGATATTGGAAATCCTGGAGATTTGCACTGTGATTTTAAACTAAGCAATTATTATGACATTGGATTGTTAACAGTTGCATCTCATTGTATAGATTGTGCTTCTAGTTTTATCATTTGATTTTTACCAATAGTTAAGGACCTCATGGATTAAGGCTTCTAGTTTTTTATAAGTTGTCTGGAAGCTGAAACATGATGGACAAAACTCAAGTTCCCAAAGAGTTCAACTGATTTGAACATTGGATTGGGGCTACTGTATCACTCATCTTTGCAGTTTTGAGGATAGTCTGTTGCTTGAAAAGCTACCTGGGCTCACTTCCTGGTCTTGGGGGGGGGTTGGGATGTGGGTGTATTGTGTTCTAGTATGGGCTTCATATGAGAGAGTCTGGGACTTGGAAAGATTTCTGGGGCCTGAACTCTGGTTTTTTACAGGGGGATTGGGATGTGAGTGCTATTGGGGATTAGTACAGGTTTCATCTTTCTCATCTCCAGGACAGTGGAGATGATGTGTTGCATTGTGGTTTTAATCTCTTTGTTCTCTATGTGATTGATAGCTTGGTTATTAGACTTTGTGATAATCTGTAGATGGCATATGATGTAAGCATGTGAGATTTAAATTTTTTTATTAGTGGCATATGATGTAAGCATGTGAGATTTAAATTTTTGATTAGTGCTATAGCTTAAACTTCAGATCAGGGCTGCTGTGTCATTCATCTCTGCATCTGGCTGGCAGGGTCTGGTGCTTGGAAAGTCTCACAAGCCTGAGTTTTGGAGGGGATCTGGGTGCTGTGGGGA
This sequence comes from Epiperipatus broadwayi, assembly GCA_028023455.1. Taxonomy (NCBI): domain Eukaryota; kingdom Metazoa; phylum Onychophora; class Udeonychophora; order Euonychophora; family Peripatidae; genus Epiperipatus; species Epiperipatus broadwayi. Next base: position 7,805,742 of record JAQFVV010012440.1, on the reverse strand, counting down.
TTAATAAGGACATTGGATTAGAGAGTCTGAGCTTTGGAAATACCCCAAGGCCTGGTTTCTAGTCCTTAGCAGGGGGGGCTGGGACATGGGTGCTGTGGGGATTAGTATGGGTTTTTACTTTCTTGTCTTTTGGATGGTGGAGATGATATGATTCTTGGTAGCTGTGAGCTATCTAGTTGCCATTAAGGTCAGGGGTTACTTGGTAAACTATAAGGGAAGCTATGAATCAAGATATATGCATATACAATTCAGGGTTTTTCTGTTCACTTGGTAAATTATTTTTTGCATTGCAAATCATAGTTTGAATCTTATATATCACTACATATGACATGTAAATTCAAAGATTGATATTATGTTAATAAATCATATTTTGAGAAAAAAACATTTTGTAGCACACAAACAGTTAAAATCTTAATTCATTGTTGCTGTTAAATTATTTTTATAATAACAGAATTATTCCATCATTTATATATAATTACTTTGATGAAGTTCTAATTCTTTTATTTGCATTTGAAGAATAGCATGGTCCTTTTTATTTTAAATGTCTATTTAAATCTATTATTTTTTCCAAATGCTTAAATTTACTAAAATTGTTTTTGTTTAAATATCTGCCATAGTTTCTTGCAATTTGTTTTACAGTAGTCCAACAAATAAATTGAAGTGTTTGAATAAGCCATCCATTTTCTTCACGATTCAAACATTTGATTTTCTGATATTGTTTTTATACAGCTTTTGCCTTATTTTACAATAGTAAAAAGATGATGGAAAATGAATTAGGTTTGTTTTTATACTGCCCCCAGCTTCTGTTATCCAGTATACTAGCATCTTATTTCCTTTTTTATTGCTGTGTGAACCTTATTGTGTGTATTACATTAATTATAAGAAAAATAAAATTATGTAGTAGAATTGTGCTTTCATCTTTTGTATTTGGTTACCCAGTGACTAGAATTGTGCTTTCACCTTTTGTATTTGGTTACCTAGTGACTGGTTTGACATTAGGTCATTACCATGCTTATATAGTCCAATTCTTTTAAAATGACATACAATACACTGTTACTAAAATCATTGTTTACATACATATATTAGTATGATTTGGTTTTCATCTTTCTAATAGATAAATAAAATTAATTTATCTTGATAATTCCTCAATATAGTTTAAAATACACATTAACTAAAGTTACATTAAAATGAACTGAATTTGATGGTGAGAGTGACAAAGATTAGATTGTAAGCTACCCTTACAATTCCCATATTCTTACAGGGTTAAAATTTTAAGTTATTATTAAAATTTTGACACTTAGAGTATATGTCTTTGGTTTAGTGTTGGAATGTTTGTGCAAAAAAAAGGATCATAAACCCTATTTACTCTAATTTATAACTTCTTATGACTATACCTTTCTCAATTTCTTGCTTCATAACTTGTGTCCTAGTGAAATGAGATTTATATATGGGCCTTTTTATTATGATGGTTGTATGGTATGTGTCTCCATTATAGATTGCACATAGTCAAACTTGTTAACCTTTTATCCTGCCCTTTTTGAGGCTTACTGGGTTCCCACAATGATTAACCAAATTTTGGAGTATTTATCATTCTGTATGAATCATATCCTAAGTCACTCTAAAGCATCCCAGTAATTGCACTTACACTTATCTGGGTCTACTCTCATCATCTGACCCTATTCTTTTTTAATTATTTTTCTCCTATCTCTGGCACTTATGCTTATCTTTTCTTGCTCATCAATTAAGCACACTAACTCAGTGGTCACTATTTGACCAAAATAAAGTTTCAAATTGTGTGAATAGTATCCATTTACTCTTATCCAAAATGCATTTGGAGTGGCCTTGTTTGACAATAGTGAAAGGACCCTCATATTGCATATAAAACTTTTTGCTTTTCATTCCAATGGTTTACTTACATGGGTTGTTTTGATGAACACTTTGTCCCCTACCTTGAAATTGTGGACATTTCCTTTTTTGTATTTATTCCTCCTCTCAGCTTTGTTTGCTAGTTGCACATATGCTTTTAATATCTCTTTTTCAGGATCAAATTCAGTACATCTTACTGGGAGTCGATATTTACCAAATAATATGGCTATTACATTGCTTAGCTGACCTGTATCATATATGATTATATGGCCCTAAGTTATGACTTATATGACATGTAGGCTTGCTTATATGCACCTATCCTTATCATACTTGCTTTGAACATTTCTCTCTTGCATTATAACATCAGCGGTTATATATACTTAGACATATGTATATATTCCTACTATCATTTCATTTTTTTAATATTGTATCTGGGGCTGTCCTTTTGGATTTGGTCCAGTACATGTCCCAATCACAATCCTTAAGGTCCATCCTTACATTTACTTTTTTAAATGCTATCATTTCTATGCCTTATGAATGTGAAGGAAAATTCATAGGTATTGCATGATTTGTTGGAACTGTGGACCTTTTTGCCTCTTGGTTGGTGTTGTGTTATCCATTATTACAACCTACCAACTTCTTTTACTTGGATAATCATCTATATAGTGGAGGGATTTTATATGTTGTATCAAATGTGCAAGATGGCCAGACATATAGTCCTCATGTGCCCTCCCTAAAAGAATGTGGCAGTTGCAATAGTCCTTCAGGGGTGATCCCTTTTCTGGTACTAATCTGTTTTGAAATCTGTTACCACATTTACTAATTTTGTTTGGCATATGTTTCTGGTTTTGGCAATGGTAGCTTTTACCATTTGGGCCTTTGATGAAAATCTCTGGGTTGTTTCCTATGCCATTTAATTCCTGACTATTGTTGTGGGTTATCGAGTCAATCTCTACTCAATTTCCATGGTTGGTGTCCTTTGACACAGTTGAGACTTAATTGTTACCATTCTTTGGCTGAGAACCTCATCTAACTTGTCAATTTGGTCTTGAGTTGCAACTCCATTATCCACTAGTCTCTTGAGAGTGGCTGTATATAGGTTGATTCCGGTTCCTGTCTAAGCTATATTGTCAAGCTCTTTGAGGTTATGGTCAAGAGCTCCTAGTGCCTTATCTTGTGACCATGCTTTGAGGTTCTGTGCTGTGGAGAATTGGTCTATTCTTATATATGCATTTTGTAATTCCTTTTGGACCTTGTCTTGCAACTTCTTATTTGTGTACATCTCATCTTTAAAGACCTCTTGACTTTTATGAATTGCACTGCACTTGAATTTTATAAACCATTGCGGAAATTTTAAATCCTGCACATCAATTTTATTCTTTAGGTTGGCAAGTGTATTTTATTTCAGAGTTGTCTCTGAACACTATCCAAGTTGAGGGACAATTGTTCTATATCCATGGATAGCCTAGTTTCTACATCCCTTATATGTATTTTCAGAACTGATCTGATACTATTCTTATACACTTTCAACTTTTTTCCATTTATATGTATTTTCAGAACTGATCTGATACTATCCTTATACACTTTCAACTTTTTTCCATGTTGGTCGTCTTGTTACTGAATTTTTGTTTCATCTCCATTTTCATGTTATTCATATCACTAGTCATTTTTGATTCCATACTGTTCATATCTGCCTTAATACTATTTATATCTCCCTTCATGTTATTTATGTTACTGGTTATTTCTACTCTCATGTTGTTCATACTGCTCATTATCTTTTGGTACATTCACGCCATGGTCATTTCACCTTCTGGAATCTGCACTATCCCAGTTTCAGGTGCTTCAGTCATTGCCTCATCAAGTGTCTTGTACTTGCAGCAGTATCTGATCTATAACCTGTTGAGGGTAATAAATTTTAGTCATGGATCTTCCCAGGTATTTGGACCTGCAAAGACCCTTCCCCAATACTATTGTAATCATTGTCCATTTCACTATCACTAATAACTCATAACTCCTTAATATGTTCCATATTTTTGTTTGCCAATAATTTACCATACCTTAATATTATTAAAAATTTCCTCAATGGTTAAATATAACATTATTTACAATTTTTATATATATGAATACAGATATGTCATAGGGCCTTGTGGTATCTCTTTACCATTTAGAATATATGATTAACTTCTCACTGCATTTTTATGTGTGTTATTTTTAAAGCTATCATTTAGACTGTCTGTTTACATGCCTAACTTGCCTATTTTAATTTACCATTATTAATTAATTAATTAATTATATATTCATGGTCTCAGTTGATCATCCCATTCCCATTCATCAATTCATACACCAAAGCAAATTCATAAACATCAATAAGTTCCAAAAGATAAAAAAAATTTTTTTTTTTAATACACCAGTCCAATGGCCAGACATCCTTGGAAACTTATGTTTTGTGCTCATAAAGTCTGGTCACAAAATATGTGATGAAATGTATCCCACAGTTGCCTACACCAAAATATGAGATGCTCTGGGTTTTCCACCAGAAGAGACGGAATGTGTCTGCAGTTGGACCAAGGATCTTCAGGTAGGATACCAAGAGTGATGTGATCAGTAACTAACCAATGATCATGCCCAATTTCAATGGCTAGCTCTAGGTTTACACAGTAAATCCAGACACAATTCAGACTTATCCTTACCTCCCCCTCTTTCCGAATTCATACATGCCTCAGAATTCAAACCCAGGAGATGCACCTGGCTCTCTTCAACAATGAACAGTATATTTATATGAGTTCATATCTAGTAGAAGACTCATTTAATCATATTACTGTATTATAATGTACAAGAAGATGTGTGTGTGTGTATGCACCTGTATGGTGGTGAATTGATGAGTGGGTAGAAAAATAACTTTGATAAACTAGAGATCATTTAATGAGAACCAAATTGATATTTATTTACAAACAAAATAAAAATTGGAAAAACTCTTTTAACAAAAAAAAAAAGAAATAATTATATACATGTATGTGTGTCAAGTATATATCTGTATCATATTAATAATTACATATTCATTACACCAACCCTTCCCATGATAGGCTTACATAAATAGACATTCATTACATACAAGGTAGGTAAAAGTAATGAAAAAAATCATTAATTCAATGTTACAATGATTATGAAGCTAACTAAGTATTTAACAAAAGTATATGAAGATGTATTCAGTATCTTCTTGGTTTAATTCCAACTATAGTGGTTTTCTCTCCTTGGAAATCTCCCTTTAACTATGTATAAGTTTAATGGAAAAGACCATTCATGCAAGAAAGTTAGTCATCCATACGGAATAAACAAATATGAACAATGGTTAGTCAACAAAACAAAAATAACATAAAAAAATAACTGTCGTATAGCAAGTGTATGTTATTTAATATTGTACAGTAATGAGTAAAGTCTTAACTTCATTCAATACTGTAATAAGGATTCTGTTGGTGATCACCCTTAATGTCATGTCACTATGGAGGGAGAGTTACCTATACTTTATTTAATAAAAGAAATTTTTTTGTAGCTTAGCAACATTCTTCCCCACATTTTCCCGACTTTAGCTACAATGGACTCTTATGAGTCACAGAAATTTCAGATCCCAAATACACAAGTAAAAAAAAACCAGAATTCTACAAACACATTTAATTAAAAAAGAAATATCACTAATAACTGATGTAAGGTTTGTGAATTAGGTAACTAATGTCTCTGATAGATACAGTCAATCATTGTTCCAGTCGAGCTGCTACAGCAAACCACACATTCCTCATGGTGATTTCTCAGTGACATATTTGGAATCATGCTATTTTCATCTCCTGTTCTGCTTTCTGTACACATCTGGATATTTTAGATGAGGTATTTGATGTTTCAGTAGGCATTACACATTTAAGTACTAAACCATTGCATTTCCTATGGTCAAGGAACACTATTGAATTAGCCAGAAAACTGTTTTGCAGCACATAAACAATTAAAATCTTTTTAATTCGGTGTTTGCTGTTAAATGGTTTTTATAATAACAAAATCATTCCATTCTTTATATGTAATTACTCTGATGATGTTCTAATTCGTTCTTTTATTTACATTTGCTTGAATTTATTAAAATTGTTTTTGTTTAAATATTGGCTCCAGTTTCTTGCAATTTATTTTACAACAGTCCAACAAATAATTTGAAGTGTTCTAATAAGCTGTCCATTTTCTTCATGATTTGAACATTCAATTTTTTGATGTTTTTATACAGCTTTTGCCTTATTTTATAATAGTTAAAAGATGGTGGAAATGATAAGAGACTAATTTAATTAATGGAATAGACTTTATAAATTATCTTATATGGAAATGAATTCCTAGGACACCAATTAATTATATAGACCTAAAACATTACCATATATGGAAATAAGAAATTAATTGTGTGAGTAATTAAAACCTAAGATGAATTCCATCATATGATAAAAAACTATAAATAGAGTGAACAGCAAAGTGCGTGGTTCATTTTCCGGTTTATTTTGCAGAGAGATGTAAGTAACAGTAGCTTTACTGAGGGTACAGTGCTCTACAGTGAAAATGTGTTCATGGGAAGCAGCTGAACAGGCCCAAAGAGTTTGGGAAACAGAGCCAGAAGAAACTGTTTGGATAGCAGCTAGATGAAAAGAATTGATTTCCCAGTGGATTTTCAGTTAGTTTATCAAGCAGACGGTTGCAGAGAGTGGAAGTAATTAAAGCTGAAAGAAGCTCATTGTGATGTTTATAGGGCTCTACGATGAAGCCAAATGTATTCACATGCAGTTGAACTGGATTGGGGCCAAGGTGTTTGAGAAACCAAGGCCAGTGGTAATCATCTTGAAAGCAGCCAGTCTTAAAGTGCATCAGGGGAAATGAACCAAAGAAAACTATATATATATATATAGATTGTGTTATAAGTGGAGCAATACTTCATTGGGGGGAAGTTAACAAAAGTGAACTTTGCATGTGTATAATATGTTATGTGTGTAGCAATATCTCATCATGGTGAAGTTAACCATGGAGAACTTTATGTATTTGTGTTGCGAGTGTAAGTCTGTTCGCTATTCTTATTTTTTATTATTTTGTTTGTTAGTATTCAGAATGCCTGTATTTTGAAACATAGCACTATAATTAGTTACTCATTAAATAATTTTGAATTTGCAATCATGTTGGTTTTCATATATTTTTATTACTTTGTTTAGTCGGTTTAAAAAGTATGAAATCCATAATAAAGTAGTCCGCATTACTAGTCATTGGGGACAAACTATGAGGAATCTTCCCCTTCCTTGATCAATATAATAAATTTGGCAAGGCAAACAGTCTGTAAAAGGCAAAAAAGTAACTAGTTTCTTGCAGGGAACATAACCTGTGAAAATGAAAACAATTACTGCAAATATGACTAAATGATTTACTATATCATTATATAATTATTATAAAATAATAGCAAATTGAATGTAAATCTTATTTGAATCAATAAATGCAAAATTCAGTAGATTCTTTATTGATATATGTTTATATAGGAATGGATTATAAAAGAAGAATTAAACAAATATGGTTTATTGGTTGGACAAGTATGAGTATCATGTTTTGATACTATCAAGTTTTGATACTACGAAATATTTGTCACAATTTTTCTCATTAATAAAATAAATGAGAATAAAGTTAAAATTGGCACTTTTCTGTTTTGAGATCCTAGAATGATTTGGGTATTAAACCGACCTGCAAATTAAATGTTCCAGAAAATCTGCCTTTTGATAAAATAACTAAGAGATTAAATTCATTCTTCAATGCAAATCTTTCAAGGTACCTTATTTGGCTTTATTTAAAAAAAACTATATCAAACAAAGGGGATGGAATCTCAGATTATGATCTGACAATCTTATTAAAAAATGTGCAATGGTGAATACTTAGCACAGGCCAGTTTGAACAGCTTTTAGTAGAAATAAGTGATAAGCTTCAACAATCATTGGGGGACCTGAAATATTTAATAAGGAAAGGTTTATTATATAAAATTGCAATATAACAAACTAAATAATTTGAATATTTGAGCATATTTGGAATGATATCCATTGTTTCATGCAGATAAACTTGAAAGTTTAGAATAAAGGAATGAAAAATCATTGGAAACAAAAACAGTATTTTCTTTGTGGATAGACCAATCATTGTGCTGAAAATTGCAAAAAATGCAATGAAGAAGGATGCCTAGTGAGAGTTTGTTATATAAAATTAAAAGTCAGAAATTATAAATATGATGTTTTTAAGAAGTTTGTTAAAATTAAAATGGTTATAAACTTACAGTGATCAAACCAACTAAGGGTCAATGAGAGAAAACGAATGATAAAAATATCTACACACGATTATCCTCTTAAAATGAAATTAGACAGTGATTCAGGAGTAAACCTGATATCAATAGAAAAAAGAAATAATTCATTTGGTTATTTTTGCTGTTATATTACATTAATAAATAAAATATCCCCCAAATTTCTATCTATATTTTCATAAAGTTGGAATCAATTAACATTTCACATAATGTTATAACTTCAAATAATATGAATTTGAATATTGTGATTTGTTCTCAGAATACATCTGTAATTTATGTGAACAATAAAAATATTCTTTATTAATTTAATATTAACCTTTTGCAATTCATTAAGTACGATTAATTTGATGCTTAATATTTTTTTTAATATAAGTACTTTCAGTTTAAAGAGAATTTGTGGACAAAATAAAATTATTTTTTTATACATTTACTATTAAAATTACTTTATAAATAATTAAAATATCTAATAAATAAGTTAGTACATCCTGAATTAAATAAATTTGAATTAGCTGTATAGAAAATTGAAGAAAAATCAATAAAAAATATCATTAGAATAAAAAATTATGTGAAATAAGTAGAAAAAAAACTTACACTTTAACTTGACTAAAATAACAAAGAATATTTTTGTTTCTGAAAAAAACACTTCAAAAACATATTTTTAATAATAAATATAAAATCTATTTTGATTTTATAATATTGATAAGGATATAAAATTATTTGAAGAAAATAATGTGATTGCATTGTATAAAATGATAAATAAGATATTAATTATATATGTTAATAATCAATGCAAAGAGGATTAAAAAAGGAGAAATAATAATTTAGGATAACTGTCAGCTATTAATACAAAATGGTGATGGGATAAACCAAACAAGCTTATTATTATACCAATATAATTCTTGCTCATATAAGTACTTATCTACTACTTTTTTCAAATTATAAATTTTATTTTTAATTTTTTAAATGCTTAATAAAATACATTTTTAGAAAAAAAAAAAGTTATATTTTAGCTGGTAATTTTTTCCTCTTCAAGTTTTCAATTTCAATGAATTACTTACTCTTAATGATTCACTGAAAAAAAATAACTATTTAAAGAATTTTTCTTGAAATTTCACAATGGCAATCCACTGACTAAATTCAGATGTAATTAATTAATTTTACTTTTGTTCTATATAGTTGTTAATTTTGTTATTTGTTTGAGCATTATATGAATGTGTTAAGTAATAGTTTATTGTTTCTAGTTAGTTATTGAAACTTTTATTTATTTTTAATAGGTTAAAGAATATCAATTTTAAGATGTCATAATTCTGTCTGAAGAGTCCTTATTAATGTGCATTATTTGCTACGTATTAAATCACAAATCAAGGGATTGCCATCTGAAAGAATTTCACACATGAACTGCAGTTTTTCTGTTTTACAAGTTAATTAATTAAATCTTGATTCACTTCACATTATTGTTATGAGTAAAAATAAATAAATCATGTTACTTGTTAAGATTAACCAAATAATTATTTTAATATTCTAAAATTACTTATGTTATTATTTTAAAAATAAATTATAATATAAATGTATTTTATTGAAAGTCAAAAAATTGATGAAAATTTTTTGTAACATTAAAAAATAAATAAATCTCACAGTTTTTTAGCTTATATATTTAAACCTGTTAATTGATATTTATTTAAACCTGTTAAATAAATATCATTTAGAATATTTCAATATACTTATTTGAAAAAGCAAGAACAACTCTATTCTAATATCAGCTATGATAAACTTAAGTCATCAATAATTACCAAATGGAAACATATTTAAATCCTTACTCCTAAATTAGTTTCTGATTTTTGTCTTTATCAATTGTTGCTTGGGATTGAAAGCTGGAAATAATGAAATCATGCATGGAGCAAACATTTTAAAATCCATTTTATTATTCAAACTAAAAACCTGGTATTCAAAACGTCATAAGATTTTCAATTGGTTTAACAATTATATAGATCTGGCTCCAGGTCAGTAACTATACATTTTTGTATCCTTAGATCTTCATTAATAATATAGGCATCTTTTTTCTTTTAATAGAGAACTTTTATTTTATTGTACATTGTGGAAGCTAAAGAATTAAACAGTTTGCTGTTATTATTGACATCACTAACCATAGGAAAAAGTATTTACATATAATAAAGTTGTATAATTACTTATCTGGAATCAAACCTTTATAATTGTTCAAAAAGTTGGTTTAATTCAAAACCTTAGGCTGTTTTAAATTTAAGTATAACTTGAGTAGAAAATGAAAAAAAAAAGTTATTGCTAGTTGCATAACTCTACTATTTTTAACTTTGAATCCCAATTTTAATAATTTTTTTATGGATTGAAATGCATTATTATCTGATAATTACTCAAGCCTATTGTAAATGGCAGTAGTAGAGAATTGCTGTTGTTTCATTGTGAGTAATTTGTTATTAATATGCTATAATGGTCTGAGTTTTTGACTAGAAGAGGGGGAATGAATCTCACTATGGTCAGACCTAGGGTCTTCGGGTAGGATGCTGTGAATGACACCCTAATCTATGATCGTATCTACCTCTAATGAGCTAGCTCTAAATTTACACATTAAATTTAGATACAATTTGGGCTAGTTCATCCATACCTTACTTCTCTTTTGCACTCCGTTATGTCTCAGTATTCAAACTCAGGGAGAATTCTGTCTTTGACTCTTCAGGGATGAACTTACCCTATATAGCAACAACTGCACCTCTATATGGGTTTCATTTGATTTGAATATTCATCCAAACATATTGCTATATTATTATATAAGAATGAAATGTGTGTAGGTGTATATATCCAGTTATAAGTTGGTGAATGGATGTATAAATGACTTTGATAAACTAGAGACCATTTTAATGAAATATCAAATTAACATTTATTAAGTAACAAAACAAAAATTCAAAACTTTTAAACAATATAATTGTGTGTGTCAAGAAAGTATTTCTACCATACCAATGATTAAATGAGTTTACTTTTCCAATCCTTATCCATGGTAGAAGTACATAACAAGGCACTAATTATTTACAAAGCAAAATAAAAATTTTTTTTTTTATTAAATTGACTGCAAAGCTGACTGATTTATAATATCCTACAAATATATCCATAATAGCATCATTGTCCAATTTCAGTTATCGACATTCCATCTTTTTGGGGACCCCCACCTAGGTGCAATTCCCTAAAATTGATAGGAAAACCATCCGGAAAGAAGATTAGTCATTTATACTGAAAGAAATAAATGTAAACAATTGTTAATTAATAATAAAAAACACACTGTCCTGTAGTAAGTATATATGCCTAATGTGGAATAATATCAAAACTCTTACCTTATTCCATATCAGTGGTGATGATCAAATATCCAAGCAATACAAAGGGAAAGCTGACCTAAACTGCATTTGACAAAATATTTTGTCTAACTTAATAATTTCCCCCCTTTCATTGTGTTGCTTTCAATCATTATGGACTCTTCCAGGACATGTTTAAGCTTCCAAGTATAGAGATAAAATAAAACTAGAATTTTTACAAACATTTATAAAAATCAAAACTTTCATTAATTCATCTTGGTTAATGTCCATGAGTTGGTAATAATGTCTCTTATGGATACAGTCTATCTCTCTTTGGATCATTCTCCTTTGGCAAGTCATCCATCACCCACTACAATTCCTCTGCAATGTGCTTGAGACGATGTTTCCATTTTCTGTAGTTGCTTGCCTTCTTAATCAATTTAGACATTTATTGTAGGATATTTGTGCTTCTCTAGGCATTATATAGGCAAATAGATTGAATCATTGCATTTTTATGGTAGGAATGTAGCACTCCAGTCCTGTGGCAATGTTAATTTCACCAGAATACATTGCACAGCAGTTCATAACACATTTATTTTTTCTTAATTTACTATTTGGCATTTAATTGCTTATATAAGAAAAAAGTTACTTCATTGTTTATACATATGCTAGCAATGTTTTTTTTCCTGTGTGTTCGAATAATATCGCAGTTTTTATTTTTAAATTTCAATTTAAAATCAATTCAGTTCTTTTGTCAAATTGCATGAATTTTTCAAACTTTTTTCTGTTTAAATGTAGGTTGTAATTTCTTATAACTTTGTGCTATGAAAATTATACAGATAATCGGGAATATTCGAACAAGTCATCCATCTTCTTTTAGATTCGCTTTGTGCAGTTATTGTATCATTTGAAAAATAACAAAAGATGATGGAAATGAACTGGGTTTGCTTTTATACCCTGCTTAATTTCTGGTGTTTAGTATACAAGAATTTCCATTTAATTTTCCATTGCTGTAGCTGTCTATTGTTATGCTTATTATATTGATGGTAGTTAAAAAATAAAATTATGTAATAGAATTCTATTTTCATTTTCTATATTTGGTGTTGCCTAGAGATAGGCTTGACATTGTCATCACTATGTTTGCTAAATCTAAATCTTTATTCATGATGTACAACACATTGATAAATAATTCGTTGGTGTGTGTGTATATATATATATAGGAAGGTTTTTTAAACTGGATTTTTATTTCTCGTTAAACAAGAGAAATTCATTCATTAAGACATTTGTCTAATTTGGTACTTAATAAAATAAACATTTGTCACATATCTATATATATATGTATGTTTATACAAAAAAATGATAGTGCATATTTAACCACCTGTTAGCTAAGCTTATGTTTTATCTGAATTTGATTTGGTCATGTGGATAAAAAAGGCTGGTTGTGATAGGATTGTAAGCTACCCTTGTGATGTAGTCAAAATTTTTTAGTGTATGTATTGATTTATCATTGAAATGTCTTTTTTAAAGAAAAGTTATGAAGCCTACTCATTTTATTTTCTGATATTTCCTCAATTATATCTATATTCCTTTATAATTTCCTACTTCATTAACTACCTTATAGTAGAGATTTATAGATGGGTTTTTTTTCTTATGATGGTTATGTGGTTCAAACTCAACCAGTAATGTGTCTCTATTGCAGATGGCACATAATTAAACTCATTAGCCTTTATCTTTCTGTGAGACTTACTGGCTCTAAAGTATCCAAGTAATTGCTTTTATGCTTACCTGGGTATACTTTCACCACAAATTATATACTCTCATCACATTGTTACCTCCCCTTTCTTTCTAGTTTTATCTAAATCTCATGCCTATTTTTTAACTTGAATATAAGCTAAGCATGTCAATTATGTGGTCATTCTGATTTACCAAAATATGGCTTTAAAATATGGGAATTGTATGTGCCCCTAATTTCTTCTTCTATGTCTATCCCAAATGTATTTGGTTCTGATTGTTTCACAATAGTGAATGGTCCTTTATATGGGTAGTCAAAATTTTAATATTTATTTTTTGCTGCTTACATAGGTAGGATGTTTTTACAAAAACTTTATCTCCTACCTTAAAATTTGTGTATACTTTTTGTTTTTGTTACTTTGCTCAGCCTTATCCACAAGCTGTTTATACACTTTTTGTACATTACTTTCCATGTCACTGTGAGTATGTTTTTTTTGTTTGCTTTTATTGCACTTTTGGGTTGCTTGGCTGGCCTGTACCCTATATTTGGTTGGGTGGCCATAAGCTGTGGTTTAATGAAACATGTAGGTGCATCTATCCATGCCCTACTTGCTTTTGAACATTTTGTTTTGTGTCACAATTGGTTTTCTCTTTTTTTAACATTATATCTTGGTTTGTTTCTTTGTGTTACTCCATTTTACATATTCCAGATCACAATCCTGTAGGTCCATTCTTAATATGTGCTTCTTAGGCACTAGTATTCATATGCTTAATGGATGTGAAAGGGCCTTCATAGGTATTGCATAACTTATGAAATTGGGAACCTTTTTGTTTTTTGGTTTGTAATATGGTTGTTTCCCTTATTCTCCAATGACTTTCTATATTTAGATTATCCCCTATGTTATGGAGGGACTTTAAATGCCATAATATACATTTAAGATGATCAAGCCTATTGACTTTATTTGTACCTTAAAAATTAGTTTTTCTATTGTGACAACCTTCGTTTATGGTAGCCATTATAATTAGTAATGTTCTAGTCTGATGGTTGTTATTCAGTTCATCAACATCATGTGTCAACATCATGTGTGGGAAACATGTTAAATTATTTTTGATGGTGAATACAAATGTGCTGGGATAATGATGATTCCAAATATATATCCAATTCATTTATCATTGCACCTTCTTCCATGTATTTTTCCATGATGTCTATAAAATATGGGGTTATCTTGATTCTCACGTGTTCCTCATTTGACTCAGGGTTAGTCTGAATATCCCATGGGCTTAGTTTCATTTGATATTTGGGAGTATCATTTGAATGCTCTTCTCTCAACTCCTGAGGTTCATAATCTAACTTAAATTCTATATTATTCACATCTAGGTTTATCAAGTGGTCTAGGTTCTCTAAATCATTACTCTGCAGCATGACAATGTGGTGCATTTCAGTGCATTCAATGTTTAACTGACTAGCAATGCTGCACTCAAACTCTTCAACTCACCATTGGCATTGTGTATCCTTGTTTCTCATAGGTTTGCCATTTGACTCATGGTTGTCAGAGTTGGCTGGATAGGTACTTGGAATTATCTTTTCTAAATTGAGATTGAGAGGGTGATCTTCCATCTCAGGCATTGTCAGATGAGGAGAGTAGATTCCACATAGAGATCACTCATCTCATGGACATCATTGAGGCCTGGCTTCTTTTCAGTGTTGTCCCTTTGGACAATGTTTAGATTTATTGGTAATGGTTCCCCGTCAGTGTACAGTATAGTTCCTACATTTTTTATTTCTACCATCAAATCTGCCCTTACATTATTCGTATTTGCCTTTGAATTTTCCCACATACTGCTCATATTATGCTCCATCTCTTCTCTCACACTATGTTATCTATCAGGCTGTTCATGTGACTATCCAAATTTTGGTTTAATTCCATGAGGACTTGGAACACTTGTTCCTGTGTCACCTCATCTTCTGCAACTTGTACTATTCCAGGTTTAACCTGTACTATTCCAGGTTCAGCTACCTGAATAACCCCATTATCGAGTGCTTCTTGTGTTTGAGATGTCGGTTTGCAATGTGTACCTGTGGAGGGTGATTATTTTAGGTCATAGATTGCCCAGATAAAAGGATCTGTGAAGACCCTTCCCTACTGCTAATAGCAGCATTTTCCATATCATTATCACTACTATTTTGTGTTTCTTCAGAAGATTTCATATCTATACCTGATAAATATTTACTATTTCTGATTATTGTCAAACTTTTCTTTAATAGTTCAGTATAAAGCTATTTCATCCTTTACAAATAGATACAGGTCAAAGGACCTGCTACTCCTTGCCTTTCAGTGTTTATGTTTAACTTCTCTCTTTTTTTTGTTTGTGGATATGTTGTTTTTAATGCCTACTTTTTAAACCTGTCCTTTTATTTGCCTAACTCAACTATTTTAGTTAAGTTTATTAGTTAATTGTTAATTTATGGTCTCAGTTTATCATTTCATTTTCATCAAATAATTTATATTCAATGTTTCACATGAAGTTTTCATTTTTTTTGAGTGGTTGATTGGAAATAGTTTAAATTCATGAGTCTCATCCTTTTATGGTTGTATGAATCAGTTGGTTGTTGCTCGAATAAATTAATCAAGGTTGTATGCTATGGAAAATTTGGCAAAAGAATAAGTTAAAAAAATTTTTTTTTTTAAAATTCACCATTCCAATGGCTGGATTTTCTTAGAAACTTGTGTTTTGTGCCCTTAAAATTTGGGAACCAATTGTAATGATCCAGGTTTTTCACCAGAAGAGGAGGAACACATCTCACTATAGTCAGACCTAGGGTCTTCTGGTAGGATGTTGTGAATGATGCGATGAAGTACCTAACCTATGATAATAGTATCTACCTCCAATGGGCTAGCTCTAAGTTTACACATTAAATCTACCCCACCCCTCTTTCAGGCTCTGTTACACCTCAGTATTCAAACTTAGGGAGATTTCTGCCTTCAGTTCTCTTCATGGGTAAATTTACACTGTAGCAACTACTGCATCTCTATACAGATTCCACTTGATTTAAAGATCCATCCAAACATATTACTATATTATTATTATATAAGAATAAAATGTGTGTGTACGTGTATATATTCAGTTATAAGTTGATGAATGGATGCATAAATGATTAATAAACTAGAGACCATTTTAATGAAAATCACATGGCTAAATAGTATAATTGTGTCAAGAATGTATTTCTACCATATCAATGAATAAATGAGTTTACTATTCCAACCCTTACCCATGGTAGAAGTTCATAATAAGGCACTAATTATTTACAAAGCAAAATAATTTTTTTTTATTAAATTGACCACGAAGCTGACTAACTAATTTATAATATCATACAAGTAAATCCATAATAGCCTCATCATCCAATTCCAGTTATTGACATTCCATCTTTTTTGGAGACCCTCCACCTAGGTACAATTTCCTAAAGTTAATTGGAAAGAGGATCCACACAGAAGATTAGTCATTTATACTGAAAAAAATACATGTAAACAATTGTTAATTAACAATAATAAAATAAATAAACAAACTCTGTCTGTAATATCAAAACTCTTACCTTATTCCATATCAGTGGTGATAATCAAATGTCAAGTCACTATGGAGGGAGAGCTGACCTAGACTTTGACATAAAAAATATTTTGTCTAACTTAATAATTTTCCCATTTCATTTGTTGCTTTCAATCATAATGGACTCTTCCAAGTTATAGACATGTTTAAGCTTCCAAGTATGGAGATAAAATCAAACTAGAATTTTTTCAAACGTATAAAAAAATAATACATAATAAATTAAAACGTTCATTAGTTCATCTTGGTTAATGTGCATGAGCTTAAAAAGAATGTCACTTGTGGATACAGCAATCTATCTTTGGATTATACTCCTTCAGCAAGTCATCCATCACCTGTTAGAATTCTTCAGCAACACGCTTGAAATGATGTTTCCATTTGCTGCAGTTACTTCCCTTCTTGATCCACCTAAACCCTTAGTGTAGGGCATTTGATGTTTCTTTAGGCATTATATAGGCAAGTAGATTAAATTATTGCATTTCTATGGTAGGGCTGTAGCCCTCAAGTCCTATGGCAATGTTAATATATCCAGAATACATTGCACAGCAGTTCATAACAGATTTACTTTTTCTTAATTTACTATTTGACATTTAATGGCTTATATAAGAAAAAAGTTTACTTCATCATTTATATATATGCAGGAGGTGATGTTTTATTGTACTTTTTCCATGTTCAAATAATATAGCAGTTTTTAATTTCAATTGAAAATCAGTTCAGTTCTTTTGTCAAACTGCATGAATTTATCAAACTTTTCTCTGTTTAAATGTCAGTTGTAATTTCTTATAACTTTGCACTATGAGCATTATACAAATAATATGGAATATTTGAACAAGTCATCCATCTTCTCTTGGATTTGAACATTCAATCTTTAAAGGTTAGCTTTGTGCAGTTATTGCATCATTTGAAAAATAACAAAAGATGACAGAAATGAACTGGGTTTGTTTTTATACCCCGCTTAGTTTCTGGTGTTTAGTATACTAGCATTTTCATTTCCTTTTCCATTGCTATAGCTATTTATTGTTGCAGGTATTATATTGATTATAGTTAAAAAATAAAATTTATGTAATAGAATTCTACTTTTATCTTTCCTACTTGGTTGCCTAGAGATTGGCTTGACATTAGGTCATCACTATGTTTGCTACGTCTAAGTCTTTATTTGTGATGTGCGACACATTGATAAATAACTCATTGTTGGTATATATATATATATGAAGATTTCTTTAACTGGGTTTTTATTTCTCTTAAACAAGAAAAATTAGTTCATTAAGACATTTGTTTTATTTGGTACTTAATAAAACAAACATTTGTTATTGTATCTTTATATATGTATGTTTACACAAAAAAATGATAGTGCCTATTTAATCACCTGTTAGCCAAGCTTATGTTTACCTGGGTTTGATTTGGATGGTATCGATAAATAAAGGCTGGTTTCAATAGGATTGTAAACTACCCTTACAATACAGATGTGTTAAACAATTATTATTAAGATTTTAATTAATAAAATTTAATCTACTATAACGATCGAAATGAAAGTGAAGATCGAATCTAACCACAAAAACAATATCTGCAACTACCAGGGCGCCATCTAGGCATTTGAGCCTAGAAAAATTTATAAAGTAGGCAGATACGCGCTGTTAAGATTCCACTTTATTTAAATATTCCGATCGTTAGCCCAAGTCACTAGCTCAGCGGAGATGCAGAGATAAAAATCTATAAATTTTATATCTTAAATATCAATAAATAAAAGCCACTGCCAGAAATTAACACATAAAAATATTTATTTACGCACATATAAAATCATTCTAAATTCGAGGAATAGGTTTAACATTTTTTAGATTTTTATATTACTCTTTAATTGTACATTTACATAAATTTCAATGAGTTTAATATTTTATTTAGATGGTTAAGTATGAATAGACTACATAGATTTGCATTTGAAAATAAAACATTCTATCCCTATTTAACCTTAGGCTAAAATTCGCAGTCAAACTGGCATCAATCCATCTGATACATTTATGTATTCCATGTAGCATGAAAATACAACAGCACAAATATACTATACTGTCAGGAATGGAAATCTGAACAGTATAGTTAGAGAAACATTGACTCTTGTCCAACACAGGAATATGACATCTGTATAGCAAGAAGAACAATAAAATAAAAACTCCATAGGAAGGGACCGCGATCCTTTTTGCCGACTTACAATCCCATCCATAGGCAAAGGGTTGGTGCGGTGTATTCAGCGATTCTGCACGTAGCGAAACTTATACTACATCTACTAATTACACAAATATATCCAATCCATTGACCCAATTCAACAACGACACAAATAACCTAAGATTACCCTCCCCTAATATAACTTTACAAATCTATATAGCCATTCACGCCTGACTTAAATTTAACATTTAAATACGTTCGCACAAATGCATTTTATAAAATTTGTTTTAAAATGTTGAGTACAGATCAGCTGCACAGATTCCACGGTCAAAAACATTCCAAATTAAACACAACCGATCAAAATACAAAGTCCTCGATAAACGTCACTTGCATAGGGAATATACAAATCCCATTAGCATTCATCGTAAGATGCTTGCAGTGATATCGTTGACATATATTCTAATCGAATGTGAAAACCACCACATTATCAACCGCTAACGAATCTATGCAACGTCTATACCCAACCTTAAATTCCCTCATTTAAAATTTAAACAATAAATAATTTATACAATAAGAAAAAAAAAATGGAAATGATTTTTATCAATCGGAAAACATATAAAATTAAACATTATTAATTTGATTTTAAACTTAAAAAAAGTCAGATAGAAGTTCATAAGCTTGAACAAAAGTTCTTAATTATTTTTCAATTTAGAGTTCATGTCAATTTAGCTTACGGTAGAAGAGTCCAGGTTCCTGTTTTTAATTCCCGCGACGTCTCCATTGGAAGATAATGTTCTGGAGGTAGCATTAGCTGGTTCCATTTTTGTATCACAGTCTTTTCATTTTATATATTTTTTTTAAAACAAACAAAAAAAATGAGAGAGAACGGTAAGTGCGTCCTACCGTTCTCATCAAATCAAGTCCGAAAAAAACTCTCTGGAACTCAATATTTCTCTTTTTATAGTACATCTCCAGATTGAATGAACAAAGACGTCACTAATCCAAATTTTCGTTCGGGTCCGGGCTGAGGCTTGGTGCTTCCATTGGTCAAGCTAATTTCTTTTTATTCTCTTATCTATCTTTCATCAGATCATTTTAATTATACAAGAGCCCGAAGCTAGCTTGCTTTTCAAACAATTTATAAACAATCATTTCCATTTACAGATTACATTAATTAATACCTGTTTTTATTTTTAAATCTTGTACTTTTTTATAAAAAAAGTACGTTCAAATACTTATTTGTTTTTTTTTAAAAAATATATTTTTAAAGTTTGGCCTCTGTGCGAATGTATATACGTTTAACAATATTTTAATTTTAGCGTTTAGTTTTTTACTTTTATTTGCGAACTTTTAAGTTTTTATTTTAAATAAATGTAACGACATATTTATATATCGTTACATATCAGTAAACTTTCTCAAAAAACAAAAACATTAAAAAAAAAAAAAGAATTTACTTAGTGTTAGTAATTACGTTACACAAATTTGTTATATATGAAATTTCAAAAGGACAAAACTTTTTTTTTAAAAGACAAAACAGTAATTACAAATATAATGATAAAAAAAAAAGTTGACTGATGATTCCTTACTACCAGCTAACTTTCTGCCCCCTCCCTTCCAAGTTTCTTTTCTTCTACCTTTAACTATTACTTAGGCAAGTTGAACGATTAGATTTTAATTTAACAAGACTTTTCTTTTAAAAAAAAATTATGATTTATATTTACTAATTACGTTTTATTTATTACTTTTTATTCCTCGTATTTCTCTTTACATATGCGCAATTTTTCTTACTGGCAGTACCTTTAAGACAAAATTTCAAACTGTAACTCCACGTCAATACAACAAATATATTTATACAATTTCAGGAAAAAAATTTACGGGCATGATTCACTTTTAAAATTCTCAGGGCACTCGTGTTTATTCAAGATAGGAAATTTCAGCATCAATTCCCCTTCTCAGGGTCAATCTCTGAGGTAAGGCCACACTTGGGACGCCAATTATAACGATCGAAATGAAAGTGAAGATCGAATTTAACCGCAAAAACAATATCTGCAACTACCAGGGCGCCATCTAGGCATTTGAGCCTAGAAAAATTTATAAAGTAGGCAGATACGCGCTGTTAAGATTCCACTTTATTTAAATATTCCGATCGTTAGCCCAAGTCACTAGCTCAGCGGAGACGCAGAGATAAAAATCTATAAATTTTATATCTTTAATATCAATAAATAAAAGCCACTGCCAGAAATTAACACATAAAAATATTTATTTACGCACATATAAAATCATTCTAAATTCGAGGAATAGGTTTAACATTTTTTAGATTTTTATATTACTCTTTAATTGTACATTTACATAAATTTCAATGAGTTTAATATTTTATTTAGATGGTCAAGTATGAATAGACTACATAGATTTGCATTTGAAAATAAAACATTCTATCCCTATTTAACCTTAGGCTAAAATTCGCAGTCAAACTGGCATCAATCCATCTGATACATTTATGTATTCCATGTAGCATGAAAATACAATAGCACAAATATACTATACTGTCAGGAATGGAAATCTGAACAGTATAGTTAGAGAAACATTGACTCTTGTCCAACACAGGAATATGACGTCTGTATAGCAAGAAGAACAATAAAATAAAAACTCCATAGGAAGGGACCGCGATCCTTTTTGCCGACTTACAATCCCATCCACAGGCAAAGGGTTGGTGCGGTGTATTCAGCGATTCTGCACGTAGCGAAACTTATACTACATCTACTAATTACACAAATATATCCAATCCATTGACCCAATTCAACAACGACACAAATAACCTAAGATTACCCTCCCCTAATATAACTTTACAAATCTATATAGCCATTCACGCCCGACTTAAATTTAACATTTAAATACGTTCGCACAAATGCATTTTATAAAATTTGTTTTAAAATGTTGAGTACAGATCAGCTGCACAGATTCCATGGTCAAAATCATTCCAAATTAAACACAACCGATCAAAATACAAAGTCCTCGATAAACGTCACTTGCATAGGGAATATACAAATCCCATTAGCATTCATCGTAAGATGCTTGCAGTGATATCGTTGACATATATTTTAATCGAATGTGAAAACCACCACATTATCAACCGCTAACGAATCTATGCAACGTCTATACCCAACCTTAAATTCCCTCATTTAAAATTTAAACAATAAATAATTTATACAATAAGAAAAAAAAAATGGAAATGATTTTTATCAATCGGAAAACATATAAAATTAAACATTATTAATTTGATTTTAAACTTAAAAAAAGTCAGATAGAAGTTCATAAGCTTGAACGAAAGTTCTTAATTATTTTTCAATTTAGAGTTCATGTCAATTTAGCTTACGGTAGAAGAGTCCAGGTTCCTGTTTTTAATTCCCGCGACGTCTCCATTGGAAGATAATGTTCTGGAGGTAGCATTAGCTGGTTCCATTCTTGTATCACAGTCTTTTCATTTTATATATTTTTTTTAAAACAAACAAAAAAAAATGAGAGAGAATGGTAAGTGCGTCCTACCGTTCTCATCAAATCAAGTCCGAAAAAAAACTCTCTGGAACTCAATATTTCTCTTTTTATAGTACATCTCCAGATTGAATGAACAAAGACGTCACTAATCCAAATTTTTGTTCGGGTCCGGGCTGAGGCTTGGTGCTTCCATTGGTCAAGCTAATTTTTTTTTATTCTCTTATCTATCTTTCATCAGATCATTTTAATTATACAAGAGCCCGAAGCTAGCTTGCTTTTCAAACAATTTATAAACAATCATTTCCATTTACAGATTACATTAATTAATACCTGTTTTTATTTTTAAATCTTGTACTTTTTTATAAAAAAAGTACGTTCAAATACTTATTTGTTTTTTTTAAAAAAATATATTTTTAAAGTTTGGCCTCTGTGCGAATGTATATACGTTTAACAATATTTTAATTTTAGCGTTTAGTTTTTTACTTTTATTTGCGAACTTTTAAGTTTTTATTTTAAATAAATGTAATGACATATTTATATATCGTTACACTACATATACAAATTTTTTGCATTCACACATTTAACAGAATTCTGTTTAGGCAAATGCATTTATAATCATTAGTTATTTATTGGTTTAGAAATTATCAAATTTATCCCAGATTTCAACTTTAAAATTTATTACATTTAACACATCATTCTTATTAAATATAATTACAGAGTACATAACTCCATCAATCTTTTTCTTACACATAACATTAGATATATTTACAACTTTTAATTCATCAAATACAGTTGTCTTTTATCAGATGACTTTATTAATGTATTTAAATATGTTGTGAAATATATATGTAAATATATCTAAGCTCTTAATGTTCATTCAAATAAAAAAATTGATTCAAGTAAAAAAAACCTTTGATGATGTCTAGTTACTGAACTACTTTTATTTATATATTGCGTCAACCAAAATTGTTTCTTAACATCAAAAGTTTCTGCAAAGGTGCAAAAGAATAAACTGTGAAGGATTAATAAAGATGGTGTAGTTGGAATATGACTGGATTTTTGATAGTGATTTTATATTTTAAACACACATAGAAACATCTAATTAGTTGTCACTGGTCATTATCAGTGAATGGTATTAACTGTGAATATATTCATTATCATTAACAAGTATTTGTAAACAAGTATATTTATTCTAATTTCAGAAAAGAAAAAGAAGTGAGAAAGACAAAAAAGTTTTGCAATGACTATACAAGCAATCTGTGAATGTGCACATATCATATGCTGGTCTTTTAATTTGTTTATATGATGTGATGTCCTGACAAACTCAAATATCACATTTAATTGTAATTATCCATTATATTTTATTCTCCCAATAAGGCTATCAATATAGTATCTTTCTAATTTTTTTGAAATAATTTTTGTGATGTAAATGAGATCTGATTCTCCCATCTCAAATTCATCTTAAATTACTTTTGAAAAGTCATTCTTTTAATGTTGAGTCTCAACATACAAACTGATTAACATACTGGGTTTTGTTTTTTATATCCCACCATCAAATCTTCTAAATCTTATGCAACATTTTAATGTGAAAATTTCCCAGTTTTTTTTCATGTTTATAAATAGGTAGTTTATATCTCATCAACCTAATTTATTTGGAGTTATAGCACTATATTGAAATATATCTTTTAACTTATTATTTGATAATAAAACAGTCATGTTTTATGAATTTTGATTATTACATTAAAGTTTTTTTGATAATATTCAAACATTAAGAATGTCAATAAATTATTATTTTTTTAAGTGTCATAGCATCGGCTGGGACGCGAATCCACAACCCGGGCAACTGCCTGCAAGTGCAAGGCAGTCGCACTGACTTCATCAATATACTATGTATAAAAAAAAAAACCCCAAGAAGATGCTTTTTGTATTTCTATTTTTAATTGAATCACATTAAAAAGTCTATCAAACTTTTATCACTATATTGCATCTTAATGCATGTTTCATGAAAAATATATAGACTTCTATAACAATATTTCAAGTGCCATAGATTTTATACTATAAATATATCATTTCCTATCATATTATGTAGAAACTGTATGTGAATATATTTCATATGCATATTCAGCAGAAATCCATCTTAAAAAAAAGACACACATTTTGACTAACTTTATAAAATGTCTTGATTGATTCAATTAATGTAAAAATCACACTTTTATTTATAATATTTTCTTGCCTTCAATCAAAACCATACCTATAGAGTTTTTAATTATTTAAGACCACAATGTGTCATTTGTAACCATTTATGAATAGAAATAACCTATTCAATAAAATCCTTGAAAGTACTCTGAAGTGTACAAAAATATTATTTTAGTTACTTCTGCCTATTCTATTGTTTCTATTTTTATAAAATGGAAAGACAGAAACATCCTTAAGGTTAGATGCATCTATGGAACTATAGTGTCCTAAAACCTTCTAATAGTTTTGAAGATAACATACCACCTTATTTTAAAAGTTCTCCAGGTATCTCACCAGGATCTGTATTCTTTTTACTTTGAATATTGCAAAGAACTGTTGTAACTTCAACAATCTGAATATCTCTATTCAAATCTAAATGGAATCAATAAGTTGGATATATCATTAAAATGATCATCTGATTTCTTGTATTGTTATTCAAAAAGTGATCAAATATAGTCTTGTAGTCAATGCCATTATTATTATTATTATTATTGTTATTATTATTATTATTATTATGATGATGATGATGTGAAACAGAGCCGTTCACTGATTTAATAGAATTACAATATTATTTTCAAGTTCCATATGGCATTAAAAATGAATTAAAAATAATCACAATCTATTTAATCTTTTAATCAATTGCTGATCTTCTGTCTTTAAATCATTTCTGTTATTATTTTATCAATCGGAGAATATTCCAAAATCTACTGTAAAACTTTTTTTTATAAATTGGAAATAGACGGACAGTTTCAATACAGTTGTATTTTCTATCCAAATCTTGATTTTCAACCTGTAGCAGTACATGATTCTTCCCCCCTCCCACTATGCTTCAGTGTTATTGAATTTTATAATGCAATCTAAAACCAATCAGGATTTTTGATTTTAGTAAACCAAAGATTAAACTTACTTGAATCCACAATATATCTCTTAAAAGAATCTATGCTTCATCAACATGATAAGCATGAAATAACCTCTTTTCAAAGAACAAATATCAATCTTTTTGCCACTATAAGATAGGACTTAACCTTTAATAATCGGTTAAACAATCAGCTCTTTTAAGTTTTCATATAATAACTCTTTTACATTCTATCTCTTAAGTATAAAATAAATCTTAAAATATTATTGCTTTGAACTATAAATGCACCCAAATTTTTTTACAGTGATTTTTATGCCTAAACAAAGTGTTCATAATAAGTGATTCATGTGTCATAGCAAAAATAAATGATAATATATTATTTGATTTATAGAGCCTGCATTATTGTTTTCAATAACTTTGGGCGATCATTTTCAGTTTCTATTATAATATATACTTTAAAAGTTTTTAAAAAGAAAAATCCTCTATTTTAATGCTCATTGTCAATAAGAGCATTAAAAATTAGTTTGCAGTGATTATATAAGTTAATCCATGAACATATAAATAAATCATCATATTTTACATCTTGGTCTTTAAGTCTCTTTATTTGAAACGTAATTCAATCGTTTAGATTGTTTAAATGAACTTTTTTTTTTTTAAGTGTCATAGCATCGGCCGGGACGCGAACCCGCAACCCGGGCAACTGCCTGCAAGTGCAAGGCAGTCGCGCTGACCTCTCGACCACCAATGCAAGACAAAATGAACTTTATTTTATTTTAAATTTCCACAATTTTCCTAATAAAAGCTTTCCATTATATTCTTTTCAGCTGCATTCTCCCAATGAAAATAATATAATCTTTGAAATCATCTTTGTAATCTAAATGGAATCTGCCTTGTCCGATGAAAACTTATGCTCAAGTTCATAAAATATTTATTTAGGAAATCTGTTTTTATTTGTTCATTACATTTATCAATCTAATGAAGATATATCTTTACAAATATTTTTAAAATCTTACAGCACATTCTTAAATGAAAAATTGCCTCAATAAATTAAACAAGTCTCACCTTCATACAATGAATTGGGAATAATAATAATTATATACAACTAATTTAGTTGCAGTAGAAATTTATCTTTAAACTTGTTAAATACAGAGCAAGTAAATTATAGTCTGTTGCATTTTAACTAAGAATCCAACTATTATCTCTAAATAATAAATTGGACAAAACAATAGTCATACACAATTTAATTTATTTGCAGCAGTTATATATGATGAAATAATATTTTTTAATTTATTAAATGCAGGACAAGTACTTCATAGTCTATATTACATTCTCAATATTATACTTTTAGATTGCATATAATTAAATTTCTATTTTATCATATACATTTTAAATTCATGAATAAAAGTATCTGAAAAAAATAATATTTTAGGTTGAACAGGCGGCACTCTTCAATTAATAAGTCACAACTTCTCACATGTCTTCATCATTTTTATTCATTATTTATCAATATCAAATTACTACAATTTAATTTACAAGTACCAAAGCTCTTGCAGTATCATATTTGACAACATACTCTTTAGATAAATACATTAATCATTTTTATCCCAGAAATCTGTTTTATTTCGTAGCTTTGACTTGAGTATAGAGTCATGAATTAATTGATTTTTCTTTTCAATTTTAAATTAAGATCATCTAAATGGATTATTATAGTTATGAAAAATGCAGTCACTAATTTATTTTTCCTCAGCTCAGAAGAAAAGTTTATCCTTCCCATCTGGGAAGTTGCTTGCATGAGAGAATAGATGGAAATAATGAAATATATAAAATTTTAATAAGAAATATGCTGATATGATCGTGAAGTAAATATGTATTATATAAAAAATCGTGAATTGTTGCATATGGTCCTCAGGCTATAGTTTGCCCTTGATTGATCTAAATAAACCATATTCGTAAACAAGAGAATCTGAAATAAACACCATTATTTTGAAGTCTCGTCATCCTAATCATGACATAACATCAACAACAAAAATGAGTAAAACATGGTTTAGATACAGTATTTTAAACTTCAAAGATAATTTTTAAAATAACTTTAAATGAATGAATGAATGAAAAAGAGGCAGAATGTCATTATATATATATTTAAAAAAAAAAGAGAAAAGTTTTCTCATTCACTGCTTCGAGTTTAAATATTTATATGAACTGACATGAAGGAGGTATATTGTCTTCAGATTTTCTTTGTAAATTCAGTATCTTTTAATTTATAATTAATAGCAATAAAATTTTAATTAATTATTAATCAGTATTAGTGAAAATAATTGTGTTTATTGCTACTAGATGGATGTAGAATTTCTTGAATAAAAAAAAAAATCCAATTAATTTCATTAAATTAAAAAAAAAACAAAACAAACAATTATAACAAAATTATGCTTCGAAAATATAACAGGAAAAACAATATTTATTGAAATTTATATTCTATATTTATTTTAAAAATACTAAAGATTATGAGTGATTAATTTACTTAAAATTATTTATTCACATTGAATGATCTCAAAATCAGATTTAAACGATTTTAAAAGCCATGAAGACAAGCACTATGTTAAATACTACTATCAAAGTGAGATAATTTATTGTTTTACGTCTTCGACTAATGCAATTTATGTAGCATCTGTCTCAATATATATTACAATGGAATATTGCAATATAAAATAAAGACCTGTCAACTAGAATGGTGATTCTCCGAGTGTGTTGATTTAAGTGTCTTACTTAAGGTGGGGAGCTTCAAATTTATTACTGTAAATAAAATTCTATGCTAAATTAATCAGCATAGATGAGAATCACAATGATTTATATATGAGTTTTTCTAAGAGATATATATATATGTGATTTTCTCGAAAGCAAATTTGTTGATTCCAAAAAAATATTGCAAGAATCAACTTTATGCTTCAATGACATGAAAACGATTATTGTCAGTACTCTAATATTGTAATGGGAAGAGGCTATCTATGAATTGCCACATGCTGATGCCTCATCTCTAATATGCTTGACATTGCATTATCAATGCTTTGATTGGGTTAAAATATTTGTTATATAATAAGATATAACTTATACATAATAATGCCAAATATATACCTTTCAAGTTACTGATGATGATCAAACTAAGTACTTTTTTTCCAAAATACTATTTACATTTCAAAGTGCATCATATAATCTTAAATAGTTGGCAAAAAGTATAATCTACTAAAAATATTTTTTTATTTGTACCTAATGCAGGTAAATGTTACTGGTTTGGACACCACATTCAGAAATAAAGGGCTTCCTATAGACATTATTTTAACTTTTTTTGCATTGTTATTCTCAGTTACTGTTTGTGAATTCTAGCTAGCAATAAAACATAAAAAAAATAAGAATGATGATTGCACACATTAAACTATTCTTAATGAATTTAATAATGGAGGAGAGATTGGGAATAAACTGAGAATAGTTTAAATTAATAAATTAACATATTTATTAATGAAAATAATCAAAGAAATCATTATAACACAGGAACAGCAACCACCCAAAAACTAGCATGGTCATTCCAACTCCAAGACAGAGAAAAGATAAATAAAAAAAAAACAGCAAGAACAAAAATAATATACTAAAAATAAGTTTTACAATATCTGTATAAACTAATTTTCAATTCACATTTGATGCTGCTATCATTTAACTTCTTTTGAGGAAAACTTTTTTCTGAAATATTTCAATATTGTATTTAATGGTAGCTGTCCAATGCCGTCTGTATATTTTCTTAATGAAAGTAATCAACATTGGACTTTTTCAGAATTTCCTAAAGATGATCTTTATAACATGAACAAAAGTCACCTCCCCCAAAAAACTATGCAAAAGTTTACTGTAAAGCATCTTTTTAGAAAGTCTTGTATTGTTCATCTGTTTTATATGGTCAACCCAATAAAGATGTGATTTACAGTAAGTTGAAGAACAATTAATGATTAAAGTCTTATGATCTTACTATTATAATTTTAAAATTTTATAGGGCATCCTTAAATTAATTTTTTTTAATCTTTTTTTTTATGCTATATTGCTAGAGCATCCAAATCTCACTTCTATACAATAAATTTAGCAAAACTATAGCGGTCTATATAGCTAATTTAGTTGCAGTTATTATTTCACTTGATAAAACATTTTACATTTTAACTTATTAAAAGTAGCAGTAACACATGGAATCCATACTGTGCTCAACATTTAAGTTCATATTTCTACTTATAAAATTACCCAGTCATTTAAATTGATTTACACTTTCAAGAGTAGTTAACTATCCAAGCTAAAATTATTGACTGATAAAAAAATAACTATTTTTTGGAACATTAATTAGTAGACCAAAGTCTTTATATGTAACATTCAAAATATTAAGTACATTTTTTGGATTGTCTTTGGTACTGGAAATCCAAAATCTAAGAAAATGGAATCTCTTTTGCTTGTTTTTATTTGAAATTCCATCTTCAAATCCTTAAGCTGCTAAACATCATATGATCACCATTTCTTATGCTTGCTCATAACTGTTATTAAAACAGGCAAAACTCTCCAAACAGTAGTGCCACTTGGTACAAGCCAGAATAATCAATGGATGCCAGAAGGCTTGTGCATAAAATCCCTATCTATTGCCTACTTATCCAATATCCAAGGCAGCTCACTGACGAAAGCCACAAGCTAGAAACTAGTTTGGGAATATTGGATGAGTAGGCACTAGATAGGAATTTTATGCACAAGCCTTCTGGCATCTACTGATTACTCTGACTTGCAGTGAGTGGCACTACTGCATGAAGAGTTTTGCCTGTTTTAATTCCTTAAGCTGCATATGAATAGATCCATATATTATAGTTACACATTCTTACTTAATACCAGTTTTTATTTTAAATACCTCACATTATCTATTTGTATTAATCACCCTTCTATTCATGCTATCATCTAGAGCAGTGGGGTCCAACTGAAATTGTTTACTAGGCCAAAACCAAAAAGAAAAATTCACTGTGGGCTACACATATTTATTTATAAAAAAAGATTTACAATTATACAGTATTTTTTTAATGTATTTTAATGTGAAACTTATTTTGTAATTTTTATTTTTTAATATCAACAAGTATTTTCATCATTGTATAACATAGTTGGTTAGTCAGTCTATTACAAATTTTACATTTAACAAACTTTAAATTTTAGAAAAAAAATTCACAAAGTTAGTTGCCATTGCAGCTGTAATGCTCATTGACAGTTTTTTAGCTTAGGGAATTTATCATTACAGTCATATTTTTTTTTATTTTATAAAACTGGACTTTGTTATTGGCCTCAAAACACAAATTTTAATTCAGAAGATGAGTGGAGGTCTGTTAACTTTATTCACAAATTTGTTGGAGCTGATTCCACAACAGTGTCCAATGGACATAAGAAAATATGAAATATATTCTTATAATTCTTTAAATATGAAAATCTCTCCTGAAATTCTCATATTAAATTATTAATTTCTTGTGCATATTTAGAAAAATGTTTTTTTTTGTCACTATTAAATTTTTGTAATAATGGAAAATGTATTTTATTTTTTGAATTTAACTACCTTTCATAAAGTGTGAGTTTTGCTATGAATGCTTTTATATTTTGATAACAGTCTGTGATCAATTTGTTTTCACCTTGAAGCCGTTTATTAAGTTCATTTAATTTCATTGTGATATCTGTAAGAAAACATAAATCCAAAAGCCACTCTTCATCATATAATTCAGGAATATTCTGGTTATTTTCATTCATAAAAATTTGGATTTCTTCCCTCAAATTTCAAAATCTTTCTAAGTATTTTCCATGACTTAAACATCAAATTTTCACTTAAAATTAAATCACTCTACTCATATTCTAGTTCTTGAAGATAATTTTGAAACTGTTGTTGCTTGAAAAATCATTTTTATTGCATTAACAGCTTTAACAACAACTGACATCATATGATTCATAGTAAATACTTGCACACATCAATTTTCAAGGTGTGAAAAACAATGACAAACGAAAAACTGAAGATTTTGAAATTTTTTTCACAACTTCTCTATGCTCAAGAATTAATTTAACAGATTCAATATTCCTTCCAATCACTGAATTTGCACCATCTGTAGTGATCCCAACTAGATTTGCTAATTTCAGTCCATGGTCATGTATGCATTTTATGATAGCTTTTGGTATATTTTTTCCAGTAGTTGTAACTTTCAAACTCATAACATTAAGAACTTCTTCTGTCACATTCATTTCACTATCTATGCCTCAAATAAAAATGGCAAATTGAACCATATCGTTAATATCTATTGTTTCCTCCAAAGCCATTTAGAAATACACAAACTTCTTAGAAACCATGTTCAGTGTTGAACAAATTTCATTTGAAATGCTATCAATTCTTTGTGCTACAGTTTGACGAGACAAGCTTATTTGACTGAAAATATTGGCTGCAACAATAATACATCCTTTGATGTATTCACCATCTGAAAACATTTTCATTTTTTCCACAATAATGCTGGCATTTAACAGGGTTATTTGATTGAAGTGTTTGTTTGTGAAATATGTTTTGTTCTGCACTCGGGCTTGCCTTAAGTATTTATAATTTCACTTTCCATTTGTTGCTAGTCTATTTTTTAAAAGTATCATGATTTGTTCATAATGTCTTTTCAAATTGTATGATTTAATATTGAAGTAGAGTCAAGGCAAATTAAACATATAGCTTTGTCTTTCATCGGAACAAAAAAAATACAAATTTTTCCATTCATTTTGAAACTGGCTAATTTCATCTTCAAATTTTCTTTTCAGACGTAATAGAAATAAAGGGCTTAATAGAAAATATAAATAAAATTAATTAAAAAAATAAAATTAATTACTATTTATTTGATTCAGTTTGTATTGGATTATTTGTAACGTTTCATATATACAATATGTCTAAGCTATTAATAAAACAAGTGCCTGATAATGATAAATTCGGCAGTAATGAATTCAACAATTCGTTACTCTATAAAATCTAAACATGGAATGATTTAAAATTTTAAATCTATATGCACATGTAAATGTGTAATTCTAATTTAAATTTTATTAGGCTTATTTTCAAAGAATTTAAAGAAACAATAAAATCTATCATTTATTGGAAACACAGAAGACTTTTGTAACTAAGAATGTGTCTATTGTTTCAGACATATTACACATATAGGAAAAATTTAAGGAAATACGATTTCATTATACCCAAAACAAATTAAAAACTTGTTGTAAACATACTGAATACATATGTGTATACATATATAGTATATGTAATAAATTTGAAGCTTTGTTAAAAAATATTTAATAACTTTTAATTTCTGAGTATGGTGACAAGGGACCATGCAAAACCATTCACCCTGGGCCATGAGAAACAGGTTGAATGTGGTGGATATAGAGGAATTGACTAAGAGGAACTATCAAAATTAAATTTAATATGATTACTCATAGTGCAAGTTATCTTATAGCAGTACCATTTTCCATCATTTTTATGCCATTCACTATTTGTTTTAATAAGAGATAATAGATACCAGTTAATAGTGTAACAGTCAGAATCGTCTATCTCGCTAACACACTGCAGAATTCAAACCCCAGACATGAAACTGAACATTCTAGGAGGGGTTGCCTTCTAGATATACTAAGTTCGAATCTAAAGTCCAAATTTCACAGCGCCATCTACGTGATAACGCATCTGATGCCACTACTAGTATAACCTTTGACCGGTGCCTGGTGGTCAGGGAGAAACAAAAGACTCTATACTAAAAGAAGCTTGGGTGGCTAATTAACGTCTATGGATTTACAAAAGGAATGCAGAAAATATATATATATAAACCGAGACAGTGATAGGAATCAAATAAAATAAGAGATCAAGTTTAGTTTTAAATAATTTCACAAAATTTATTTATATAAATTATATATATAATGCCACTGTCTGCTTATATGAGACAGGGACGCATATTAAATAATTGTTGGCATTATATGACAAAAGAGTTTTAAAGCAAAGTGATATATTCTATTCCTCGGGCTAATAGCATTACGATAATGTGCTTGACAAGATAGGAACATGTGCGAGGTGCTTTGAGTAATTATACAAGTTTAAGAAAATATTTGAAAATTAAGTGTTCTAAAATATTTATTGATTTCGAGAATAGTATGGATAAAAGCTTACTAAGCAACAAAGTGGGGATGTGATCAAGGCATTTATTTGATAATAATAATTATAAAGTTACATTGGGAGGTCAGTATTGCTGATAATGAATTTATTAAAGTTGGAGGGTGTGACACATTTAAGTCACGGATGCTTTGTGAAATAAATATAAAATAAAACAATATTGAGTATCTGGAATGATTACGGAAGGAATCTCGCCGCTAACCCGTAGGAAAGTATTTTATGAACAGCTGAAAACTTAGCAACTGTGTGATGATTGCGTTTAATTCCCAGGTGTGTCATTTGTGGACACACACTGCCTGGAAACCACAAGCAAAGAGAATGGACTTGGCCGAGTAAAGAATCCTTGGAAAAGTAAAACAAAGCGGTCTCAACAACCAATTCATTTACCAACAATATGAGACTAATGTATATAAAACATACTGAATGGGTTTTACTTGGATTAAGAGAAATGCCCAATCAAATTCCCAGAAATTCATTTAAAAGGGTCCGCACATTCTCGACATCAATGATGAACTTTGTAATTAAAGTAGAACACGGTAATTAAAATAGGAAAATGCATGCTTGCAGGTTTGAAAAGTAAGTATAGATTTATATACGCAACCATGCATTAGGGGACACATTTAATCATTGACCTCACACATACTCTCATATTAGATTAAAATCAATAACATGTAGATTTTAAACTATGTGATTATATTATATATTAAAGAAAAGAATTGCCCTCGAACGAGTGATTTGCAAGATAATAAAATTGGAAAATTATTTAGAAATTTAAAATATGCCTTCATAGCAGCATCTTATTTTCATCAAAGGGAATAATTCACTCGGTCAAAGATGATTCTGATACATTATCATAATAAAATAACAGAAAGCTTAATCAATAGAAAATATTAACCCAAGGATAGAGAGCAAAATGTTGAGTATATTTAAAGACGTTAAAGAAATACATAATGAAGTTATGTGAAATATAAGAAAAACAATTTAAAATAGCTATAGCATGTTAGTTATCACAAGAGCTCTTGGGTTAATTTAGGGTTACCTCTGGAAAAGCATTTTGGGTAGATTGATGGTCGGCAGGTTTTTATATAATTTAACAGCAAAATCTGGAAATGTTCATATTTTTGGCAGCGGCAGCAGTTCCAGGGTTCCTTGTGTGATAACTTCTGATGGTCTACGGCAGCATATGACCATTCTGGAGAAAAATAGCCTTCTTGCGCTCTACTCCGTCATGTCAAGTTTTACAAATTACTAAAAATAATTTTGGTTAGAAACATTAGACCTCAGAATGATTTCTCTTAGAAACATTAGAATGGCGAACAAAAGAAAACCCTCCTTTTTATATTAGAAATTAACAATAGAACTGCCCTGGAGCATTACAAAAATATATTGGACTTATCAGCTGTAATTAAATTATCCGAATGTCTAAAGGAATTCAACATTAATTAATTTCTTTTGTTAATTTCCCTGTCGACATTCGAATTACAAACTAGATTTAATTAAAAATTACTCTTATTAATTAAAGAAAACCTTAAGTGGACATCTGCTGTTTTTAGATAAACTTATATAATATTAACTAATTAAACTATTGTCCCTCATTTATTTTAACAGAAATACTTGGAATGACTTTTATTAAATTAAACGAAAATTATTTTACTTTTAAATTGCAATATTTGAATCTATTTACTAAACGAATATTTACTAATGAATTTTATTTTAAATCAAAATATATTACGATGGTAATATATATTTGTAAATAGATTCAAACAAAATAACTTTAACAATTTATAATTTTGATATGTTGTAACATGCATATCATAGTGTGTGCGCAATTACGACTTATATAACCTACTTTTTAATAAATCAAAATTATGTGAACATATACATAATCCATAATATTTTATTTTATTTGGGAATGAGTTATATATATATATAATACGAGCATTGTGCTCGTGGTTTAAAATTAGGCAGGATTTTCAGTATATAAGCGTATTGCAGACACACTACAATAGATTGGGGTTCGAACTAAGGTATGAGGGTAGGAAATAGGTGAGAAAAGGTGAACGAAGATCTGCAAAGCAGACCTTACTGTTTCAATAGTGCATATTAATCTCTATCTTTGCTATCTTATTCAATATCCCCAGATTAGCTTTGAGCTTATAATTTTCATCAGTGGAGAGATTTGTATCTTGGACTAATGCACCTGGTTCTTGAAGATCTAATTCACCCACCTTCTAACACTTATCATTAATTTTATGTCATACTATTAAGTTATTAGCCCAATTAAAAACATTTCTAGATTCCAATATGTGCCATGTTGCTTGTGTAGTCATAAATCTAAATCCAGTTCAGTTTGGGTACCTCTATTCTGTCACCAGAATTTTGTATAAACCAATAAAATATCACCGGATTACCTCACATGACTTTAGCTTACATATTGCTGTTATAACAGCATCATTTTTCATCATTTCTATGCTACTTACTAATATATAAATGATTATACTTATTTTTGGATAGGCATATCAGTTTATCAACAAAAGGCTAATGGTAATTGAACTTTGCTTGCACAATGGACCTGTATTAATTTATTAATACATATGCTCCGACATTAGATTCAGGTAATTCAGGAAATATTTTGTTCTTAGCTGGATAGCATTATTACAGTATCACTATTAAAAGATCAAAATTTTCTTCTAGGAGACTTTAATGCATGTTTACTATAAAGTTTTTGGAAGATAACAGTATTGGTAGATCTGCTGTTATTGAATTTTTGCATAACAAACATTTTGTTTATATAGAAAGATTGCTAAAATAAATATGATTGCATTCATATTGAAAATAATGGTATTTAATAGATTATATTGCAGTTAGGAATCAGAATACAAAAAAAGTTTATATTATGGGAATACTTACGAATACAGATTATTGAAAGATCATATATTACTATGTTCCAAGGTTAAACTAATAATTGCATTAAAGTCTTACTTCAAACATCTTCACAAAAATGTTGGTATTCATTCTTTAGAAGTATCCATTATTTGTGCTAAATTCCAATAGCTAAAAAGCATTAAAATTGCTAATTTGGATTTCCAGATATTGTCATAGGCAATTGAATTCTTTTAAGGAATGTGTTATAAATACAAGTAAATTTATTCTTGGGTTCATTAAAAGGAAGAATCATGACTGGTTTTCTGACAATGATCTTATTAACAATTATTTATTTAAAAATAAATATATTTTTTGCTTCGCAAAATAATGAAGTGAATGTGGAGCTTTATAATAAATTTAAAGGCTGAAAGGTCAGTGATTGGCAAGAAGGCCACAAAATGATTAGGTAGATTAAAACTGCAAAGAAGATATAGACTTTCACAGATCATTCACAGATTGCGATCACCTTGTTTTGATATGTACAGATCTGAAAAAAAAAAGATATCACAATTCTATTAAATCATTTCCCGGTACTGTCTTATATGATGATAATGATATTTTGAATAGATGGAAGAAGTACAGTAAAATCAGAATATATTCTCTATTTTGTTCCAAACCCTCTTCCATACATTGTATAACATAATAGATCATGTTTTGTTGATGAATTGACTGGAATAGAATACATATTGTTTATTAAACTGCAAATGTATAATATTTTCAGGATGCACAAACACAGACACTTTTTATATGTATAGTATGCATATATGAATTAAGATTATAATATAAACATTAAAAATAATATAATTATTAATAATAAATTGAGGGGAATATGTGTTCACTCATTCACTTGCTGAAAAAATAATAAAAATTTGTGTCATATTTTAATTTTTTTTTAAAAAAGGAAATGTCTCACTTTTGCCACAATTGAATATGCTATGGATAATATATTTTTTTCAATAACTTTTTTAATTAATAATATGCTGATGCATTGCAGTGAAACTATTCTATATAACAATTTATGTAGGCTTAGCGCTTTCAGAGTTTTGTTACTCCATAATCATAGCTTCTTTAGATTATCAACATTATTACATGCAAAGAGGCTATGATTATGGAATAACAAAACTCTGAAAATGCTAAGCCTACATAAATTGTTATATAGAAAAGTTTCACTGCAATTCATCAGTGTATTATTAATTGCAAAGTAATGGTGAAATAAAATATTTATTACAATAACTTTTTTGTAAAGCATTATGCTTAGAAAATACACATCAAATTTGGAAAGAGTAATAAAAAAATTATGGGTTTTGAATTTAAACTGAATAATTTTTACTAAACATGGTTATGTATGGGACTTCAAAATAGAAAGAAGCTATTGGCACATCGTAAAATTTATTTGCAAATTTCATTTTTTTAAAAAAATGGTTGCTCATGTACCATAAAATGTATATTAAGTTTATGAATTCTAATGAATTTTGTTTGTTTATTTACATTTTTGTTGTTTACATTTTTTTAAAATCATGTACATTGATACAGCATACTTCATGGCTCCCAGTATTTTGATTTTTTTTTGAATAATGATAAAAAATTGAAATGATGACTTTTAGTGATTTATCTATTTTATCTAATTTAAATTTGACAATAATTCTGCTTAGTGAATTCAAAACAGGTGTTTGAATCTTAAAAATGAAAAAAAAAACACAACAGCCCAACCTGATGAGATAGCTGAAGATGTTTTAAAATATGGTAGTAGTATGTTAACTTCAAAAGTATTGGAAATTTATAGGAATATTAGGATTAATGAAGTTGTACCACCAGAATGCTTCTATTATTACAATTTTTAAAAATAAGGTGAATAGACAAGATTGCAATAATTATTGTGAAATATTATTAACCACTACTGCAAAAATGCATTCAAAGATTTTGTTAAATAGATTACTTCCAACCATACTGAATCCTGTTTTTAAAGAGTCAAAAAGCATTAAAGAGATGATTTTTGTTGTCAGGCAAATGCAAAAAAAGTATTAGGAACAAAAAAGTGATTTATTTATTTTACTCTTGTTGATTTGGTCAAGGTGTATGTCTCAATCATATAGGTCTACAGCACTGAAAGTTTATTTTATATAAGTACACCATAGTTATATTTGTATATATTATATGGTCTGAATATGTACTTTGTATTTGTCTTTTAGTTAACAATAATTTATTTTATATGACAACATTTTTGGATTCATCTATATGGCAGCTGAATTGTTAACAGACAAAAAAATATATTAAGATGAAGAGAATAATTTTTTAAGTATTTTAACATATGTATCTTGAAAAGAAGAGATTATTTCTTCTGAAAATCTCAGAGTAAAGAGAAAAGAATCACATCTATAAATGATTGAGTAATTCTCTTATAAATTTACAAATTATATACATATTAAATTTAGGCCATTTTGAAATAATAAAATTTCTTACAAATGTTATTCAAGTTATTCTGCATATTACATATATATATACGTTATATTTTAAATCTATTTTTTTTTTTTTTTGCCCTTTTACAATCCAAAAGCCCACTATTGATTTAAAATATGATATGCTTTTCTATCTTGATTATTTCTAAAATCATGTGTCATTCACTAATTAATTGATGTTTCATTGATTTTGATTGCATAAGTAGACACCAAGGCATCAAAAAAGATCAATTACTGGCAAAGTTAACACATCTTTTGGTATATTAGGTATCAAATTGATTTCTTTCTAGGCAGTATCTTGCTGGAAATTCAGTGGTCTGATGCATGTCTAGTTAGTTGTTCTCAGACATCCAAGGAAAGCAATAAGCACAAATGTGAATTGTCATTGTTGCAGCTGGAGTATATACTGAAAAATATTCTTCACTGAAGTTTTGCTTTTTTAAACATGTAAAACAGAATGGTGAGTTTTTTCTTTTGATGCTGATGTGGTTTACTATTATTACATGCTAATGAAAATTGTTGATAAACCTTTTACTATGCCAAATTCACAATCTTCAGTAATTATAAGCACTGGCCACTCGATAATTAAGAGCTTGAACGCTGACTTGTCTGAAGAAAGTGAACCTAGAAATTTTTATACAAGATCTCTTTGAACACTTTATATAGCCTTTTATTATCAGCAATCATCTATTGAACAACAACAACAACAACAAAAAAAAAACATGATTTGCAAAGCTCAGCAGTTAATCTGCCGCACTGTTTCCTCAAAATCTTCTTTAACCTTTCATTTTATTTTTTAAAATTCTTAATCAGCTTGTTGATTTCAAAGACAATAGATTATTTTCCAAATTGTTGTTTTTAATATTTTTAATTTTATACAAATTAAAAACCTATAACTTTAAACATTTATTTTACTTTAACAAAAAAATGAATTTTATACAATTAATTCAGCCTAAATTATTCTTTTCATTGTCAGTTAAAATCCCACAAGTATATATATAATCGGAAATTACATTTTTAAACGGACCAAAATGTCCACCACAAAATAGGCTGTATGTACACCTTCTTCCTCCAAAGACCAACCCCACCCCCCTCCATCATATGTAATTTCGGTGAAAATTTTGGGGAAAGTCTTTGCGAACATATCTACAAAATTTTATATAGCTGTATTGTCTAAGTGAAAATTTAATATTAAAATTATTTCGATTTTTAATCATGAATAATTCTGAAAGTCGCCTGCACCTCTTCTTTTTGATTCCACTTACTAAGTTCCAATGTTCTATAAAGTAACCAAGGCAACAGAAAGTATGCATAGTTGTCTAAATATTTTTTCCTCCCATAAATATACAGTATCTAGGACGTGTATTTATATATTTTTATCGGCCTTTTGTTTAAACATTTTATGCTCATGACACCATAATAA
This sequence comes from Epiperipatus broadwayi, assembly GCA_028023455.1. NCBI lineage: Eukaryota > Metazoa > Onychophora > Udeonychophora > Euonychophora > Peripatidae > Epiperipatus > Epiperipatus broadwayi. The sequence goes on along the minus strand of JAQFVV010012440.1, from coordinate 7,765,129 downwards.
TGAAACCTTTATTTTTAGTTATTTTTTCTAACTTAATTCCCAGTCTTGTTTTCTTAAGTTCAAATTATTATTATTATTTAATATGACAACTTAAATCAATAAAAAAGGTCGGGGTTTTTTTTTGTAACAGTTGTCACTGTTCAGTAAAGTGTTAAAAATAAAAATAAATATTGATTAAAAATGCTCGGATAAAATTTTAAATTGACACTTAAAAATAAACTTATTAACAACTAAGAATATTGTAAAAAGCAAGAAAATATATATTGTTTCTATGGTTTTAATAAAGAATTAAATTGTAGATGAAATATGTTTACTTGAATTAAACTTTAAAATACAATTTTAATGAGTAATAATAATATAAATATGCAAATCTTAAAACTGAAATTTACTGTAAAATTATAAAGCATAAAAAGAATACAAAGTAAATAAAAACTAATATTTTAATATAAATACAATCTTATTATATTATATACCATATTTATAAAGAAAATGATAAGTTTGAAAGATTACTTGCAGGTATTTGGGTTTGTATGTTTACATCTAAGTCTAGATCGACTGGTTTCACAAAAAAATGGATCAAGATATGATCACTGAAAGATTCAGCTCTCTGTGCATTGTAGGGTTTAATATATTATTAATACTAGAAAATAGCATTAGACGAAATAATAGAAATATCTGACAGGAAGTTGATTTTAGCTGCATAATTCTTCTAAAATAAATATTGGACTTATCTAATTAATGATAAAAGTTAAATTATTGATTTTCATGTTCAAAATTATTCATCATTATTATCGTCATTTTCAAACATTCACTTCAGATAAACATATTACTAATCATTTATTAGTTACAAATTATTATAACATTTTGAGAGCAGATTTTATAAACGTTAAATACCGTTAAAGATTAATATATCTGTTTATTTGTTTTTTAAAAAAGAAACATAAACACGTGGAATAATTCAACTTCTTCCTTTTTTTCCCCCATGGTTAATATCTTTCTTAGATATATTGAAGATTCCTGCTTCTTCACACATTGTTGAAATCTGGTTGAGATATCATCATCGTCAACCATTACCAATCCACTGCAGGATGAAGGTCCCTCCACGTTGAATCCATCTCCGATCTCTAGTCTCTCTTCTCTATATCACCCCTACACACTTTCTTATTTCCTTCATTTATCTCACTTGTGGTCTCTATCGGTCTTTTACAGTCTCTTGAAATCCATTTCAGTATTTTAATTGTCCATCTATTATCATCTCTTCTAACAATATAGCCATCCCAATTACAGTCTTTTAATTCTTTCAATGTTGTCAATAACACCTGTTTGTTCTCTTACCCATCTATTGTGTTTTGGATCTCTTTTTGTTACTTCTAACATGCATCTCTCCATACTTATTTGATTAGTCTGAAGTCTTTGTATTGCTTTATGATAAGTGTCCAAGTCTCGGATCCATAAATAAGAACTGGTAAAACACATTTATAAAAAAAAAAACCTTCCTTTTCAAACACATAGGCACATTTCCTTTTAATATGAAGTTATTTCTACCAAAAGCATTCCAACCAAGTTTAATTCTATGATTAATTTCATCCATTATGTTTCATCTACAGTAAAAATCTGACTGAAGTATTTGTAGTTGTTAACTTCATCTAAATATCATTATCAATCTTTAGTTTCATCTTTTGAAAAAATCCATTGTACATTACTTTAGTCTTTTTAACACTTACCTTTAGTCATATTTTTTTACTTTCATCTGATAACTGTTGTAACATTTCCTCAAGCTCAGAATCATTATTTGAAAAAATAATTACATCATCTGCTAAATCTAAATGATTTAAGTAATCTTCATTTATTTTTATTACTCTAGCTTTCCATTTTAATTCACAAAATACTTCTTGCAGAACTGCAGTAAAAAGTTTTGGAGATATAGAGTCACTCTGTCTTACATCCTTCTCAATGTTAACCTTTCTAGTATCATTATATAATCTAATTGTTGCTGTTGCATTTTTATAAATATTCCTCTGAATATGACAGTATTCTGGGTCTATACCTTGATGATCCAATGCTTTAATCACTGAAGAAATGCTTATAGAATCAAATGCCTTTTTATAATCTACAAATCCAAAGCTTAATGGCAACTCATATTCATTGATGCTTTCTATAGCTTCTCTAAATATTGGATATGATCCATTGTACTTAACTTTTAAATCTAGTTTGTTCATTTGGTTGATTGAAATCCAAAGTTCTTTGTAGACAAGTTGTAAATTATCTTGGGTAAAAATTTGTATAAAATTGATAGGTCTGTAATTTCTAATATCTTCTTTACCACCTTTTTAAAATATGAATACTGCAATTTTCCAATCATCTGGTACATCTTTATCATTTAGACTTTTGGTATATAACTTTGTTTAAAAAATCTCTATTTCTTCACCTGCTACTTTTAAGATATCGATAATAATTCCATCATTATCTGGAGCTTTTGCCTTTTTCATAAATTTAATTTCATATCTCACTTTTTTATTTAAAATCATGGGCAGTACTTGATCTTTATTACTATACAATTCTTGATAGAACTCTTCCATCCATTTCATGATATAACCTTTTTAGTAATAGTTTCACCTCTTTTTCTTATTGCAGATATAAGTTTTCTACCAACATCAAAATATTGATTTACACTCTTTAGACTTTTATTCTCTTCTATAGCTTTCCTTGCTAGCTCACAATTATACTTTCTTATATCATTATCAACCCTTTTCTTGCACCATTTTACAAAATTCAAGATATTCAATCCTTCTTAATGCATCATTTTTATATATTTTCATATTCCTTCTTTTCTTTATAAATTCTCTAGTCTCAGTAGAAATTTTACAGGTCAATTGCAGCTTTTTTCTACCAGTTATTTTTGTTGCAGTTTTTAAAAGTGTATCAGTTATTTTCCTATTAATTTCATTCAAATATGAATTATATTCAAAAATATTTGAAAACGATTTGCAAGTTCTAATTTAAATTCATTAGAATGTTTCAAAGATTAGGAATATCAACTGTGAATATTGTTTTTTTTTAATAATTTTTGTGTCTCTAGTTTTGAATTGACATGTATCTTACATCTCACTAATCGATGATCACTTCCTGTGTTGAATTTAGTAAGAACATTGCAATCTTGAAATATGTATTTTCTATTAGTCAAAATGTAATCCAATTCTGCTGTACCTTCATTTGGATGCTTCCATGTGTATTTTCTTTTAACATTTTTCTCAACAAAAAAAAATTCATAGTAAAAAGTTTTTCTTTTTCTGCAAACTCCACAAATCTATGTCCTCTCCCATCTCTATTACCATAACCAAATATACCTACAGCACTTTTATCTTTCACTTGTTTACCATTTCTAAAGTCTTCCATAACAATTTTAAAATTCAAAAACCTTTTGTACATCCATATAAAAATCATTTACATTATGAGAATTTGCTGGGCATAAATCTGAATTTGGTATCTGCTTTTAAGTTAAATAACTAATCTTGCCACTCTGTTTGATACACCATCAATATCCACGATATTATTCTTCAACTTTTTATTTATAATGAATCCTATTCCACTTGTACTTTCAATGTTTGTTCCTTTGTAGTACAGTACATGTACACTTATTAAATCAATTTTCTCTTCACCTTTTCTTTTAACTTCACAAAATCCAATAATGTCCCATTTAATATGAGATAGTTCTTCCAATTCTTGCAATCTTTCTCACTTAAAAGTGATCTACAGTTGTAGGTAGCTAAATAAAAGGTCATCATAAAATGGCAGCCTGGATCCAGTATATGAATAAAGATTACTACTAGTGATTTTAATCAATAGGTAAATGATTTTATTGAAGACCAAAGTCATTTTAAAAGTAAAACTCAAAATATTCTTACCTTTTTGTAATATCAATTCCAATCTAACCTAACAACATTTTCAGAGATTTTGCTCATAAATAGTGAATAAAGATATCTGCAAAAAATAAATGACCCCTAAGATGCATTTCAAGAAATTAGCTGTTACTGGATGCATGAAGTGATATAAAGAGAAAAGGCAATCAAATTTTTATTCAGAAGATAAACATTTTTAAATATGTGGTGTATATAGTTTTAAAAGAAAAAATGTAGATTCTGTAATAAAATTAAATATTGCATAAAAAAAACTTATATAAGTTAAATTCCCACTAGTCAGCATGATAGTTAATAAATTCATTATTTGTATAAAGAATTGAAATGGTGGTGTTATAAGACAATTGAGATTGACGTAAGAAGGAAACTTGGATTAGATGTGAAAAATGAAAGAAGCAAAATATTGACAAGATATTATAGAAAAAAAGTGTTAATAATGAAAATATGATTTATAAATTATAAAAGACATTTTCACAAAACTAAAAAAAAAAAGATACATTCATTTTAAAAGCAGTCATCTTCATCCTATTCTAAAGTAATCTACTGTAAGCTTGAGTTATCAATAAATACCAGATAGTACAGTAATGTAAACAAAAACCAGGTAATAGGAACATTACACCAGCATTATTTTTGACCAGTTCTATGCCACTTATTAATATATAAATGATTACAATTATTTTTGAATAGTAAAATCACTATATTAACAAAGGCTAATGGTATTAAAACTTGGTTTGCACAATGGTAACTATATTTATTTTATTAGTGCATGTGCTACTACATCAGTAAAATGCATCATGTTAATAATAATAGGTTTGCTTTCTCATAAATCCATGCTAAAATTCTGTAATAAATTTCTTCAGGTATGTTTAAATTAGTTTTCTTTCATTGTACATGGAATATTTACTATTTAAGAAATTTTGGATTGGTTGAGGCAATAGATTTGTCTAATAGTCACTGCAATCCATTGTAATTGCAGGCGATTACTTGTGTCTCAACCCAAGATGTCAGTGCCATGCAATGCCATGTGTAGCAATATGTAGTTGACCTATGCAAGCATAATGAAGCAAAGAAAGCTTAATCCGAATAAGCCAATGCATAGAAAGCAAATCGTTAATACAAATGAAACAAGAATACCACCAGGATTTCATAAATATACCATTGATGATGCTTTAAATCTAGATATTTTAACACCAGAGTCAAATGAAAATAATGTTAGATTGCAGGAAGCATGGACAGAAGAGAGCCTAAGTTAGATATATGCTAAATTCAATGCAATGATACCAAATCAACTATTTCATTCATTCATAAGATTTTTTACGGATCGATCTACTGTTCTAGCTATAACAGATTTAAATTGCTCTTTGTTCATATTTCTAAAAGATCAGTTATGCAGCATTTGCAGAATCACGGATCATCCAAACCCAAGGTACATCATATTAGAATTTTTTAATGAAGAGCAAAGAAATAGATTTAATAGATCAATACACACTCTCGGTAGATATATATTAGTAAAGATCAATTGAGAAAGAGAGAAGTTATTTCAGGCTGTGTAAAAACACTTATCTTAATTATAGCATTAATGACTTTCAGAGATTAATGGCTCCATTTGGAACTGTAATGTTTTTTCAACCAGTGTTTTTAAAAGATATTCCTGTGCCAATTTATGAAAATAGTTTTGAATTTAAAGTTAAATTAAACAAAGATATAAATGCAACACAAATACCATCGCAAATTTCTGATCAAGAGGCAATGTTACTTATATCGATCATTCGAGGTTTAAAGCCTCAATGTTTTCATTGTAAAGAATGTGAACACATCATTAACAATTGTCCAAAGTTTCTGTGTTCACAATGCAATATTATAGCTAATTCAATTCATCAATGCTCTTTATCAATTGGTAAAGCATGAGAGGATATGGATGTGTTGGATTTTCAAAGCGAAAACAAAGTAAGTTTTGATGTAACTAACACAGACATTTGCTTAATTACATTAAATGTGGATGAAATAGAAGATAATTATAAGCCAGTACAGATTTCTGAAAATGCTGATAACAAAATGTTGAATGATAATGCATTTGTCTCACCTGTACCAATTAACAAAACAATTGGACTCATAATGAATACTACACAAGGATTGAGTTATTCAGTGCCATCTCAGACAAATAGTGTGTCAAACAATAGATGTGGGCCAGGTCGTCCTCACAAAAAGATATGAAAAAAAAAGAATCGTGATTTTTCTGTGAGTGAAGAAGATGATGCAAGACTTTCAATGGAAAAAATAAAGTAAAAGTAATATCTCAAAACACAGAAAATGAATTTTCATCATCAGAAGAATATACTTTAGATGAGGTAGGTGTATCCGGTCATTGTAATGTTTTAAATGAGGTCACTATTATGCTAGTAGGAGGGTTTCCAATACCTGCATTTGTAATTTTACACTCTAATTAATACTGTGTATTTGCTTAATAAGTAGTGTTTATTATAATAACTATTAAAAGTAAAAGTGTATTTGGTATATGTATAGTTATTGGTAGTAATAATTTAAATATTTAAATCGATTATAAAAATACATATTGGAGCTTTTAATATCAGGGGGTTTAATTCAATTGAAAAATTATTACAACTGTCTAAATGGTGTAATTTAGTTCAATCTCACATTCTAAGCCTGTTGCAGATGAAGATTTATACTAATTCTCAGATTGATTCAGCTGATTATTTTATTAATAAAGGTTTTTCTATTTTTTCAAAAACCTCCTCTGCACCATTACCAGGGATGGGTGCCTTAATTACACACACACGCCCATTTAAATCATTAAAAATGTTGTATATAGACCTTCATATGATGATAATTACATTTCATCATAATGAAATCATCTTCAACATAATTTTTATGTACATTCCTCCATATTCTATTATTATTAACAGATTAATATTAAAAATCAATTCAAATCTTGCAGCCACTTCATATCCTGTTCTGCTATTGGAAGATTTCAATATGTCATATGACAATTTTGTAAACAAATGGCTCCATAGACTGAGTTTTCCTTTAATGTGGAGAAAGCTATTTACCAAATAATTCAATATCATTCAATAATGGTAGACATAAGTCACTAATAGACCTAGTATTTTATTCTCCAATGCTGCACTATAATATTAAGTATTAAATTAAAAAACTCTGCTATCTCAGATCATACATTGGATATGGATATGACATGTAAGGCTATGATTCGCACAAGCAAGACAATAAGAGTATTCTTGTCTAGCTGCACTACTGAATTATTATATTCGAAATAGATATAACTTTATACAAAATTAGAAACCATAAATTAGATCCTGTACAAATCTGGTTAGAATTCATAAATGTTGTCTCATATACAATAGATTATGTTACACCCAATAAACCCCTTCCTTCAAGATTGCTTGCCTTGGCTGATGACTTCCATAAGTGAATTATTAATGTGAACAATTCTGAAGATGAACAGAACTATCTGAAAGCACTGAGAGAAGCATATAAGGTTAAATGTGTCAAACTGAAGGAATATTTATTTATTAAAAAAAGTAAACTATACCTTGGGAAGCCACATACATGGTCAAGAAATTATATTCAGTGTGCATTAGGCCAAACACCAGTAATAAGAGTGCCCATGACAATAAAAATTAACAAAACAGTAGTGTCAAGAAATAATATGTTAGTTCCACTATATGAATACTTTAAAAATAAGCTCCAAAGTTTCAGCAGGTTCAATCCTGTGGTACAATTCCTTGGAAAAACAGAAGAAATAGAATCCAAGCCAAATGAAGTCTTTCAAAAACTGGCTATAACATCAGACTTAAAACACCCTTGCATTCATGGAATTCCTAAGTTTGTATTCAACCACCTAAGTCAGCTTATCTAAAGATGTGTATCAGCTAAAAGATCTACATCCCATATCATTAGTACATTTTATTAAAAAACAAAATTCAATACATAAATTAGAAAATTTGCATCCTATATCCATGAGTCCTCTTAGAATAAAATTTTTAGAAGCAATACTAAAAGATAAATCAAAGCCATATTTTCTACCCAAATTAGAAAAAGCTCAGTTTGCTAGAAAGGGTCTTCTACAATGCAGGCAGCTTTTTTGTTCAAGACTGTCATAGATTCTATAAGGAATAATAAGTAAGATAGTCCTTTGGTGCTTCAACTGGATATTAAATCTGCTTTTGATAATGTTCTGGTTGACTTGCTAATTGAGATTTTAACAGATGCAAGGATACGTAAAGCACTGCTCTATTTACTAACAAATTTACTATTAAATAGAAATCCATGTCACATTAAATGGAAAATATTCTCAACCATTTACTCCCTATATATCAAGATCACCATTAAGTGCAATACTATTTACACTTTCACAACTTATGTATATTCCCAATGTAGAAAGCATATCTGGGATAGATAGATAGTAAACATTTCACTGAGATGGTTTCAATGTTTACTAGCAGCCAATGGATTGGATTTACACAATATTAATGTATTTATTGTACAAAAGACACTTAACCTAATATTCCTCATGATTAGAGATATTTCCACAACTAAAAATTCCAATGAAAATTATACCAACAGATAAATCCCCTCCAGGTAATGGATACTGGAAACATCTCATATCAACAATCACATCCATTCCTAATTTTTCTTTTCCCATACCTATGATTAAATTTAAATATTAGGTCTATTAAATGTTGCATACTCCTGAGGATCTGGTAAATTCAACTATCCTCAACTTTAATAACAAGCGTTTGATTTAGAAATTTAAATTTTGGATGCTAGAGCCAAAATATTGTGATTCTCTCATTAAAGTAAACCTTGAGTCCCTACCTATACTGCATTTTTACAGACATAAATGGCAATGTATGAATATAGATAATCAATGTAATCTATGTCATAAAAATGTAGAAACACATGCTCATATTTTATGAATGTCCATGTTTTAATAATATAAGATCTGCCATTCCTTGGTTTTTCAATGAATCCAACCTTAATGTAGAAATTCTTTGTAATGTCTTTACTTTAGGCATTTATGCAAATATTAGAGCATGCACCTTCATTCTATATGCATGTTGGTACACTAGATGCATCTTTGGGTATAATAATAACCTTAGAAAGCATCCTAATATATTCTGAAATAAATTAGAAATAATCAAAGCAAGAGATAGGAAGATAACCCATGATAGTAGTCTCTTTTATGACTGCATGTAAGGTCTCATCTCAGTACACCTAGTTCTGAATGATAAAAGAGCAGAAAAAATTAGAATGTTTGTATATAATTATATTGTTTGTATAGGGTTTTTTTTCTCATTGTAATAAATTCGTATATATTACTGTGACATTTTACTTAGGTTAAACAGATAACAATTATCATTGTTATACTGTATCATCTATGTAACAGAATCATTGTCTGTTTATTTTTATTTTTTTTCTTGGTGCTAAAAAAAAATTATGTAAACATAAAATTATCAATGTAATTAATCTATAATCATTTGTAACTCACTAATGTTTCTATTGGCATTAATGTAGCTAAATGATCAGATATATGTAAAATATTAATATACATTTTGTGATTTAATGTAATGCTGTTTGAAAATTTAATAAGTGCTTTGTAAACTACTATTACTGCTACTACTGCTACTATTGCTGCTGCTACTACTACTACTATTACTGCTACTACTGCTACTATTTCTGCTGCTACTACTACTACTACTACTGCTGCTACTGCTACTGCTGCTGCTACTGCTGCCACTGCCGCTTCCACTACCGCTACTACTACTACTACTACTACTACTACTACTATTAGTATTATTGCCAGTAAGTAATACTAAAGTAGTTGAGGCTCAACCCCCTAAAAAAAACTAACATGGAGTCAATAGAACAAGTGACGAGTAGTTGGCATCAATATGGCTGCTACAAAGCATAAAAATTTAGACACAGTTAAATTGCATGCAACTGTCACAAAAGCTAACATGCAAGCAATTAGTTTTAAAAATAATCCGACTACAATAAATAATAAAACAGTTCTGAGATTTAGAAAAACAAATCCGAATGACATAAACCAATTAGATTTAAAGATTCAGGTGAACCAAGAACCCCCTTGCACAATGGATTGATGGTGCACTATAAACAATAAATGAACATTTTAATAACATGATTCCATGGGGACTATATACATCATTCAAAAGATTTTCTCCCCCCACATTCAATAATAATATCCACCACAGATGCAAATATATCACTGTATCATTTTCCATGCTCATTATTATTTCAAGCAAAGCCAGGTTAATCAACATGGTTTCTGCAGAGTGATCAGAGAAAGGAGATGGGTTGATGTTTAAGCTGATTTGATGGTGTAACATAGGTGAATAAAAACACAGATCAATTCTTGATGTATGATGAACATTGTGATAGGTAATTGCATCACTTGACAGAAAAACCCTCACCACTCATAAGTAGAATTAATATTTGATGTAGCCACTTTGAAATAAAATCTTGATATTTCATATTGGAACCCCCATTAGTATAATTGGATGTGAAGTAAAACCAAGTAGCAGGTTTAGTATGGTGATTTGTTGACTAAAAGTTACTATTAGTAGATTTGCATATATATATGAAAAACAAAAAAACACAAGTTAAAAAACTTGCTAACGCTTGTATTTATGATAACAGATGGCGTTCTACCAAAAACACTGTCAAGCGTAGTTTTCTGTTTACATAAACGTCAGAGTGAGCATTCACTATCTCTAACTTTAATTCCATTTTCAGATCATGATTTCAAGCTATTTGCTATCGTCAGTGAAAGACAGGAATAAGAAACTAGATCTAAACACAAACTCTGAGCATTTATGAAACAGTTTCTATTCAGCTTGCAAGTGTGAATCTTTTAGACACGTTAATGTCTTCAAACTCAGCATAGCAAGCCAGATAGCTACATGGGTCTGATCTCAGTTCAGCACCACCACATAGTAGAAGCCTCTGCAATATACATTATTGCAAGAGAGACCTCAAAGGTACATTTATGAAAAACAAAAAAACACAAGTTAAAAAACTTGCTAACGCTTGTATTTGTGATAACAGATGGCGTTCTACCAAAAACACCGTCAAGCGTAGTTTTCTGTTTACATAAACGTCAGAGTGAGCATTCACTATCTCTAACTTTAATTCCACTTTCAGATCATGATTTCAAGCTATTTGCTATCGTCAGTGAAAGACAGGAATAAGAAACTAGATCTAAACACAAACTCTGAGCATTTATGAAACAGTTTCTATTCAGCTTGCAAGCATGAATCTTTTAGACATGTTAATGTCTTCAAACTCAGCATAGCAAGCCAGATAGCTACATGGGTCTGATCTCAGTTCAGCATCACCACATAGTACCCTTTGAGGTCTTTCTTGCAATGATGTATATTGCAGAGGCTTCTACTATGTGGTGATGCTGAACTGAGATCAGACCCATGTACCCTTTGAGGTCTTTCTTGCAATGATGTATATTGCAGAGGCTTCTACTATGTGGTGATGCTGAACTGAGATCAGACCCATGTAGCTATCTGGCTTGCTATGCTGAGTTTGAAGACATTAACGTGTCTAAAAGATTCACGCTTGCAAACTGAATAGAAACTGTTTCATAAATGCTCAGAGTTTGTGTTTAGATCTAGTTTCTTATTCCTGTCTTTCACTGACAATAGCAAATAGCTTGAAATCATGATCTGAAAGTGGAATTAAAGTTAGAGATAGTGAATGCTCACTCTAATGTTTATGTAAACAGAAAACTACGCTTGACGGTGTTTTTGGTAGAACCCATCTGTTATCATATATATATATATGATTTTAAATGAAACTGGTATTATAAGCAGTCCAATACCCCTGAGGGAGATGATGTGTTTCTAAAGCATGCACAGTAACCTTCCCTACTTAGATGTATTGAGGGGACATTTTGTGAGTCACCATAGATTTTAGTTTCTAAATGTTCTAGTATATGAGGTTGTGTGATCTTTATCTATTGTTTTAGCTGATGTATTTTTGTGATTGAATTAAGTCTTGTAATATTAAATGCTATTATTTTTAATTTCATTAGTGTGATTGGCTGTGAGTTGGTTTCACAAAGTGTTAAAGTCTGTATGAAGTTTTTCTAAATTCTCTAGAGCTTGGTGAGTATTTATCAATATCTTGATTACCATCAAGCTCCATGAATATGAACTTCTTTGCCAAGTGTTCAATCATTACCATTAGAGTACTGTTTCCATCTATTTTGGTTTTTTTAGAAGTATTTTTTCTTGGCTGACCAGGTTTTTTGACTTCTGTTGATGTTGCTTATATGGGAGGGAGGCATGGAATTACTGATTCCCAAATATCTATAGATGCTTTGTTTATAATCATATTCAGCATGCAGCTATATGTATCATTAGATATGTCTGGATTTGAGTCTGTCATTTCTTGATTGATATGACTGGCAAAAATCCAAACAACTGCACTTATACATGAAAAAACAATCAGAATACTGCTTTCAACTGCCACCCCAAAATTTATTTTTTCAGAAACATATACAATGCTTTACAAAATCAAAAATATGCAACTTACCCTCATCCAAAGATACCTAGCATTCATAAATATTTTATCATTTAATATAGATCACATTACACACAAATACCTCCCACCCTCAAGACTGCTAGCTCTGGCTGATGAATTACATAGAAAGATTACAATGATAAACCCAACACACACCAGTCAATAACATATACACAAGCTTACACAAGCATACAGTAACCTCTGTAGCCATCTGAAAAACTACCTGGCAGTTAAAAAAAAGTACAAAATCTGCCTCAGCCAGCAACATACATGGACAAAAAAATACATTCACTGGGCATTGGCTACCCATCTACTGTCAGAGTGCCAATGACACTCACAGATCAGGAGATCACCTATGCAGGTAATAACATGTTAAAACCTATCTATCATCACTTCAAATGAAAGCTACAAACATACCACCCAGTCAAATTTATTTCTGTTTTTGGAAAATCAGAAACACACTCCCCATTTAACATCAATGCAAGTCACCCAGGAGCACTAGGACTCCCCAAATTCATCCTTGCACATCTGTTAGTTCACTACCCAATGATTGTGTAACCTTGAAAATCACATATCACAGAAGTTACATGACATTCAGGGTTTATACCCAATTACAATAGTCCCCTTCAACAAGAAACAAGTTTCTATATTAACACTCTCCAACCTCCAACCCATCTTAGTGGGGCCACTTACCATTAAAATAATTGAAAAAGTACTCAAAGACAGCCTAGAGACATACATTATACTACTAATTTCACACATCTAGTTTGCAAGAAGCAATCATCAACTTCACAAGCTGTGATGCTATTCAAAATGGTCTTGAACTCAGTTCAGGACAGGAAAAATATGCAACATTTGTAGTTCAATTTGATATAGAAGCAGCCCCTGACTCAGTTGACATCAATATATTAATTAGTATGCTAACTGACACCACAATTCCACAAACTCATCTGTTCTTGCTCACAAACTTACTACTTAGCAGAGAAATCCACATCTCACTCAATGGCAAATATTATTCATCATTCATCTCCACACAATCCATATCACAAAGCTCCCCACTCAGTTCACTGCTCTTTATTTTTTACATCAACCCACTCATACTCAAAATTCAGCAGAATATCAAAAGCATACAAATACCAGGCACAATCCAAAATATATCCTGAATTTCATATATGGATAACACCAGTCTTCTTTCTGTCTAGAAAGCAGATCCCAATACTACAGAAAATACTTCCAAGACTTTCAATCAACATACAATCTAAAATTCAATCAGAACAAGACTGTTGCCTGGTTGCTATACACTAGTAAGACATGCACACAAATTTTCTAAGGCAAACCAGCTGCTTTTCTTGGCTTTAATTTATACATGGGGACAAATGTAATGAAGAGGAATGGACCATTGCTTCACTATCAAAAGCATACCTTTCAATATATGCTAAAGTACAATTGTTCAATTAGTGGGTGATCACCAAGATTATCTACTATTCTACCATAATTTCAATTCTCAAAGGCATTCACATCAAAACTCTCTTCATATTGCAATAAACTTCTATGAAATAGAAAGACAGTGTCTATATCTGAAAAATGTCTTAGTTGCTCAGCAATACACAATGGTTTAGGGCTACACAACATAGATATTTTTTAAATACAGAAGACTGCAAACCTTATAATAGTCACCCTCAGACATTCCCAGAACTTCAATGTCTAATTCAAATAATATCTACAGACAAAACCTTCACCTTCATATTGCTATTTATTATCAGTTATAAACAAGTTTAGAACCACACATAGTCAAATATCACTGCAAAATAACAAAATATTCATATTGGCAGATCTATGCAATGGTACACCCAGGACATTCACCAGATATTTCCATCCAGATGCTCAGAATAGACAACTCTCAACTGCTTAAAAAATTTGAAAAATGGTTCATGGAGCGCAAATTTTTTGATTTCCTCCTTAGACTAGATCTATATGCCTTGCCAACATCATACTTTCTAAGATACAGATGCTTGTTACAAAAATAGACCCCTTCTGTATACTATGCTACTAAGCAGAAGAAACTCAACAACATCTGTTTTATAACTGCTCAGCATTAAGCAATACTTAGCATGAAAAAAACTATTACATACGGACAAACAAGCATTTTTCTGCAGAATATTATCAACACATTCCGTAGAACATTCATCCCTACAGTCTGTGCAGCAACTTTCATGCTCTATGAATTTTGGTGCACATAATACATATTCACTTTTGGTACTAATACAAGGTGACAGACATCAGCATTTCACAACAAAATTAGCACAATTAAAAAACAGATAATAAATTAGCATACCCAGATATTTTTGTGGCCACCTGGTCACTCATAAAACAATGCTCAAATCTCTAATAGTTCTGCCATTCCTCAAATCACTTAATATACTCAAAAGAGAGTGCAAAAAATAGACATCAAAAAATCCAAGAATTGATGGTTGATAATTTAAAACATACAAATATTGCCAGCAGAAACATACCCCAGCTTGCAAAAACAATATCTAAAGACTAACAAACTGTTACAAAGCATAAATGCAATATATATATATAATACATGTGTCTTAATTATCGAAATGTAAATAAGATAACTTTGAAAAACAATATCAAGAAAACAATGGAATAAAAAAAAAACTATGAGAGGTCATATAAATTTAGGATTATGACTAAGAAACAAAAAATCCATTGTTCACCCAGTTTATATCTATAAGTTTATATCTATAAAGTCTTGTAAAGAACTTAGATAGGCACAATATACATAATCCGCAGAAATATCAATGTAAACACATGTATATGGAAAGTATTAATGTAATCTGTTTTTTAAGTCTGAATAAAGTTCCTTTTTAAAACATAATAATGATAGTAATGATGATAATAATAATGATGATGATGATTATGACGCCAACGATGATGATGATGATGACGACGATGATGGTGATGATAATAATAATAATGGAATTTGTCTGGTTGAGTACATACTTATAAGAGATGGTAACTGACAATTGACTTGCTAGGACAATTGTTTTGACACTATGGAATTCTAAGAAGAGACCTATTTGAATGGTAGGAATACGAAATAAATTAGTTTTATCATTATAGAAATAAAGGCTTGCATCAGATCTTTATAGAGATATCATAAAAAATCTTTGCCTGCAAAGAACTGTTAGTGAATATTGTTGCGAATACATATGTAATAAATAAATATATCATGATAATATTAAACTTTTTAATATTAAATAATAAGTAAATGAAATAATTTTCTTATGGATAAGATTAAATTTGATATATTTACATTTATTAATGGATAAGAGAATAATGAAGTATGGAGATAATGTAGAATAATGCATTATGAGAGTTAATTAATTTATTGGAACAATCATGACAGACAAAAATAAATCATGGCCCTTATTCCCAGGAGGCTGTAAAGTCACCAACCAAGGCAGCGGTTGGTGGCTGAAGGCAGAGGGTGCTAAAAATCCCCTGATTGCAGACTCAGGCTGCCATTTGATGACGACTATTTATTTAGGTACTTACAACTGCAGATCACTTTCAAGTGAATGAAGATTGCAAGAATTAGAAGAATAATTGTCTTAGACTTTTTATTTAGATACTTACAACTGCAGATCACTTTCAAGTGAAGGAAGATTGCAAGAATTAGAAGAATAATTGTCTTATATTAAATGGGACATTATTGGACTTCGTGAAGTTAGAAGAAAAGGTGAAGAAACAATTGATTTAAAAAGTGGACATGTACTCTACTATAAAGGCACAAATATTGGAAATACAAGTGGAGTAGGATTTATTATAAATAAAAAATGGAAAAATAACATTGTGGAGATTGATGGTGTATCGGACAGAGTGGCAAGATTAGTTTTACAACGTAATAGCAGATACCAAATGCAGATAATTCAGATTTATGCCCCAAGAAGTTCTCATAGTGATGAAGTAGTAGAAGATTTTTATATGGATGTACAAAAGGCTTTTGATCAGAGTAAACATTTTAAAATTGTTAAGGGAGATTTTAAAGCTAGAATTGGTAAACAAATGAAAGGCAAAAATACTGTAGATAATTTTGGTTATGGTAATAGAAATGAGAGAGGACATAGACTTGTGGAGTTTGCAGAAAAAGAAAAACTTTATATTATGAATTCTTTTTTTGAGAAAAATGTTAAAAGGAAATGGACATGGAAGCATCCAAATGAAGGTACAGCAGAATTGGATTATATTTTGACTAATAGAAAATACATATTTCAAGATTGTAATGTTCTTAATAAATTTAACACAGGAAGTGATCATCGATTAGTAAGATGTAAGATACATGTTAATGCAAAACTATTAGAGACAAAAACTATTAAGAAAAACAATTTTTACAGTTGATATTCCTAATCTTCAGAAACATTTTAATGAATTTAAATTAGAACTTACAAATCGGTTTCAAGTATTAGTAGATTTTGAACATGATTCAGATTTGAATGAAATTAATATGAAAATAACTGATACACTTTTAAAAATTGCAACAAAGATAGCTGGTAAAAAAAAGCAACAATTGGCCATGTGTTTGAAAAGAAAGGTCTTTAATAAATGTGTTTTGCCAGTTCTTACTTATGGATCTGAGACTTGGACACTTAATAGAAGAGCAATACAGAGACTTCAAACCACTCAAAAAAGTATGGAGAGATGTATGCTGGAAGTAACAAGAAGAAATCAAAAATGCAATGTATGGGTAAGAGAACAAACAGGTGTTACTGACCTCATTGAAAAAATTAAAAGCTAGAAGAGATGATTATAGATGGACAATTGAAATTTTAAACTGGATTCCAAGAGATTGTAAAAGACCCAGAAAGATACCACATGTGAGATGGATGGATGAAATAAGAAAGGGTGCAGGGGTGATGTGGAGAAGAGAAGCTAAAGATCAGAAAAGATGGATTGAACTTGGAGAGACCTTCATCCTGCAGTGGATTTATAATGGTTGTTGATGATGATGATGACACGATTAATAATGATTACCATGTTAGCAATTGAAAGCATTTTTTCAGTCTACTTATTATTTAATGATTAAAAGTTAGTTACTGTAGTATATTTATTTATCATATATATTTGTTGCAGTTTATATTGATGTGACACACACACACACACACACACACATATATATATATATTCTAACCCAGTAAATAAATTCTATTATTATATCTATTAATTTATTTTATTTCTTTTATTGATATAACCAATTATATTATCTTAGAAATTTACATTATATTATTTTTTTCCAATATATACTTATTTAGTTTATTTTTGCCCTTGTGCCACTACTTTTTCTGGTTGGCTATAGGCAACCAGAATAAAATCAACATATCTATTAATTTTCCAATATGATCTAAAATACTTTTCATATAATACAATTGTACATACAATTCTCTTAAGCTATGCCACGATTGTAATAATAACAATAATTGATCACTTATTAATTTACAGAATAATTATAATAATATTAATCTCAGGGTTCTTTGTTTCATGTAAGGAAATGCTCGGCAGTATTGTGTTGTCGCATATGACTGGTATTCTGGTCGGCTATAGGAAACATTTATTTTACTTAATTCAATGTGTCTTCATCTCTCATATCTACTGCTATATTATTTAAAGAGATGATAATTATATTCAATAATGACATACAATTTTGAATAATACAGCCCCTTTATCCAGAATCTTAGTCAGAATAATAAAAAGACAAGGGTGCTTTTTGTGTCCTTCCATCATCCATGGCAACACAATAATTTAACTAAGATTTATTACTTAGACAATTTAACTAAATGTGAATGGAATAATGTGCAGTCAAAGTTAATGGTTTGGGAATAAATTCATTTTTACACACACACAAAAAAAATGTTTAGTCTGAAGCTTTCAACTCCATAAATAATTATCATTAACTGAAATATAATGACATATTCCGATCTGCTTAACTTTATTTATCTGGTATATTAAGTTTTTAAGAATTTGGAATGATTTCGGACTCAAGAAAAGGTTTTGCAAATATTGTGCAAACACTTATATTTAGCATATAAAAACAAAAAAAAATGAATCTACAACAAATTTTAACAAGACTATAATTTATTATTATCACAAAAAAAAAAATATATGAACATTTATTAAATAATCCCATATTAATACAAAAAAAAATATAACTAACATTAATCTGTCTATTCTTTTGGTTATGGATTAAAATTACAACTTCACCTATTTGCAATCATGCAAATTGACTACTAAAAAGTACATATCATTACCAATACATTAATTTATAAGTTTGGTAAACTTTGTATAAGCTTTTACTTAAAGTTGTTAACTAACTATTTTTGTTTTTAAATGATTAATATGATCATATGCAATACGCAAAATACTAAATTTATTTCTAATACATGGAATTCAGTTATGGTTTTTTAATTGGATAACCTATTCTAATTATGGGCCAGTTATCAGAAGTCACACTTACCATCTTACATTTAACTTAATGCTAACTTAAGTTATGATACAAATTTTATTCATACGTATACTTTTGAAATATGAGTATTATTTAATTAATAACCAGAATTAAATATTGCATTTGAATATTCCTTCAGTAAATAAGCGTTTTAAATTACGCAATTTTAATTACTTTCTCCATTGATTTACTTGTCAAATACTAGCAATATTTAGCAGCACAATACAGATATCGACCCTAGTTACTAATGCACTATTTATACTAAAGTGGATCTTGAGGAACTAACACCTCCAATATAACCTTTATCTTGCCCGAACTTTCAAAATTAAGCACAATAATCAACACCTTCCATGGTGGAGCTATCTTTATTTTCACATGAGGAATATGGAATAACCACGAAGGTTTGTAAAGTAATCTACTACATTAAAATATTTTGGTGGTTTCTTGCCTCTTACTTGGGCATACAACGAACACACACCAAATACAATCCTCTCCTGGGATTTAAACGAATGCAGCATACTACATGCTAGATAAATTCTTGATCGTCCTATCTATGAGAATCGATCACTTGGGCTATAAACATACCCGAACATTATATTTAAAATCTTCCTCTCATGGAAAACAAAGCTTTTGGGGAGATCATTTTTCATCCCACAAAATAAATACATTATAAGTATCTCCTATGCGGATATTAAGCATATACTGATGCTATATTTGGGCAAGACAAACAAATACACTAATTATAATAAGCCTATGTTAATGTATACTTCGATCCATATCTGAAATCAATGGATATGATAGAATAAAAGTATAATAATTTTAATTTTAATAAAGGAACATTCAAAAAGTAATTGGTAGCATACTATCTTAAACTAAATAAAGTGGATGTGTTATTTAAGAATAATTAGGAATAAATTCCTCAATTAATACAGTATAAATTCGTTTCAACTTTAACAAGAAATATTTTGTTATAGCAATTTTTTTTTTTTTTTTAGTTACTTCTGATAATTTTCAATATTTATTTTACCCATTAAATATCTAAATATTTTCTTTCTTTTACGTATCTAACATAAAAAAATTTCTACCTACAATTGTATGTACTAATTAAAACATATTTTATAGATTTTTTTTTTTTCGTGTTAAATATAAACTTAACCTATAATAATTATATTAAAACATACCTTTGTTATTACAAGGCTATTAAATATCACTTGACCATACAGACTTTAATCTATGTGATATAAAAAAAAATACATATCATTTATAACTTAGTTTTAAACAATCATTAATTAACAAGTGCATACTCTCTCATTAGAAAATGTTTTTCTGTTGAGCAATTGGTCCAGGTGAAGAGCTTTATCCAGTCGTATTTTACGAAGCATTTTTAAAAACAATAAACGCATTTTATTTATCTTTTTTCTTAATTAAAAGTTTTCTTTTATTTCATGCTTCTAATAAATTAGGTAAAGAAAAATATAGCAGAACTGAAGATTAATTCTCACTTGAATTAAACTACTACAAATTTGGGATCCAAGAAAATAAAATATACATATTCTAACATAACGAACAGTTGACGATAGACGATAAACATACACAATATTTTTTTTTCTTTCTTTTATTGACGAGACATATACTTATGAGCTAACTTACTTATGGACAAAAATGCGCAATTTTCCGAGAGATTATTATGATAATAACTGCAGTCAATTTACGTGTACAGGAAGTTTTAATAATTCCAACTGATGTATAATATAATATATCATTTAATTTTATGATTAAGTCACTAAGATATTTGGTTTTTGTTCATACTCTAGGAATTATAATTTCTAACGGTAACTTCTCCGTAAGAATGCACGCATATAATTTTCTTCTTATATTTACTTCAAGAAAGTTTTTCATTTCTTTTTTATTTAAAAAAAAATATACCAGTGTATAGTTTAATATTATGAGGATTATTATTTATTCTTATTATTATTTTTAGACAATTCTTGATGAATAAAAAAAAACATATTTTAACGTATATAATTGCATTATTTGTAAAGGCAGACAATATTGAGAAAGAGCGCGAAAATGTTTCTAGTTGATTTTCCTTGGTTTCAAAATATTTCTTTCAATTATTATTTTTTTTTTCTATACCAAGAAAATATCAATAAATGACATAAAGTTAATAAATAATTAATCTTTTCTTGGAAATCGCTTCTTTTCCTTAATTTAGATATAATATAATTTTTCGTGACTCTTTTAGTTAATTCTGTCATTTTTGAACTTTAGCGCGAGACAATAAATTTTTAAGTATAAAAGGTCTTTAAATAGGTATATGGCACAGAAAATCAGGATATCTTATCAAAATATTTTAGCCACACATTATATTATTAAAATTTTACTTTGATTACATTTATTTCTGCAAATTAAAATGAAAAAATTGAGTTACCAAATTTCAGCACTGTTCCCTCCTTGAAAACTAAAAGCAGACTATATTTTTCCCAAAAAAAAAAATGAACTTGATTATAATTGGTTGTTTCGTTTTGTTGTTCTTTTTTTTTTTTTTTTAGCGACCTCTTCCAGAAAAATAATCATTTGATTATAACATAAACAAAAGAAAGGAAAAACCCATTACAATCATATAGTTTTCAGTATTATTTAAATAGATTACAAAGTGATTTGACAATAAAAAAAAATAATAAATACATTTAATTAATGATAATTATCAGTAATTTATAACTCATTTTTTTTTACAAATGGAATTACCAGAAGTTATTGTTCTCTATGATAAGACATTCATCTCTTCTCCCCCTCTACCCATCCAAAATCAATTACTGTTTATGATATTTGTTTTTATACTATATTAATTTGCTTTAATTATTAATATCTTAATTAAATTATTCATGTTCTTTTTAAAAATGATATTGCATTACTAAATCTATTAGTTATTCACCCAAACATGCCAAAGTGAGTGAATAGCATACTTTATTAATCAATTATTACTATTGTTATTTTATCTTTTTATTTCTTTAAAGAATAGCATTGTTTTCATGCAGAAATAATGCCAAGTAAACCAAGTGTCAATAACACTAGGTTACAATTCTCCCACCGTTATAATAAATAAAAAATAAAATAATATATGCATTTTTAACACTTCTTATGGTATTACTAAGTTTATATCCTACTTCTTTCTTATGTCAATAAATACAGTTTAACAGATATGGTAGTAAGCTTCGGACATTATAGGTACCTCTTGTTCCATCAGGGGTTGAGACTAAAAAGGCATTCTCACCCACTTGTTTCACAATTTCATAGGGGCCTTCATAAAGATACATGAATTTTCTAAACATATGCTTCCGGAGATTACTCACATGGGGAGTTCTAATTAAAACAAAATCATGGACTTTAAAAGGATGTGGACTGGTTTTGGAATAATGAGTGCGTTTATCACCCATCTTTTTAAGGTTAATTCTGGCCATTGCTTGGTCATGTTCCACATTAATATTTTCCACTATTACGGGTAACGGTGTTTTGATTAGTAAAGGTTCAGGTCTACCAAAGTGCAGCCGAATTGTTGACATCCTAGTAGACTCATTAATAGTTATATTTATATAATTAATCACCTGTGGCAACTTATTGACTTACTGTTTGTGATCCCGTTCTATATATACTCGGAACAACCTACTTATCTCACGCATGATTCTTTCACTTGGATTGGATTGGGGATTTCTAATCGAGCACATGATATGTTGAATATTTTGCTTCTTACCCCACTTTTTCCATGTACCAGAAATGAATGCAGTAGCGTGGTCGGTAAGTATTGAAGCTGGTTTTCCTATTAATGGAATTTGATAAGTTTCCAAGCACTTAATAACATTTTTAGCATCTGTTTTTGGAACTGGGTAAGCAGAGACATATTTGGTAAAAACGTCATACATCACAAGAATAAATTTTTGACAGTTGAAAGGTGGAAGTGGTCCATAAAAGTCCAGTGCCAATAATTCATTGGGCTGACTGGGCAGTATGGGTTGAAGTGTTCCCACATACGATTTATTTTGAAACTTAGTTTTTAAACAAATCTCGCATTCCCCAAGTCTACGGGCAATGGATTCAGACATCTTATGAAAATAAAAATGCTTCTTAATAATAGGTTCAATTTTCTGAATTCCATAGTGTCCATATTGGGTGTGAACATAATCTATGAGTTTATTGACTAAACATAAAGGAATAATCACTCTCCAAGATTTTTCATCTCCCCTTTTTACTTTCTTCATTAAAATTCTATCTTTAAACCTATATCCCTCTTTAATTCTATCAGCATATCTACTTTTCTGACCTAATTTAGCTGGATCTGATAAGAAGTGCACTATTCTCTCCAGCCTAGCATCCTGTGCTTGCAGTAATTCTAAATTTGTATAATCTCTAACTATTTCTTCCTCTAACAAACTAGACATATTATAATTATATTTTCAGTACTGGGATTCTGATAATTAACAGAAACAGGATTGCAGCTAAGAATATCTGCAATGACATTATCCTGTCCTGAACAATATATGATTTCATACTGATACTGTTGGAGATAGAGGCTCCATCTGATTAATCTTTCATTATTAAGGTAACTCCTGTTGAGAAACTCTAAACTATGATGATCAGTTAATACTATAATTTTTGATCCCAACAAAAGCTGTCTAAGTTTTTGAAATCCCCACACAACAGCTAATGCCTCTTTTTCTGTGGTGGTATAGTTAAATTCCGCTCCCCTTAAATGTCGGCTTAAGAAATATAAGACTCTAGGTTCCTTATTCTCATCAAATTGGTATAGAATAACCCCTAAACCGAACCCACTACTGTCGGTTTGCAAATAGAACTCTTTATTTAAATCTGGATAGGCTAAAATTACTGTTTTTAAAAAGTTATCTTTAATAATTTGAAATTCCCTTGTATGTTCCTGGGTCCACCTCCACTTTTCACACTTTTTTAATAAAACAGATAAGTGCATAGTATCATATGAAAATTTTTTATAAAACCTGTGATAGTAATTACACAGTCCCAAAAACGATCTCAAGTGCTTTCTGGTCTTAGGGACGGGAAACCTTTGAATGGCGGCAATTTTGTCTGGGTGAGGTTTGACCCCTTCAGCACTAACCAAATGACCAAGAAAAGAGATTTCTCAGGCAATTAAAATACATTTTTCTAAGTTGATTTTTATATTGTTATCTGAACACTCATGAAGAAACATGCTAAGATGCTGTAAATGATCATTTAAATTTTCCGAAGCAATGACAATATCATCGATATATATAACTAACAAATTTTTCAGTTCTTTTGAAAAGACCATATTCAAGCATCTGATAAGGCCAGCCCCACTATTAATTAAACCAAAGGGCATCCTTTGAAAAATATAAGATTGGCCCTGGTAACGGAATGCCGTATACTTTTGATCATTTTTATGGAGTGGGATTTGCCAATAGCTGGCGGTTAAATCAAATGTGGAGAATATGCTCTTCCCTTTGAACTTCATCAATAATTCCTGAATAGGTGATGGTATGTCATGCTCTGGGACAGTATGCTGGTTAAGGGTACGTGCATCCAGACAGACTCTAATGGATCCATCTTTCTTTTTGACTACTACTAATGGATTCACATAAGATGAAGGGCTGGGCTTAATTATTTGCCAGTCAATCATCTTATTAATCTGCTGTTGAACCTCTGCCTGGTATTGATAAGGAATAGGATAAGTACGCTGCTGGAAAGGCTCATTATCCTTCAAATTGATTCTATGGACATACCCTTTTAATATACCAGGTATTTTGGAGAAAACACAATGATACTGGAACAACAACTGGAAAAATGGTTTATAGTATTCTGTGCCAATAATACATGAACCATCCAACTTAACTTTAATATTTACATCAACTGTTGTCTCCTGTATGGTCATTAATTGATTCATCTGACTATTACAATTGACTATAAGAGGGCAAATCTCCTCTTTACATCCAAAAGTTTCATCTCTGTAATTAATGTAACAATTATTTAGAGTCATGAAATCCGAACCAATTATGGCTTCATGAATCAAACCTGGCATGATTAAAAAGACATGCTCAAATTTGCACAAATTAATTTCTAATGTAATAAAAACCTGTCTATTAGATAACTTAGTCTTCTTTCCATTAGCAAGTATTACCCTAATCACCTTAGTTGGTAATATTGGAATAGATTGGTCAGCTGACTGAATTTTCATGTAAGTTTCTTCAGACAACAAGGAAGCTTGACTGCCTGAATCAATTAAGGTGTTGACAACAATTCCTGAAATGATAATCTTTATCATGGGACAGTTGTACAAGATAGGTGGCTCAGACATTTTGCCAGGTTCCAAATAATCAATGTCAAGGTCTATGTTATTGATAATCCACATCATGCTGTTCCCCATATGTTTAAAAATAGGGCCCCAAAGTGAGGAACATTCCTGCGAGGTCCTTTTTAATTTAATGTCCCGCTACTTTTACTACCTTTTATATTTTTCTTTGGTATTGTTGGGATACCACTAGTAGAAGGCTGATTCTCATTCAGAATTCTACTCTTAACTGTTGGCCTACTGAGGTGGCTATTCTGTCTACCATAGGGATTCATCCTATAATATCCTTTTTCTCTAACTAACTTCCTCCTTCCCATATGTGACCTATCTGCAAAATTGATATTACTCACCATCGGATGGGTGTCTCTATTTACCCTAATTCTATAATCAATATTCCTATCACTGGTCTCTAACGAATCTAAAATTTCTACTACCTCTTCTATGGTATGTCTGTCAGCAGCAATCAATATCTGTTCTATATGCCTTGGCAGATTATGGCGAATTATTCACACAATTTGTGTCTCAGATAAGGGATAAGCTGTCAAGGTTTTCAATTTGATGGCCTGACTCCTGAAAAACTGAGTATAACTGCCCTTATTTACATGATATCTTTCCTGAGATATCTGATATCTCAGGTTATCTTGGTGGTCTTCCCCCCAAAAACTGGCTAACATAAGATATTTGAAATCTCCATATGTTTCTGGTTTAATAAATAATGATCACCACCAGTCTTTAGATGCTGCACACAAATGGTTAGTGGCAATAGCAATCTTTTCTATCTCAGATAAATGACATAAGGTGAATAACTCCTCCAGATTCTGGAGATACTCGTGTGGATTCTCCCGATATTCACCTCTAAAAAATTTTATTTTTAAGAATTTTAAGGCCATGGAGCTATTACTTTCTGGCTCTAGCATGACTTTACTTCTAGCCTCATTTAATGGATCATATATTCATTCTACGGGATTAACTACCGTATGTAACTCAGATATTACTTGGTTATTATGACCATTATTTGTTTCCTTTACTTGAGTTTCAGATAAACCTTTACTTTGAACAACTTTTTTACTTTTTGTAAAATTATCCCTATTATAGTCTATAGCTTGCATTCAACTCTCTAATTCTAACTTATAGTTCTGCCATTCACAGTCTATTCTCTTTGAACTATCTTTTAGGCCTACATTTAAGTGTTTAATCTGTTGTTCCAATTGGTTAATAGTTTCATCTTTATCTATCCCGAATTTATCTTCTAACCTTTGATAGACTTTACTCTCACACTGAGTCATTAATTCCCCTATTTCATCTTGGAGATTATTATGTAATAGCTGTGCATTACTCTTTATTATATCATTAAAATTTTCTACTCTTCCCATAACTTGACTTAGCTCACTTTCTAGATTTTGATTAATCTCACATTGGGTCAACTCTTGAGTTTCTAGTTTAGCTATTAATCTGGTAATCTGGCTCTGACATCCTTTCACTACATTGTCAGGTGCTAGAGTTATATTTTTAACTTCCTCTTTCAAATTACTAACTTCACTTCTAGCACTGTCTAATTCTCCCTTAATAGATTCAACTCTATCCTGAACTTCTCTTTGAAATACTACTGTTTCCTTTTGATAATTTCTAATTTCCTGTACTTCATTGTTTAATACAATATATTGACTTTTAAAGTCCTGCTGGATAGCCTCAATCTTATTT
Organism: Epiperipatus broadwayi; assembly: GCA_028023455.1. Taxonomy (NCBI): domain Eukaryota; kingdom Metazoa; phylum Onychophora; class Udeonychophora; order Euonychophora; family Peripatidae; genus Epiperipatus; species Epiperipatus broadwayi. Next base: position 7,738,077 of record JAQFVV010012440.1, on the reverse strand, counting down.
TCTGCCCTTTCAGAATTTGTTTCGATCTCTTTCCTTATTCTTATTTCCAGCTTTTCAGAGGCCAATTTTGATTCTTCTACATGATTTCTCAAATCTTCCCTTAAGTCCTTTATCTCCTGTACTTGATTTTGAGATGTTTCTTTGATCTCCTACATTTGATTCTCTAATTTAATATTTAAATTTTGTATCTGCCTTTTTAATTCACATTTTTAATTCACTATTTGAGTTTTGGATCTGACTTTTTAATTCACTTTTTAATTCACTATTTGATTTTTCTAATTGTTTCAAGAATTCCTCCAATGTATTTCTCATTAATTGATCTGGCTCATTTTCATGTTTTTGCTTTATTATTGTGGCTTCTTCTGGGTTAGCTATATCCAAATCTTCTCCTTCCTCTTTTAATTGTACACTAAAATATGGAGTCTGTGTATCAGGGGATTGTAACTCTTGGGATCCTCCCAAATCCTCAGAAATACTATGATTATCTTTGTTTTCACTCATTTTAAAATTCTAACTCTTTTAGTATTTAACAGTACTGAAATATTAGCAATGAACTATTAATAAATTTATCGATAAGAAATTATTGACAAGACATCCTGCCTCCATGCCTCTCCTATCAAAAACAATCTACACCAAAAAACTATGCTCTGACATTTAATATCCCTAAAGCTCCAACATTAACTACTAAATATGCCCTTTTTTTCTTTTCTACATGCTTCTTAGTCCATATAATATCATTATATTATGTAATATAGCATAAGTGCCAATCACAAGACCAGACAAACAGATCATCATAAATGATAAAATCATTACAGTGTTTTATGGAATTGCCTACAGACCACAACATCATAAACTGACAACTTAATTATTTATTTTTCAGTGGCAAAAGATTAGATCATATAATAGATATTCACATAATATCTTATGGCTCAAACAATTCATTATTGGCAAATATTTTTAATCAATGAATAACCAATCCACTCAAGTGCAATCAAAATTACTATTGACTTCAAGAAAAGTTTACTAAATTCTTCGTGGCCAGCTATAGCCATCGAAGGCCCCTGTAGTTGGGCGGCCATTTCTAACCCAGTATAATTAGAAATTTACATTATATTATTTTTTTCCAATATATACTTATTTAGTTTATTTTTGCCCTTGTGCCACTACTTTTTCTGGTTGGCTATAGGCAACCAGAATAAAATCAACATATCTATTAATTTTCCAATATCATCTAAAATACTTTTCATATAATACAATTGTACATACAATTCTCTTAAGCTATGCCATGATTGTAATAATAACAATAATTGATCACTTATTAATTTACAGAATAATTATAATAATATTAATCTCAGGGTTCTTTGTTTCATGTAAGGAAATGCTCGGCAGTATTGTGTTGTCACATATGACTGGCATTCTGGTCGGCTATAGGAAACATTTATTTTACTTAATTCAATGTGTCTTCATCTCTCATATCTACTGCTATATTATTTAAAGAGATGATAATTATATTCAATAATGACATACAATTTTGAATAATACAGCCCCTTTATCCAGAATTGTAGTCAGAATAATAAAAAGACAAGGGTGCTTTTTGTGTCCTTCCATCATCCATGGCAACACAATAATTTAACTAAGATTTATTACTTAGACAATTTAACTAAATGTGAATGGAATAATGTGCAGTCAAAGTTAATGGTTTGGGAATAAATTCATTTTTACACACACAAAAAAAAATGTTTAGTCTGAAGTTTTCAACTCCATAAATAATTATCATTAACTGAAATATAATGACATATTCCGATCTGCTTAACTTTATTTATCTGGTATATTAAGTTTTTAAGAATTTGGAATGATTTTGGACTCAAGAAAAGGTTTTGCAAATATTGTGCAAACACTTATATTTAGCATATAAAAACAAAAAAAATGAATCTACAACAAATTTTAACAAGACTATAATTTATTATTATCACAAAAAAAAAATATATGAACATTTATTAAATAATCCCATATTAATACAAAAAAAAATATAACTAACATTAATCTGTCTATTCTTTTGGTTATGGATTAAAATTACAACTTCACCTGTTTGCAATCATGCAAATTGACTACTAAAAAGTACATATCATTACCAATACATTAATTTATAAGTTTGGTAAACTTTGTATAAGCTTTTACTTAAAGTTGTTAACTAACTATTTTTGTTTTTAAATGATTAATATGATCATATGCAATATGCAAACTACTAAATTTATTTCTAATACATGGAATTCAGTTATGGTTTTTAATTGGATAACCTATTCTAATTATGGGCCAGTTATCAGAAGTCACACTTACCATCTTACATTTAACTTAATGCTAACTTAAGTTATGATACAAATTTTATTCATACGTATACTTTTGAAATATGAGTATTATTTAATTAATAACCAGAATTAAATATTGCATTTGAATATTCCTTCAGTAAATAAGCGTTTTAAATTACGCAATTTTAATTACTTTCTCCATTGATTTACTTGTCAAATACTAGCAATATTTAGCAGCACAATACAGATATCGACCCTAGTTACTAACACACTATTTATACTAAAGTGGATCTTGAGGAACTAACACCTCCAATATAGCCTTTATCTTGCTCGAACTTTCAAAATTAAGCACAATAATCAACACCGTCCATGGTGGAGCTATCTTTATTTTCACATGAGGAATATGGAATAACCACGAAGGTTTGTAAAATAATCTACTACATTAAAATATTTTGGTGGTTTCTTGCCTCTTACTTGGGCATACAACGAACACACACCAAATACAATCCTCTCCTGGGATTTAAACGAATGCAGCATACTACATGCTAGATAAATTCTTGATTGTCCTATCTATGAGAATCGATCACTTGGGCTATAAACATACCCGAACATTATATTTAAAATCTTCCTCTCATGGAAAACAAAGCTTTTGGGGAGATCATTTTTCAGCCCACAAAATAAATACATTATAAGTATCTCCTATGCGGATATTAAGCATATACTGATTCTATATTTGGGCAAGACAAACAAATACACTAATTATAATAAACCTATGTTAATGTATACTTCGATCCATATCTGAAATCAATGGATATGATAGAATAAAAGTATAATAATTTTAATTTTAATAAAGGAACATTCAAAAAGTAATTGGTAGCATACTATCTTAAACTAAATAAAGTGGATGTGTTATTTAAGAATAATTAGGAATAAATTCCTCAATTAATATAGTATAAATTCGTTTCAACTTTAACAAGAAATATTTTGTTATAGCAATTTTTTTTTTTTTTTTAGTTACTTCTGATAATTTTCAATATTTATTTTACCCATTAAATATCTAAATATTTTCTTTCTTTTACGTATCTAACATAAAAAAATTTCTACCTACAATTGTATGTACTAATTAAAACATATTTTATAGATTTTTTTTTTTTTTCGTGTTAAATATCAACTTAACCTATAATAATTATATTAAAACATACCTTTGTTATTACAAGGCTATTAAATATCACTTGACCATACAGACTTTAATCTATGTGATATAAAAAAAAATACATATCATTTATAACTTAGTTTTAAACAATCATTAATTAACAAGTGCATACTCTCTCATTAGAAAATGTTTTTCTGCTGAGCAATTGGTCCAGGTGAAGAGCTTTATCCAGTCGTATTTTACGAAGCATTTTTAAAAACAATAAACGCATTTTATTTATCTTTTTTCTTAATGAAAAGTTTTCTTTTATTTCATGCTTCTAATAAATTAGGTAAAGAAAAATATAGCAGAACTGAAGATTAATTCTCACTTGAATTAAACTACTACAAATTTGGGATCCAAGAAAATAAAATATACATATTCTAACATAATGAACAGTTGATGATAGACGATAAACATACACAATATTTTTTTTTCTTTCTTTTATTGACGAGACATATACTTATGAGCTAACTTACTTATGGACAAAAATGCGCAATTTTCCGAGAGATTATTATGATAATAACTGCAGTCAATTTACGTGTACAGGAAGTTTTAATAATTCCAACTGATGTATAATATAATATATCATTTAATTTTATGATTAAGTCACTAAGATATTTGGTTTTTGTTCATACTCTAGGAATTATAATTTCTAACGGTAACTTCTCCGTAAGAATGCACGCATATAATTTTCTTCTTATATTTACTTCAAGAAAGTTTTTCATTTCTTTTTTATTTAAAAAAAAATATACCAGTGTATAGTTTAATATTATGAGGATTATTATTTATTCTTATTATTATTTTTAGACAATTCTTGATGAATAAAAAAAAACATATTTTAACGTATATAATTGCATTATTTGTAAAGGCAGACAATATTCAGAAAGAGCGCGAAAATGTTTCTAGTTGATTTTCCTTGGTTTCAAAATATTTCTTTCAATTATTATTATTTTTTTTTTCTATACCAATAAAATATCAATAAATGACATAAAGTTAATAAATAATTAATCTTTTCTTGGAAATCGCCTCTTTTCCTTAATTTAGATATAATATAATTTTTCGTGACTCTTTTAGTTAATTCTGTCATTTTTGAACTTTAGCGCGAGACAATACATTTTTAAGTATAAAAGGTCTTTAAATAGGTAGATGGCACAGAAAATCAGGTTATCTTATCAAAATATTTTAGCCACACATTATATTATTAAAATTTTACTTTGATTACATTTATTTCTGCAAATTAAAATGAAAAAATTGAGTTACCAAATTTCAGCACTGTTCCTTTCTTGAAAACTAAAAGCAGACTATATTTTTCCAAAAAAAAAAAAAGAACTTGATTATAATTGGTTGTTTCGTTTTGTTGTTCTTTTTTTTTTTTTTTTTTTTTAGCGACCTCTTCCAGAAAAATAATCATTTGATTATAACATAAACAAAAGAAAGGAAAAACCCATTACAATCATATAGTTTTCAGTATTATTTAAATAGATTACAAAGTGATTTGACAATAAAAAAAATAAATAAATACATTTAATTAATGATAATTATCAGTAATTTATAACTCATTTTTTTTTACAAATGGAATTACCAGAAGTTATTGTTCTCTATGATAAGACATTCATCTCTTCTCCCCCTCTACCCATCCAAAATGAATTACTGTTTATGATATTTGTTTTTATACTATATTAATTTGCTTTAATTATTAATATCTTAATTAAATTATTCATGTTCTTTTTAAAAATGATATTGCATTACTAAATCTATTAGTTATTCACCCAAACATGCCAAAGTGAGTGAATAGCATACTTTATTAATCAATTATTACTATTGTCATTTTATCTTTTTATTTCTTTAAAGAATAGCATTGTTTTCCTGCAGAAATAATGCCAAGTAAACCAAGTGTCAATAACACTAGGTTACAATATATATATAAACATTAAAAGTCTAAAGTTAAACTAGTCAATAAAATAATCAAAATTATCTCAAATTCATACCTAAAACAGACTAGCCAAAGAAAATAAACTCTAAAACACAACCAATGGTTTCACTGCTACAAGCAGACTTCTCAAGTGTAAAGGGCCAAAAGATAACAACAAATTTATACTAAATATTAACCACAATTCCACCTACATCCCACTCATCCTTAATATTAAAAGAAAAATTAATGAATCTTTATTATTAAAAAATTATGATTCTGAAGCAATGAACTTGTTTAAAAGTTCCCTTAATATTAAGACTGTGTGAGTTGTAAGGGACCTTGTGGTAATATTTAGTATAAATTTATCTTTTAGTCCTTTACATCTGAGAAGTCTGCTTGTAGCAGTAAAACCATTGGTTTTACTTTAAATAATCTGTTTTACTTGGGATTTTGGGATAATTATGATATATATGGTTAACATATGCTAACTAAGCTATTATAATCACTAACTAAAAGTATATAAATATTAAAAATATAGAAAAATATATAGTATTAGAGCTTAATTTTGTTACATTTTAAAATTAAAAATAGCACAAAAGATTATTTAATACTTTCTAATTGTTATATCAACTCGCCCTTTGTTATTTACCATTTAAGCTCCAGTTTAATTGCCACAACTAATGAACATTTGACAGATTAATGTTTGTTTGTTGTATGATATTTTATTTATTCTATCGGTATATTTTTTTTAGCTATGAAAAAGCTTTTAACTGAAATGCTAAAATGTCAGTTGAATAATGAAATTTAATATTTTAAAATTTAAGATCTTTTTTTTCTAAATAATTAGTTTTAAAAATACTTGCTATTAATATTATATGCATAAATACTATTATTATATACATACAAACTTTAATACAGATAGAAACATAATCGATGAAATTAAGACATAGAATTAAACTTCAATAGAATGATTTTAAGAACTCAATATTAAAAAAAATTGCCTATGTTTTTGAACACAAAAAAAGAGATTTCTTTATAGTTTTATTTTATTAGTTTTTATATATGGCTCTGAGTTTAAGACACATCAGAATAGCAATACAAAAATTTTAGATCATTCATCAAAGTAGGAACAAATATTAGTTAAGAGTAACTAAGAGGGATCCAAATCAAAATATATAAGTGAAAAATAAACATTTACCAACGACATCATCAAGAGCTTCAAGAAGTTGAAATAGAGCTAGTTCGGACAAATTACTAGAAAAGATAATGATCGATGGACCAAATTGGGTCCCAAGAGATTATAAAATTTTTGGGAGGTGAATGAATGAGATAAGAAAGTTTGCTGTAATTATTATAAAATTTTTGGGAGGTGAATGAATGACATAAGAAAGTTTGCTGTAATTATGTAGAAAAAAGATGCTATGGATAAGAGTTAATAGATTAAATTTGGAGAGACCATCATCCTGAAGTGGCTCATCAATGGCTTAGACTGATGATGATGTAAATATGTTAAGTTCTACATCATAAAGCAGATAAAATAACTAGATACTACTATATGGAAATCAAGTGTTAACACTTAATTATCAACAGAATATATAGCTAATTAAATTATTAACTATGTTATATTCTATCCTTTTATATAATGCTTGACATAAAACTGTTCATCTATAAGAAAATGAAATAGCAATGTGCAAATCAGAATTATTAATTTATCAGATAGCTACATATAAGTATATTTACTTTAAATTTGTTTAACTTTGCAGATTTAATGTTTTTAAAATCAAATTAGTCTTACTTAACTAACTTAAAAAAGTTGAATAGGTAAATAACTAGATATATAGAAAGATACATAAATAAAGAGATCTATTTGTATTTATTATTACAATAAAAATATTTTTGGAGATGATTATTTATATATTATATAGCTATTTCTCTGCCACTTTATTGGTCTCTGAAATAACAGTAAGTTGTTCATTGAACATACTATGTGACTAGACACTTGAACATACTATGTGACTAGACACTTATTTAACTAATACTATATTGTCAAGTTCTATGTAAAGAATGCACATTGCATGATTTATTAATTATACCTAATGTTTTTTTTTGTATCTTGTAAAAACAAAAAGAGAATGTGAATATATATTTTTTATTTAGCAGAGTATTTGGATAGAAATGTAATTTATAGCAATATGTGTAGATAAATATACACAGCATATATCCACATATATTTTCTTTATTATTGCATGTTTATATATTTTACATATACATTGCATACCGAAGTTGGTACATTTATATGTGTTGCATATTATCATGTATATATGTCAGGCCAAGTATATAAATATATATTCAAATATGCATAATGCTATACTAAAACTATATCTTACACTGCTATCTAGATTGCAAAGTTCAAATTACAAGCGATAAAAAAAATGGACTTGTAATTTTGACCTTACAATGTAGGTAGTATTACTGGTTAAATATAAATGTGAAATTGCTACAATGAATATATTGTATATCTGAATGGAATTGAATGTATTTTAATCAAGTCAATAATTGTATTTACAATTATAGAAATTTTTTTATATTATACTGACTGCATTTTCTTGTTGTTTTTATTTTTAAGTTTGAAATGATAAGCATTATATATATATATATGATATAAATATGTTGTATTTTTTTCTAGCGTTATAAATTATGAGAGACTCTTAAAAAATGACTAAATGAATGAATCAATACAACGAAATATGGGCTAAGCTCAGTGGTTGGTTAGCTATAAAATAATTTAGCTCCAGAGATATGCATTTAAAATAAATGTTATATATAGAGTGAGTTAAAAACAAACTCTTATGAAGCTTCAAAAATACCCTCAACTTCAGACCGCGGTTTCTGCCTCTAGCGTCATCAGTGAGGTGCTAGGGAATAAAAATACTAGAACTAGTCCAGCATTTTATCAATGCCTAACTATTGAGAAGAAAATCTGAAACTTTCAGACATTTAAATGTCCAAAAATCCAGCTATCTAACTCAAATAGCCGTATGGGACTGAACTAAGTTCAGATACACCATATATTAATAGCTCTAGCAATATATAAATCGCCAAAGCATTAATAGCAAAAAACTAAAATTAAATTGATAAAAAATCAAGTCATATGACCTAATTTTAATAAAGCTCCTATTTACAAATGTTATATATAGAGTAAGTTAAAAACAAACTCTTATGAAGCTTCAAAAATACCCTCAACCTCAGACCGCGGTTTCTGCCTCTAGCGTCATCAGTGAGGTGCTAGGGAATAAAAATACTAGAACTAGTCCAGCATTTTATCAATGCCTAACTATTGAGAAGAAAATCTGAAACTTTCAGACATTTAAATGTCCAAAAATCCAGCTATCTAACTCAAATAGCCGTATGGGACTGAACTAAGTTCAGATACACCATATATTAATAGCTCTAGCAATATATAAATCGCCAAAGCATTAATTTTAGTTTTTTGCTATTAATGCTTTGGCGATTTATATATTGCTAGAGCTATTAATATATGGTGTATCTGAACTTAGTTCAGTCCCATACGGCTATTTGAGTTAGATAGCTGGATTTTTGGACATTTAAATGTCTGAAAGTTTCAGATTTTCTTCTCAATAGTTAGGCATTGATAAAATGCTGGACTAGTTCTAGTATTTTTATTCCCTAGCACCTCACTGATGACACTAGAGGCAGAAACCGCTGTCTGAGGTTGAGGGTATTTTTGAAGCTTCATAAGAGTTTGTTTTTAACTTACTCTATATATAACATTTGTAAATAGGAGCTTTATTAAAATTAGGTCATATGACTTGATTTTTTATCAATTTAATTTTAGTTTTTTGCTATTAATGCTTTGGCGATTTATATATTGCTAGAGCTATTAATATATGGTGTATCTGAACTTAGTTCAGTCCCATACGGCTATTTGAGTTAGATAGCTGGATTTTTGGACATTTAAATGTCTGAAAGTTTCAGATTTTCTTCTCAATAGTTAGGCATTGATAAAATGCTGGACTAGTTCTAGTATTTTTATTCCCTAGCACCTCACTGATGACGCTAGAGGCAGAAACCGCGGTCTGAGGTTGAGGGTATTTTTGAAGCTTCATAAGAGTTTGTTTTTAACTTACTCTATATATAACATTTGTAAATAGGAGCTTTATTAAAATTAGGTCATATGACTTGATTTTTTATCAATTTAATTTTAGTTTTTTGCTATTAATGCTTTGGCGATTTATATATTGCTAGAGCTATTAATATATGGTGTATCTGAACTTAGTTCAGTCCCATACGGCTATTTGAGTTAGATAGCTGGATTTTTGGACATTTAAATGTCTGAAAGTTTCAGATTTTCTTCTCAATAGTTAGGCATTGATAAAATGCTGGACTAGTTCTAGTATTTTTATTCCCTAGCACCTCACTGATGACGCTAGAGGCAGAAACCGCGGTCTGAGGTTGAGGGTATTTTTGAAGCTTCATAAGAGTTTGTTTTTAACTTACTCTATATATAACATTTGTAAATAGGAGTTTTATTAAAATTAGGTCATATGACTTGATTTTTTATCAATTTAATTTTAGTTTTTTGCTATTAATGCTTTGGCGATTTATATATTGCTAGAGCTATTAATATATGGTGTATCTGAACTTAGTTCAGTCCCATACGGCTATTTGAGTTAGATAGCTGGATTTTTGGACATTTAAATGTCTGAAAGTTTCAGATTTTCTTCTCAATAGTTAGGCATTGATAAAATGCTGGACTAGTTCTAGTATTTTTATTCCCTAGCACCTCACTGATGACGCTAGAGGCAGAAACTGCGGTCTGAGGTTGAGGGTATTTTTGAAGCTTCATAAGAGTTTGTTTTTAACTTACTCTATATATAACATTTGCAAATAGGAGCTTTATTAAAATTAGGTCATATGACTTGATTTTTTATCAATTTAATTTTAGTTTTTTGCTATTAATGCTTTGGTGATTTATATATTGCTAGAGCTATTAATATATGGTGTATCTGAACTTAGTTCAGTCCCATACGGCTATTTGAGTTAGATAGCTGGATTTTTGGACATTTAAATGTCTGAAAGTTTCAGATTTTCTTCTCAATAGTTAGGCATTGATAAAATGCTGGACTAGTTCTAGTATTTTTATTCCCTAGCACCTCACTGATGACGCTAGAGGCAGAAACCGCGGTCTGAGGTTGAGGGTATTTTTGAAGCTTCATAAGAGTTTGTTTTTAACTTACTCCGTATATAACATTTGTAAATAGGAGCTTTATTAAAATTAGGTCATATGACTTGATTTTTTATCAATTTAATTTAAAATAAAGGAAGAAATTTCTTTTAAACAATTATAAATGAATTATTTTAAATTAAACAAGCAATTTGGGGAGAGAAAAAAACTTCAATCATTCCGCAATTAATAATTCAAATATAAAATAGATTTCTGCATCCATCAAACACATTCTCTCAGCTGCCAACATTTGCAATTTTAAAAGTAATATCTTCTCATAGGTTCTCATATCTTCTTTGATATCTCACAAAGCATTTAATAATTTGCCAATATAATCCCATACAAACTCTACTCTTGTACAGTTTAAGAAAAATGGAAAGTACCTTTGTTATGGTACATTAGAAAAATAATAAGATTCTTATGCCATCACCATATTTATAATAGAAATACTAAGTAATAATTCACAAAATAATAAACAATGATCTCAGGGTTCTTTTATTCATCTTGAAAATTGTTCTATAGTGTTATGTTGTCAAACAAATGACTGACATTCTGTTTGAAATGTCATATTGTCATGCTATCTTTGTTTTTGTTATTATTAATTAGATATTAAATAATTGTTTTAAAAAATATTCTTTCTACTCTTAATTACTTTATTCTATCCAATTCCTGTTTCATGAAGAGCAGTATGTGTGTGACTTTATATCATGATAGCTTATATTCTAGGATTTAGTTTTTTTAATGATCTCAATAAAGCTAGTTATTTATAAGTAGTGGATGCTCATGATTTGTTTAAGGTTATTTATATTAAGCTAATTTAATTGTTTATTTCCCTTTTACTCACAGTAATAATAGAGTTCTTGCTTCCTGAACTAAATTTGTGCATAACAGCTATATGGGATAGGGGTTATATTTAGTGTATGGGCATCCAGATGATGATGATGATTCCTGGGTTGGCACAAAGAGGATATTCTTCAAAGTCCATGCACTACATTTTATTTATTTTGGTCTCTATTAAAAATTAAGTTTATAGTTGGCCAGTTCATTGATGGTACTAAGTGGCTAGAGCATTGACGATGATTAGCATGTTTTAATATTCCAGAATTATGTTTTTTGGTTGTATTCTTATGGATTAGCACTTAAGTTTGTGCATCCAAACTATAATTTAAATAATTTCCCAAGCTGGCAAAGGCTCAATAGTTAGCTGGTCTACAGGAGACCCATTTCAAATCTAGTCACAAGATTGACTATTGATTTATTTTGGTAGATCATTCATGATGATAAATGATTATTACTTGGGGGGGGGATGCTTGTGAACTTATAATTAGCTATGCTGATCTCTCAGAGTGATCTATTATGTACATCCATTTTGAGATTTTTTTTTTTTAACTTGAAGATAAAAATACAATTCTTCAGATTCCTCATGGTTTAAATCCCAACTTTCTGTACAGTTAAAAATGGCTAACAAATTAAAGACAGTTGATGTTCATGTACTGGTGACCATCACCTCAGGTATGAGAGTATTTTCCTGTAGTGATACAATTGGCAACCCAAATGTGGGCACAATGATGATCAGGTTCTGACAGTCAGTGACCACATAACTTGAATCTCAGAAATACAACTGAAAAACAATTCTGTATTTTGATGCAGAATTAATTTAAACATATTACTGTGAAATTTGACAAGAGTTTAGACATAATAATTCAATTATAAATTACAAAATATTTTTAAAAATAATTAGATTTTAATCTAATATTTTCTAAAGAAACTAATAAAATCTAATTGAACAATTATTTATTTTATGTTAATATAAATAATATTATATTTACATTTTATATAACATTATTTTTATAGTGTATATATAATAATAATTTAATAGTTATGTAATATATAATGTAATTGTTTTTTTTATCAAAAACAGGTTTATTCAACTATGTTTACAATAAAAGAAAAAATTATAAAATAACATTACATTTGGCAATACATTTATAAACCATTAAATTACTTAATGTCCAATATTAATAAGATTCCATGTGGAATTTACTATTAAGTGAGGAGCTAACTTCAAATCTCTTTCTTTGATATCTTTTAATTTTTGTAAAAAAATTAATGTTGGATCAGGTATAACTGACTTGAAGATTAGGAAGCATTTGACAAACCATAGACAGAAAGTGATGAAAGTTGCACTTCTTATAATTGCAAAATCCCCATAAGCAAAACCTTCTATGAGTGTGTTGATAATTGGTTGTTTTGGTGTATAAATTTGATTAATCAATATTCTACAGCCCTGAAGAGAGGAACAATCATTGAAAATGTGAAATATGGTATCATCCTCCCTATGGCAGAGTGAGCAAACAGGGTCCAAAGATGAAAAAACCTCTATACATCACAAGAAAGTGGCTTGTTGGAAGGGCATTGAGATTTAGCTTTAGAAGAAAGTCCAAATATTTTGGCTCTAGATTACATCTTTTATATTTCTTTATAATGGCAAAGTTTGTACAGGTGAGAATGTTATGATCTGGGATAATTGTTGAAAAAAAAGAAGAAGATAGGCATCCCAATAATGAAGTTTCGTTGGTTTTATTTGAGTTAAAGGTGTGAGAATTTTTGCAATGTCAATTAAGACTTGTGTCAGCCAACCATCATTAATTGGAGGTGGAGTATCTGTAGGATGAATAGATAGAAAAGGTGAGTCATCAGGAAAAATCCCATTAAGTCTTGTAATGAGGTTATTTGATTTCTGTAGACAAAGAACCTGAAGTGAATGCAGTGATAAGCCATTAAGTCTTGTTGATCTCTGCACTCTTCTTAAGCTAATAGTAACAGTTTTAACTTCCACATTAATCCAGAGCAAAGAGATTTTATATTCTGGATAAATTTTGATGAGAATTTAATGAATGGCATGTAGTAAGAAATTCTGGGGAACAGTAACATGTTGAGAAGGGCTGCTTTTGCAAATAATGATGTATAAACTTTTGAAAGTGAATCAATTATTTTTCTTGCAGAATTCATGATAGTGTCTTGTATTAATTTCCTCATTGCTGCATGAGACTCATTGGTAAGCCCAAAAATTTTTGTGGCATAGCTGTGAAAAGGGATGGAATGTATTTTCCAGATGAAAGTCTCCATACAGCAGATTTTCTAAGGTTAAACGCAAGACCTGACTCTATGGTGAAATTGTCCATAATTTGAATTAGTTTCGGTATGAACTTTCTAGATGGCAAGAACAGCCACATCATCCATGTAGGATATGTGCTGAATGGATTTATTGATATCAGGAATGTACAATCCAGGAAGATTAATCTCTAAAGATTTAAGGAATGGATTTATATATAGAATGAAGAGTAGGGGAGTAAGCGGAAAGCCCTGTGAATCAACTTGGTAGGTGTGAATGAGTTTGAAATTTTGCAATTTAATGAAATTGCAATATGTCTGTTTAATAGAAGGTTAGTAATGATGTTCATTATACCTGTGGGGATGTTCAGACCACTTAGAAGATGTATTAGTTGAGGAATTCTGCTTGAGTCAAAAGCAGCTGAAATATCAAGTTCAACTATTGGCTTTGACTTTTTATTTTTTCTTGTATAATCCGTAATTAACCTGAATAGGCAGAGTGCCTCAGCTGTGGAACTACCTTTCTTTGCAAATTGAAAACTAGAGATAAATGGAAGAATGAGATTTTGAATTTTATCTTTGATAATTGCTTCAATCAGTTTGATAATCAATGGAGTCATCAAGATTGGTCTAAGGTTCTCCAGAGGCGATGGGATAATAGCACTCTTAAGAAATGGGACCATTGCAATGGGATAGAGTTGATCAATTGTAAGGGGACCTGAGGCAAGTAGATCAATCATTCTACTCACTATTGGTACTGTGAAGGCTTCAAGATGTTTGAACATGAATTTTGGTATTCCATGGATTCCAGGGTGTATTATATCAGGCATGGATGAGAGTTTAGCTCTAATATCATCATTACATATACCATGAATTGTCTCACAAGAATATATAGATGTATCAAGCACCAAATTCTGTGAAAAATCTACTACCTTGTATTTATAATGATTTAAAATTTGTAAAATCATGCCATTACCCGAGAAAATTATATTATTCACCGTGATTGCTGATGTAATTTTAGACTTACTTTGAAAACCCATAGCCCACCTTATATATCCCCTTGAGAAGTTATGAGGTTTAGAGAGATAAAGCCTAGCCTTTTTAGTTATATATGTATATATATTATATATGAATACATATTATAATATATTTTTCATAAACTTTAATTTCATAAAATAATAAGTATTTAATTATATTAAAATACATTTTATATGACAATATTTTTTAATAGAAAATAATCTTATATTTAAAACATCGACTTGCCAAAAAAAAGGCGAGTCATAAGAAATTATTATTATTATTATTTTAATATTAAATATTTAATTAAATGTATAAATCATTTAAATTATTGTTCAAATTGAGCCATCTGTCAAGTGACAAATTTTAACTACTCTAACTAAATATAATAGTAGGTATGCAGCTAGGAAAATTATGATTTTTTTGATATTTTCAGCAAAATATCTTGTGTAAGAAGATCTTTGGTTTAGAAAGGTTTGATTAAAAAATTGCAATGACTCAATATTTTGTGATTGATCAGATGAGGGAAAGAATAATAATGATGTAATTCAGAAGGTAAATACGATTAGTGATTTGAAGGATCATGATATTTTTAAAAAAAATTTTTTGTTACTAGCTAAGCTAGTAACATAAAGGAATAAGATTAGGAGTCCTCAATGTAGAAGCATTATGTGGTGACAGAATTTCAAGTACATAAAATCATACTTACTTATTAAAGCTGCTACACCTTTTCAAATTTATGTGTTCTGCCCATAAATTTCTAAACTTGCAATCCCATCAAATAAACCCTGCGATCTCATAAAAAAAATAAACATTGAAACTTCTGACAAAGTTAAATGATAAATTTGTACACAAAAAATAATAAAAACATTATTACAATGCTAAATAAAAGCAGGTAATTATGAGATTTTGTTTCATTGTGGTAATTATGATAGTTAATAAAAATAGTTACATGTACGTTTTTAAAAGCCATCCTCCTCTCCCACACAAGATACAGCATTGTGCCTTTGCAATAATGGCCAAGGCATGAAATTACAAAATGGACACAAAGAAGATCATGCTTTCATTTACATTCTGGATAATATTAAAAAAATAGTTCACCTCATTGATTCTGTTTTAATAAAAATTTACAATTTTTTTTTCTCTGTAAAGTGTATAAAAGTGAAGTATGATCTGCTGGCTGTGTAAAGAAGATGGCACTTTCATTTGCATTCTGAACTATATCAAGTAAACCAGTCCATCTCATTGATTCCATTTTAATAAAAGGTGAACAATTTTTTTTATGGTTTGATAAAAGTTTACTAATTTATTTTTTAACAAAATAAATGTACTAAGAAATTTCTTAATCTAAATCCTGTGTAGCTATTATATCATATAAACAGTACTTTAACTGTTCATTTTTTAAAAATCTGATGAAGACATACGTTTCTTTTTTTTTTGATCTGTCAATTTTTTACTTTTTTGCAATAGTTAATAGATATATATATATTTTTATTTTTTCTTTGCTTTACTGTCCATTTTGTATTATTATTTTTGTAGTTAATATATTTATTTAAGTGATAGACTAGATGTGGTATTTTATTTATTTTGCTTATGTAGTTTTATTTTTTTTAGTAATTTTGCTTTAGTGCCTGTTTTATCATTTCATGCTAGAATTAATATACATAGTATTGTTTTAATTTTAAGTAAAATTGTGGGAATTTCTGACTGTGTGTGCGATGGAGAATGCTGCACCGTACACAGGGATAGAGGTGAGGATGGCATTGATAGCACAACATGCCCTTTTTATTTAGCCTAATAATGTGTTATTTTTATTATTTTTGTATACAAATGTATATTTTTCATATTGTTAAAAATGTTCTTTTTCAGATTTAATCTGGTATAATTAGTGTTACATATTTGAACTGCTATGCATTTTCTCATATGTAACAATCTGTCGATACCTTTCTAAATCTTGTAAAAATGTCATGAATTAACTTGTATATATGGTCTGTTTTTGATAAATTTATCATTTAAGTTTGTCAGAAGTTCCAGTGTACACCTTATTTGATGACTCCAGGATTAGAAAGTTATCGATGGACTGATATGGATGTGAAAAAGTGTAATATGTAAGTACCCATAGAATGTATATAGGCATACCTAAATGTTTTTCTATATATTCTTATCATGTCATCAAATGTGATATTGAATACTTGAAATTAAAATATTTATAAATTAAAAAGAAAAAAAGTAATTATTTAATGTTATATTATTGTATTTGTTATACTTTGATCAATTTTGTATTACAAGTTATATTTAATTTTGTAAGTTTTGACGTTAAAAGAGTTTTTCCCCTTGTGTTTTCACAAGAATAACTTGAAAATATGGCTTTTGTCATTTAATGTGCTTGATGAATATCTTACCTTTTTTTTATTCATTTATTTCTATAAAATCAATGGAGATTAAAACACACATATTAAAATAAAACAAATTAATGTAAAACAATTTTTTTTGAAACAATAATTAAATATCTATTTATCTATCTATATGATCGTTTTTATCTGCTCACCTATTCTATCCATGCTTCTGTGTATTCATCTATGTCTATTTATGCATGTCTAGTTATCTGTTCATCTATCTGTCTGTCAATCTCTTTAATTATCTATTTATCAAAATATATTTCTGATTGTCTGTCTATTAATCTATACATTTACCTGTTTGTTTATTATCTATCTATCTACTTATCAATTTATCTCCCAATCTAATTATATAAATTTACTATATAATGCTTGAATCAGAGCAGCAAAATTTGTGGCCCTTTGGTATTAGACCTGCAACATAGGGAATATAGATCTTTTTACACCTGCAATAAATGTGTAATGTTGTGATGATGTCAAATTGAAAAGAAATAATCCCTGTGATGTTATTCGATCTCATGTAAAAATATGTTTATCTTTATCAACTGGTCTTTTTTTTTGTAATATTTTGACATTTACAGTTATTGTCCAGATTTTTTTCTGACAACAGGATAAATATTTAATAAAAGTCTTACAATAATTTATATTTCTTTATTTTTGTGTACCCCCCCCCTTTATTTTCTTTCTTTAAAAAAAAATGTTTATTAGCATTTTTGTGGGAATCCCAGCATACTCTGTGCAATCATGTGTTCAATAAAATTTCATTTTGGGGGGGAATTTTTCAGTTCAAATCTTCATTTTATCTGTATTATAAGTTAATGTCAAATTTGTGGTTTCAATGCCACAATTCCTTTTATATATTACACAGTAAGTAGCGTATGTGTATATTTTATGGGTTTTTGTAAATAATATTTAAAAAAATTATAATTTAGAGATTGTTTTGATGAATATTTAAAGTAACATTTTTTTGCATAATGGCATCATTTATTTAAGATCGCAAATCAATTTTTTTTTTTGGTTTAAAATGTTGTTTTTAATATTGATTTATATATTGTTATACATATTAAAGTTAGTGTGAAAGTCGTATATATTTGTGTATGGCAAATCAATATTTTTTAAAAAAATACTCTTTTTTTAATCTCAATTTCTTCCTCAAAATTGTTTTAAAATCATTTTTTAAATATTCATTTGTTTCTCAAAATTTGTTTTAAAGTGCTGTTTTTAATATTTTTTTATACTTTAAAAATCATTTTTTTAATATCCACTTGTTTCTCAAAATTTGTTTTAAAATGCTGTTTTTAATATTATTTGTTATCAATAGATGGAGCTTTACCAAGACCTCCAAACAAGTGTATTTTTGTTTACATAAACGTCAGAGTCAGAATTCACTGTCTCTTTCATTGGCTCCACCTTCAGATCAGCTGATTTCAAGCTGATTTGCTATCA
Source organism: Epiperipatus broadwayi (assembly GCA_028023455.1). NCBI lineage: Eukaryota > Metazoa > Onychophora > Udeonychophora > Euonychophora > Peripatidae > Epiperipatus > Epiperipatus broadwayi. The sequence goes on along the minus strand of JAQFVV010012440.1, from coordinate 7,719,446 downwards.
TCAATGAAGGATAGGAGTTAGAAACTAGACCTAAACACTAACTCCAAGCGTTTATGCAACAAGTTCCTATCAGTTTGCAAGCATGAATTTTTTAGACATGTAAATGTCTTCAAACTCAGCTTATCAAGCCAGATAGTTATATGGGTCTGATATCAGTTCAGTTTCACCACATAGTCAAAGCTTCTGCAATATATATCATTGCAAAAAACTTCAAAGGTACATTTATGAAAAACAAAAACAAAAAAAATTCATGCTTGCAAACTGATAGGAACTTGTTGCATAAACACTTGAAGTTAGTGTTTAGGTCTAGTTTCTAACTCCTATCCTTCACTGATGATAGCAAATCGGCTTGAAATCAGCTGATCTGAAGGTGGAGCCAATGAAAGAGACAGTGAATTCTGACTCTGACGTTTATGTAAACAAAAATACGCTTGTTTGGAGGTCTTGGTAAAGCTCCATCTATTGATCATAAATACAAGCGATAGCAAGTTTACATATATAAAACTTGTTTTTTATTATTTGTTATACTTTAAAAATCAGTATTTTTATTATCCATTTGTTCCTTAAAAATTATTTTGAAATCATCTTTTTAATACCCATTTGTTTCTCAAAATTTGTTTTAAAATGCTGTTTTTAATATTTTCTAGATTTTTTGTTATTTTTATTAGTTCTGCAACACAGAATATGTATTAGACTTTCTGCTGCACCCTTTCACATTCATATCAACCTGTGGATAACTTTGTAAATCTTGCAAAAATATCAAGTGCAAAGATCCATGTTCACATTACTTTTTTTTCCAAATTTTGCAAAAAATATGTACAAGATCCATGTACACATTATTTTAGTCAGATCAGAAGATTACAAAATTATCAGCAGATTTGTGAAAAAGCACAGCAAGTCTAGTACATGTTCTGTATTGCAGGTCTAAGACCAAAGTACCAAATTCATTATTGAATTCATGGCAAAATCTGATTGATAATTATATATATGCTTTGTGCTTATAAAAATATTCCTTTTAATAATTATATATCATTTTTCATACTTTTAACCAAATAAAATCTGATTTAAATAAAACAAGATTCTAACCTATTTAATTTGTGGATAACAATGTATAAGGGCTTGAAACAGCTGATAAAGATATCTTTTTTGAATTTAATTCTATCAGATTTGTATAAATATAATTTACAATTCAGAAGCTAATTATAATTCAATATTTTATTTCATAATGAGTTCAGTAGGGGTTTATATAATGCTTTATTTTGTGTGTGTGCATATATATTTAAATGGATTTTGTCTTTGTAAGTCACATTTGCATACATAAAGCTGAATGCACTTTTGGTGAAGTTCACTATAAACATAGCTCTTTTAAATTAATTATTGTTGCTGCTTTATTTATATTGTAATGTGATCATGCATGCATTTTATTTAAATTAGCTCATTTAAATATTGTATTTGTTAGATAATTGGATGCTGTTTTCTCTTTTGTTTTTACATTTCTAGGATTGATAATAAACCATGCCTCTTTGACCTTTCCTTTTCTGTTATCATGCTCCATACATACTAGGCTTACTGTCTGTGGGCCAAAGCGATGCCCATATTGTTTTTCATCATCCAAAAAAAACAGACTTACATTTCTAGATTTTTTTTAGAAAGTCTACATAACTGTAAGTTAAAACTAAACCATGAGTTAGCATGCCTTATATTCCAAGATTAACAAACAAGATAAAAAGATCTGCAAGCCTATTTTCAAAGTTAGTTTTTGTATACTCACTAATCTTAATAGGTTGATTAACAACACAAAAGATAAATTACAAAAAGAGAACACACCAAAGATAGTATACAAAATTTCAGGTACTGCAAAAAATCTAGAGATATTATCACAACTAGATTAGTGCAGCACAAATACTTATATAGGCATGCTAAAAAATATCTGGAATATGACTCTTTTTTGAGACCACAAAAAAGAATTTGGTCATAGTTTTGGCCCACAGATGTTTGATGGACTGTGTATGGAATGCAATGACAAGAAAAAAAAGAAAGGTCAAGGAAGTGTAGTTTATTATCAACCATAGAAATATATTAAACAAAAGAGAAAATAGTGTTCAATTATCTAACAAATGGAATATTTAAATGAACTTATTTAAATAAAAATGTATGCATAATCACATTATAGTATAAATAAACCAGCAACAACAATTAATTTAAGATAGCTGTGATTATGTTGAACTTCACCAAGAGTGCATTCAGCTTTAGGTTATATAGGTTATAAAGAAGAAAGAAACCTCCTTGTTATACAAATGTATGCAAATTTTAATATATATGTATATTTTAACAGGATGGTCATATGTAATAGATTGGAAATGTGATTTATGCCCCCATGATTAGTCACACCATATGTGACAGGATGAAATCTATATTGCCATGTTCTTATTTAAGAGCCTCACAGATTTGGACAGCATATGTACTGGGATGAACTATTCTCCTTGAGAGGTGTATTTAACTATGGTCACTCACTTGGTTTTCCAGGTAGGGCATTACACATGATAAGGCAAGTCTGTTATTTAATGATTTATCTAGGTTTTAGGAAGTGATTCCTTGCTGATTAATGATTGAGTGGGGGTAAAATTCACACTTGCATAACTTCCCTTACTTCATTTCTTCTTGATCCTCATTATGCCACAGAGTTCAAACTGAAGAAGAAGAATGTACATGTACTCTATTTCAAAGTATGATTATTCTGTATATAAAGTGTGCATTGGATAGGCATATAGTGTGATTAATTGGAAAGTAGAAAAATCAAACAACAGACAACTAATTTGATATAATATTTGATATTTAACAAATTAATTTTGATGATCCTCATTGTTCATAATTTTTTTTATAAGAAAATAGGGTTCTAGTAAACTATTAACTGTGCAGCCTTTGGTGGCACTGTTTCTAGTTAAAAACAAAGCGTTATAACATTACCGGGCCGCTAGATTTTTTTTTATCTAATACATCATATTTTGACATATGGCTGTAATTTTTTTTTTAATATTTAATATATTGTTGATGTTTGTTTTGGACATAATTTTTTTTTTTTAATATTTAATATATTGTTGTTGTTTGTTTTGGACATAATTATTTTTTTGGTTTTCATTTGATAAATTTAAAACTATAAAGGACACTTTGACCTTTTTTTTGGATCTCAAAAGTACATAATTTTTGACATACGCTTTTATTTGGGGAGGGGGGGGATTTCCATTCTAAATCTACTGTTTCTTTTTTACAGATGACTTTTATTTTTTTGTTTTGGATTCGATACATTTCAAAGTATAAGGGACAGTTTTAACTTTTTTTTGGAATATCTCAAATATACACAATTTGCTTTACATATGACTTTCTTTTTTTTGTTGTTATTTAAAATTAGAATCGACACTTTATTTTTGAATTATGTTAAAAATGAGGGGGTTTGCTGTTGATTGATTTAGCAAAAAAAATTCAAACCTGTCCAACAAACTCCGCCTCAGATGTCCGTATTTGCTTATAAACAAAAAGAATTGTTTGGTATTTTATCTTACATTTATAAATACGGGGTTTTTTTTTTGGGCGGCGTGTTTTGATTTTTTTTTTAATAATAACAAATAAAACGGGGTTTTGATTTTTTTGTTTTTTTTAATAATAATAAATAAAACGGGACTTCTTTTTTCTCTTAGATTTATAAATATGGGTTGTTTTTTTTGGCGGCAGGTTTTGCTTTTTTTAATAATAACAAATAAAACATCAAAAACAAAAACCAAAAAGTCAATCATGGTATTGTTTTTTTAACACAAAAAATATGCATGTTAACCGGTTTTGTTACATTCTGTAGGATTGATTTATTTATCTTTTTTAAGAGTCGTACAAGTTTGTTAAAGATTTTTTGTTTTCATAACAAATAAAACATCTGGTATTTTTATTCTTTTTTAACAACAAAAATCAGCTCGGGTTCATTTTTAAAATCTACTTAATGTGCTGTTTATTGATTTAAAACAACAACAAAAAACCTCTTTTTGCTTCTAAACGGAATGAATAGGTATGTCAAAAGAAGAAGTATTTTTTTTTTAAAAAAAAAATCAATCAATCAAGAGATGTCCAACAAACTACGCTGTCCCTTTTTAACACTGTCATTCTGGGTGTTAATTACATGATTTACAGATAAAAATAATCGCAAACAAAACAAATTCTTTCCAGAAAATAAATTTATTAACCACATATGACTGAAGTAAATCAACTGTAACGAATGGCAGGATGTTTTGGTCTTGCAAAAACACAACTGCCTCACTTTCTCTGCTTGGGATGTCCCACAAATATAATAATGTGGTAGACATTTTGTTCTTTTTCAACTCTCATCTGAGTCATGACAGAAACGGTATTTTTACGCAAACAACTCCAATCGTCTGCCAGAGAGCTTGAGAAATTTTATTTTGTCTTTTTTGACCCCCAAACAAGCCAAAATTATCCAAAAAAAATTTTTTTTGACAAATATCAATAATACACTGAAAATTACTAGTACACAAAAATCTTTCAGTTGGGAAATACAGAAAATCATAAACATCAACAAATAAACACTTGAAAAAGATGACAATGCTCACGCTCTCATCTTAAATACTAGGGACAATACAAATTCTGTCAATATGCATAGGAATTCAACCCACAATGAAGTTAACGGCAAACTATACGATCATAGTATTGCTAGTAGACGTAGTGTTATTGAACGTGGAAGAATTGGCCGTGTATTATAACCACTACTATACGATCTACTCATATATTAATGATCACTCGTATATTAGCTGTAGGTTTGGCCGCGAAAGCGGTATAATTCTGTGTTTTTACACAGAAACAGCGCCACCAAAGGCTGCACAGTTAATAGTTTACTAGAACCGAAAATGGTGTATGTATTTAATATTTAATGATTGTATAGGCATGATCATCTTTTGTGTTTATTAACTATTTACTAATCCATACCTTTGATCCCTACAAAGGATAGCCATTCACCATCCTGATTTAATAATTTCAACTTTGTATTAAATACAATATAAAAAAACTATATTTTAATAATTAGCTCTGCTAACTAAAATTTCTACCATCAGTTACTCATTAATTTGTAATCTGTCTATCCATATTTTATAATTTGTTGAAGGTAGTTCTTATATTCTGAACTCCCTCCTATTCTGGTGTCATATAAATCCATGATAGAACACATAAGTCATTCAAAGGTTTAGTTGTACATTCTGAATAACAAATAATTAATAATTAAGTTAATTGAACACAAACATTGAACATAAAAAATATTGTAACTGTCAAAGGGTGAGTGCTTAATGTTGAATAAAAGTAAAGTCTCACCGTTTAAGTCAGTACATTAATGTATTAATTGGCAAGCAAGTTTGGAAGTCTGTACCAAAATTTTATTATTAAATGAAAATAAAAAAATAGAATTGATGGCTCCCATCCCTCTAGAATAATTAATGGTTGGATAGATTGACTCTCTGTTTCAAAAGAAAGAAATCAATTTAATAAGTGAAATAAGAAAAAAAAAGAATATAAAAATATAATTTGGGATGTTAATCCAGCATAGTCTAGCCATAGTTCAAAGTCTTGTAGTTCAAATTGAGAAACATCCAAGTATCTTTGCCTTTAGGAAAGTTCCTTTGCATGAATTGGATGGTAGTTCATTGGATAGTCTTCAGTCACCATCTGGATCTTCATGTTGGTGACTCAGCTTCTTTTATAAATGACCTTTCCTGTGCTGAGATAATTTCTTTATTTGATTGTAGTATGATTTATTATTTTCTAACTTAAAACTTGAGTTAAAAGTATAAGCTTTATGGAATTAAGGTGGGTTCTTTAATCAACTTCCTCAAATTGCAATTGTGGTGGCTTATGAACTTTAAAGGATAGTTAATATGACAAATAAATTGATCTTAAGAATTTATCAAGTAACTTTTCTTAAAGATGTAATTTATTTGCCTTCCTGTTTTCTTAAAAATAACTAAAGTGTTCTATATTGTCATATTTTATTTATTGATGCATGAGTTTTAAGTTTGCACTTTGCTTTCATTGTTGCCATCATTTTGATTTTTATAGAATTTTATTCTGGATTAATAAACACACACACAAAAATTTAACATTAATGATTTCTTTCTTTTTGTTTTTCTGAGATTTTTGCTTTCTTGCATTTGAGGATCTAATCAGTATATCAATAATATAATTTTAACTGATAATTTTATACAAACTTAATCAATAATGTGCTTTTGACATTGTTGGTGGTAATGGTTATGTGGTCGGTTTTAATGTATCCTTACATCCCCCTACACACACACTTAAGGGATTAAAATAAATATAATTTAATTCTTAAGTTTAATTTTTTTTTTTAGTTATTCGTGGGCAGCTTGATACATGCATATTTACACGTTTTATTACACTAAAAAGGGCACAAATGTAGTGATGTACTTTAAAATTTTTATTATTCCCCCTCCCATAGCTATTTATTTTAAAAGAATAAATTTTATAATTTTGATATTAAAATCCCCAGCATATATCATATATGATATAAAGAGGTTTTGGAAATCTGCATTGAAAGGCATATAGAATACATTGAATATTTTGCGACTTCTACAAATATTGCATCATTTGCTAATCTACATTACATATATTTTTTTAGTACATACATTATTAATATATAGGTATATGAGCACAGACTATGTCGAAAAAATAAATAATCACCAATATACATATTTCATGCTAATCCAGCAATCATCAGTTGGTCCAGATTATCATTTCTACACATATATGCCATAAGTGCTCAGATATATATTAAGATAGCCAATCTTCATACTTTAATGGACAGGCTTCAATCCACTCCACACTTCAACCATTCATTCAATTGAAAATATGATGATGGAATGCTCAAAGGCCATCCTGAGGCTGAGATTCTTGTCACACCCATATTGACCTAAAGTCAATCGGACCCCTCATATACAGGACATAAGCCATTTAATACATATTCAAGATATAGGCAGACATTTCTACTATGCAATAACTGACATACAGGCTATTTATACCTGTGTCAATATATGTAATATATAGGGTATATGGGCACAGACTTTCACAAGACCCACCACTCACCACTCTATCTCATGTCACACTTGAACACATATATGTTGAAAACATAAATAATCACCCAATATACATATTTCAGTTATTACATAGTAGAGATGTCTGCCAATCCCTTGTATATGTATTAAATGGATTATGTCCTGAACATGAGGAGTCAGATTAACTTTAGGTCAACATAGGTGTGACAAGAATCTCAGCCTCAGGGTGGCTTTTGAGCATTCCATTATCAGATTTTCAACTGGATGGACGGTTGAAGAGTTGGAGAGTGGAGTGCATTTAAGCCTGTCCATTAAAGTATGAAGATTGGCTATCTTAATATATATCTGAGCACTTATTGCATATATGTGTAGAAATGATAATCTAGACCAACTGATGATTGCTGGTTTAGCATGAAATACATATATTGGTGATTATTTATCTTTCAACATATATGTGTTCAAGTATATCAGTGATATGAGATAGAGTAGTGCGTCATGTCAAAGTCTGTGCTCATATACCCTATATATTACATATATTGATATAGGTATATAATAGCCTATATTTCAGTTATTACATACATTATTATAAAATATTTTGCACATTCAACAAAGCTATTTTCAGCAGATCCTTAGATACATAATAAACAGAACTGTTTTCTAAGATATTGTACTATTTTATTACTAATGTGAATAATACTGGATTTAACTTAAATTGCTGTGTAATTAGTGTTTAAATAAATTCTTATTCTAGCAATTTAATTTGTTATAATTGATGTTTTATTAGTTATATACGTAATTCGATGTTGACATGAATATTTCTACTGGAAAAGATGCGTAATAATTTTTTTTAAAATCTTTCTATCTGTAAAAATAGGCGCGCGGGGGAGGGGTGATATTTATGCAAAAAAAGATTAGCAGAAAGATAATTTTAAAATAGATTCTGATCATACTATTGCGATTATGGAATATAAAATAATTAGATATCCATTTACTAAACAATATCAATTAGATGGACAGTTGGTTATTGTCTAAAAAGCGCTAAGGTATTTAGGAAAAAAATCATTTACTGAATAAAACAGCCAAGCATTGATGATAGAGTGGTCAGCACAGCTGCCTTACAAGCAGTTGACCCGGGTTAGCTTCCCGACCGATACTATGACACATGAAAAAAAAAAAAACATGATTTGAATTTCAACTTTAGATCAAGGTATTGCAGTTAAATGTTTCTTATTATTAAAACAGAGTCCATTTTAAATAATATTTATTAGTTTTTTTACTAAAAAAAAAAATCCAGTAGCATTTATGATTGATATCATTTATCTATTTTTATTTGATATATATTTTTTATTTTTCCAATTTGATATAAATTGTCTTTGCAATCATTTTCCTCCTTTTTCATTCAATTCCTATTTCCTTTTTATAATAAATTACTTTTATAAATTGCTTGTGAAATGAGAGACAAATCAATTGAAAAAATAAATGAATTCCACCTTCTAATATTTAAAAGTATTATAGTAACTAGATTTTAAATGAACACATATTATATATATATGTTAAATTTTATATGCCATAAGTAGCACGCTCTTAAGTTTGATAGTATTGAAAAACTGTCAGGCTACATATGATATATTATTATAAGAGGATAATAGAGGCAAACTTTTAAAAGTAGTTATAAAATACAGTACATCATTATTAGTTTTTGCCTTAAAACGATCTTAACACTAAGCTAAAGACACTACCAATATTTAACAAAAAAATAATACTGTAGCTAGTTAATTAAAATAAGAAGCTTAATAAACATACAATAAACTGCTGCAGATTAAAATTTCAATGAAAAATGAATAAATATTAAAATAAATTTAAAAAAAATAATAATTCAGGTAATATTCAAATTGGCGGGAAAAAAACATTGTCCCAGACCACATTTATATGAGATGTTTCAGAAAAGACATTCCATTTAGATTCATATTCTCTTTATTTGAATTAAAACTTTTTTATGGCAAAGACGTATAAGTTATTAATAATTTTTCATTTAAAAATGTTCTGTTAAGATGAATTTTAACTATCATTTAAAATAAAAATCGCCTCACATTGGCTCCATATATGAGAAAATGATATTTTAAATTGGATATAATTGTGATTATTAAAAATTATAATTATGAAAGCTTTTAATTAATATATATATATGTATATTGATAAAATTATTTGTATTTATTATGTAATTAAATGTAAACCAATAATATATATAAGCTCATGTCAATTCTCTAGTTATTAGGATTTGAGTAATAAGTTTTTATGCAGGATAATGCAATTTATTATGAAGCACAGAGTCACTTATTAAAAACCTGTAACTAAATTGCCAAAATATATAACTAAAAAAGAGAAAACAATTGGGTTACAAGTCTTTACATTTATTAATTCATATATACTAATTCGAAAAATTTCTTTCTCTTTTATTGATTTTATCATAAAATTATATAAAAATGTTTTAAATATTTACACAAAAAGGTAAACTTTACATAAATTTATTTTATTTACTGCTTAACATGCTTTTGACAATTTTGTCATATTTATAGCATTTCCACTTTTTAGGGGTCTATATAATATTTACAGCATTTATATTTTCTCAAGGACTTCATTTACCTTTTTTGTGTAAATATTCAAAACATTTTATATAATTTTACAATTCATATATACAAAACCATATCTTAGAACAACAACATCATGGCTTGAAAAAGATATGTCTTTTGGTGATTTTGATGTTAAATAGGCTTTATGCTCAGACCTCAAATATAGTTCTAATTACAATAAACAAATGCCTTTTTAATATCTAAAAATATACTCATTATAAAAATCTTTTAGTAACATAAAGTAAAATTAGTTTATTTTATTTTCAGTATGACATAAATCATTCCATAAAGGGTCAAAATTCAACATTTTAGATTGACTAACTTTGTTTCAATATAAAAATACCTTACTTCACCATTCATGTTTTTTTGTAAATATTAATATCAATCTTCAAACATAATTATGGGTTTAAAAATGACTACACACACACCAAAAAGTATATATATCACATACATCATCATCATCATATCAACCATTATCAGTCCACTGCAAGATGAAGGTCTCTCCAAGTTCAATCCATCTTCTCCGATCTTTAGCTTCTCTTCTCCATATCACCGCTGCACACTTTCTTATTTCATCCACCCATCTTACATGTAGTCTCTTTCTGGGTCTTTTACAATCTCTTGGAATCCAGTTTAAGATTTCAATTGTCCCTCTATTATCTCTTATCTCTTCTAGCAATATGTCCAGCCCAACTCCACTTCAGTCTTTTAATTTTTTCAATGAGGTCAGTAACACCTGTTTGTTCTCTTACCTATATATTGCATTTTTGATCTTTTCTTGTTACTCCTAACATGCATCTCTCCATATTTCTTTGAGTGGTCTGAAGTCTCTGTATTGCTATTCTATTAAGTGTCCAAGTCTCAAATCCATAAGTAAGAACTGGTAAAACACATTTATTAAAAACCTTCCTTTTCAAACACATAGGCAAATTTCCTTTTAGTATCAAATTATTTCTACCAAAAGCACTCCAACCAAGTTTAATTCTATGATTATTTTCATCCATTATGTTTCCATCTGTATTAATAATCTGACCAATGTATTTGTAACTATTAACTTCTTCTAACTCATCACAATCAATCTTTATTTTCATATTTTGAGAAAATCCATTAAACATTACTTAGTCTTTTTAACATTTATCTTTAGTCCAACTTTCATCTGATAACTCCTGCAACATTTCCTGCAGCTTTAAAGCATTATTTGCAAAAACTACTACATCATCTGCAAAATCTAAATGACTTAAATAATCTCCATTTACTTTCACTTCTTTATCTTCCCATTTTAACCCACAAAATACTTCTTGCAGCACTGCTGTAAAAAGTTTTAGAGATATGGAGTCACCCTGTCTTATACCCTTCTCAATGTTGACTTTCCCAGTATCATTATGTAATTTAATTGTTGCTGTTGTATTTTTATAAATATTCTTTAAAATATGACAATATCCTGGATCTATATCTTGATGATCCAATGCTTTAATCACTGAAGAAAGTTTATAGAATCAAATGTCTTTTCATAATCTACAAATCCAAAGCATAATGGCAACTCATATTCATTTGTCCTTTCTATAACTTCTCTCAATACCTGGATATGATCTACTGTACTAAAACCACTTTTAAATTCAGTTTGTTCTCTTGGTTGGTAGAAATCACATATATACAGACCAAAATATATTAATAAAAGAATTTTTTTGATACAAAATAGATTAATAATAATTAATACTCTTCAAATGGTTAAAATAAATAGGTAAATGAATATGATAAAATATGGAAGTTATAATTTATATATTTTGAGATAAGAAAATCTAGTCAATACTATTACACCTATTTTTATAATAAAGTTTATTATCAATTTATGAAATTAATTCAATAGATTACTGTAATATGCTTATGTAGCATATATTGACCAAGCATATCTTACAAATTAATAAAACAGAATGAAATACAAATAAATATGAAATATCAAAATATATAAACACAAAATTATATATATATTTGCCATAAGTTAAATATATATTATGGCTTTATACAAAAAATAATAAGAATAAATTCAATTGCATATATAACTAGATATGAGAACATCTCTTTGAAGTGTACACTAATTTTTTTTTTTAAGTTGCTTAATCCTCAATCTTGAAATATTCTTGATAATTGTTCAGTATTTCATTATATCTTTTTCCAATGATGTTGTTTTAATTCCCTCAGAATTCTTTTCATCAACTTTTTTCCTAATGATATTATGTAAGATGATGATATTATTATTAGAATGCTGGTGATGATGATAATGGTTATTCTTTCAGATAAGCAGATATGACCACTAATTCTATACATTTATTATTTATATGCCATATTTATTTTCAAATGATTTTCTCTTTCAGGTCACGATGCACAAAATATCATACACTTATTAGTTTATTGAAGAAAAACGTAGAGATGAAAAATACAAAGGCTGTTTTTCTAGCTACTCGTGTTGAATAAAACATTGTCAATAATACTGAATTCCATAATTTTAATGGATAGAAAGACAATAATATTTACAACCTTCCTTGTGGTTATTTCTTTAGTATATTCTGTTCACTATTTTAGAATCAGTATTTGTTTTATCAATATCAGTTTTTTCAGCTTTAACACACCAGCTTCTTAGCCGCTTCTTAGCTTATTTCTAAAACAAATAAAAAAAAAAACCTTTACATAGTACTTACTTTTTCTGATTATTATATTAAAAGCATACTTTTCAAAATAACATATATGAGATGTTGATTTGCGCTTCTTTTACATCACTATGATTAACCTTTGGGTTATATTGCTCCATAAGCAACTTAATTGCTCTTTGAATTTGTTTATAAACTAATTGGTTCTCAAAGTAATTACTTACATCAGTTTATTTTAATTTTAATTGACTTTTGAAATTAAATAACAGCCTTTTTTCATACTGCATATTAGATTTAAGAAAAAAAAAAAACTTTTCATTTATTTTTATCTTTAACAAATATAATATTATTTATCTACAGCATAATAAATGAATTTTTAATTATTATATTCTGTTAATAAATATAATATTTTAATGTATGATTTGCATCTGCTTAACATAAGAGTGATGAGATCAAAATATTTCAATATTAACCAACAATATTTTAAATTTCATTTTATTTTTAAGTATGTAATTCAATAACTTAAATTTTCATTTTTTTTCTGTAGAGTATGTGGTAGATTATTTATTTAAGGGATGGCAGTCACATTCAAACCATCAAAGCAATCTATTGAACATACCAATTGATCTGCTGTATTCACACATTAACTAATCATAATGTTAATGTCAATGAATATATATTTTGGTAAGAATTGATCAAAGTCATCAGAAACTTCTAAAAGAAGTTTACAGAGATTTTAAAAAGACATAATATCATGAATGAAATAAGATTTAAATGAAACATATATATTTTAAAGTTGTAAGAAAATGTATGGTATTTTTGATACTTCTTTTTTGTTGTTGTTGTTGTTCTCAGAATCTATTATTTGAGAAATATAAAAATGCTTTCTATTCTAATAATTTTTTTAAAGAGCATTTAATTTATTCACCACATTTTTCTCATTTATAATATTGGCATTTTAAAAGTATCCAAGTTCTGATGAAAGTATGTTGCAATCACATTAAGACATCAGCTATATTTTTTATTAATTTACTTTTTATAGATTAATGACATGCATTCATTTTTGAAAGTTTCTGGTCCAAAATGCTCTGTGAAGTACAATTTAGAACAGTCTATTTTAAAAGGATTTAAGTACAGATGATATAATTCAAAACAAGTTTCAATCCCACACTTAGAATTTTTTATTCAAAAATCATAAGCCAAACAAATATATAGACATTGATCAACACTGAATGAATTGAATATACCCAATGAAAGTCTACATAAGATTTAATTACGTGCCACTAAAACAGAACTTATAAAATTCAAATTAAATCTGTTAATATTTAAGTTTGTTTTTACTACTTCTAGTATCATGGTTTTAGGTTCACTGTAGAAATTTGTTTATAATAGCACCACTTTTAAATAAAGCACTATTTTGATATTTTTGTAATTTTCACTTAGCATCTAAGATCAAAAGTTTGCTAAGCATTTTTTCTTTTTGGAGCATAATTCTTTTCATTTGTTTAAAAGTTTTTATGCTTTTCCAAATGTTACCAAGTTTTTATACATTGTGCAATACATATTTAACTAAATGACATGTATGCCCAGTGCCAGCGATAAAAAGAAAAGTTGTAAAAGTCTTATTTTAAACGATAAAAGTACAACATATATTTTATCATTCAAGCATATATATATATATTTAAATACTGTATAAGAAAATTAATGCAATGATTTATATTTAAATTTACAACTATTATCTAAGATTTAAAGTATTAATATATTTTATATTAAAATAATAAATGAATTAAAACTCTTGTAGATGCTATTGCAATTGCTAATTCCTATAAATAAATGCTAAAACTTTATTACTTTTCAATAATGTGCAATTATTATTATTTTTTAAATTTTAATATAAAAAAGTAAAGGCTATGGACTGAACCTTCATTATGAATAAATGTCACCATTAAATATTAGTACTTTAGATTGTATAACAATATTTATTTTTAAGTGCACATTTATCTGTCATTATAAATAAATAAATAAATTATTTGGCTAAGCAGTGTATTTTTTTGAAAATTTAATTAGATTTTACTGCATTTAATATATACTGGTCGTATCATGTCTTTTTTCTATTATACTTTCATGAATTAAAAAAAAAGAATTGAACTTAATATTTTGTGTATTTCATTGTGAACGACCCAAACACCATCAATCAAAGGGATGCCTGCTTTACAATATCGAAAAAATGGACAGGATAATGATTTGCATAAATTTACATTCATTACATTTACACATAGTAAGGGCTATGAATATGAAGTAAACATACCCTGAAAGCACTAAGATAAATGTTGTTATTTGTGAAAATTTTTATTAACTTCACCTATATACAAGGCAAAACTCTCTCCATACAGTAGTGCCACCCTGTGCCAATCAGAGTAATCAATGGATGCTATTTTTTCACCTATATACATTTAAAGCGTACCATAAGTATTTTCTTTAATGCAAAACTTAAGTCTTTAATCTTAGAGAAATTATAAAAGTTATGATGGAAGGTTAAATAAGACAGATATCTTAATTTTATTTTACTTATTCCTATATACTTTTAATATTAATATGTAACATATAACAATAACACATATGTAATATTATAAATAGAAAGCACATAATCATTTGAAGATATGCTACTAAAAATAAAATGAAAGAGATTAAAATTAATACTGACAATTTTTTAAATATAACAAGATGCACACCATATCATAAAAATGTCAATGCACTCTTACTATCAAGATTTCAACTTAAATTAAGCTTTGATTTCTAGGCTAACAGAACTCATGACTCCTTGGTTATTCTATAGCTAAATATTATGTGCAATGTTACAATATTTCTGCATAAATTATTTGTGATAACTTCTAAAGCATTGCTAAGACTAATATATAAAGATATTGAACCCTAGTTTGAAATTGGAAAAGAATAAAATTAAAAGATTTAATCTCACAATTTATTCATTATATAGCTGTAAAAAGTAACACATGAAAGAAAAAATGCAAGGATATATTAGTACTGGAATGACGATAATTAATTTAAGATAAATAGATGACATAGTAATCAATGAAGAAGATGAAGAATTATTGAAATCAACATTAGAGATACAAAATAAGGAAAGAAAGAGATATGGATTGATTGTAATCTTGGCCAAAGCAATAAAAATGAGAAAATGAAGTGAAAAAATAAAACAGACAGTGTTAAAAGTTTTATATATTTAATAAGAAATATCACTAGTATTGACAAAAAAAAAAAAAAGAAAGTTAAGAAAAATCAGATTAAGATCATGTCTGTAAGTAATGTAAATGACTTGAAAAGTGAAGGCATCAGATTACAAAGCATTTAGACCACTTGCATATTTTTTAGTGTATTATATAATTGTAAAATATAAGTGATAAAACATTCTATGAAAAGAATCTTGTCCTTTGATAAAAAAAAAACATGCTACAGAAAGTTATTGAGAAATGACTGAATGCAGTGAAAGGTTGTACAAAAAAGTGAAAGAAATTGTTTATTGTCATCAAGAAAAAGTTTCAATTGCTGAGATATGTACATTAAATGATGATTGGAAACTAAAAATCTCTAAATTTTAATATTTCACAAGGCATAATAAAAAAAGTATTCCATAGAATATTAATAAATATTTTTAAAAAATATTGTGAAACTCATTTATACTTGATCAGTTTTTGTTAAAGAGGTGATCAAAACTTGAGAGAATTGGTGGTGGTGGTAATGTCATCATCATCATCAGCAGCAGCAGCATTAATACTTGAAAATGAGTGTGGCCATTTACTGGGTCAATCTAAAAAAATAAATTGTTGCAAAAAAAATAACCATTGAATAATACTCATTTTAATATATGTGCATGTGCGTGCACACACACACACACACACACACACATATATATATATATATATATAATGCACAGAAATAAAATATGCAATAAATGTTATGGATAATCATGACCATTCTATGTGTGGAATAAAAATCAAATGTATTAATAATCAGATTTGATATCGTGTATATAGTATTTTAAGTATTATAAACTCTGAATATGCATACTATTTCAACTTTCTAGAGTCATTTAATAAACCAGCAAACAATGCAAGGCACTATTGTTTATTTACATAGATGTTAAAATTAATAGAATTTATGTACAAAGAGAGAGAAATAGAGATGGATCAAGAAAGATAAAGAGAGGTAAAAAAAAAAGAAGAGCAACAAAATAAAATTGAATTGAGAAAACTTCATTTTAAGGTGCTAGTTTTTTTTTTTTTGTAAAAATGTTATTTTAATCATTTATTCTTATACAGTTTATGTACTAAAAATAAATGGTATTAAATAATTCTGTTTTAACATATTAATAAATACTTCTGATTTGTTTAGTATATCTCTATGCCATTGAATGGTATCATTGACCATTAAATAAAGCTAGAGTCTGTTATAATGCTTTCTTTATTTAGGATAGAGAGTAAATTCTCATTATTGTGATTTTAGACTCTCAGAGTATCAATGACAATAGAATCCAAGAAATCCTTAAAGCCCTTACTGGAGTACTATTAATAAATAAAGTTTTTTCACCTTATTAAGGATTGTTTTAAATAACTCATTTTGTTCAAATGATTGGCAAATATAGTGAATGATTTTTTAAAGTTATAATGGAAATAGATCAGTAAGTGATTAAGATCAGGTGTAACTTATAATAGCAAGGCATGTGGGATAGCATAGCAACATTTTTTGTAATTTAGAAGACAAATCTCCAATTTTGCTGAGACTCATTTACTCAGGTTGGATTTGTATGTATATTATCAACTTACAAAATAAGTGGTTGCCTCAGATTGATTATTATTTTTCTTCGATATTTTTTACGATTTACATAGATATCATTTAATTATTTAATTATTCCAGATGCTTTTTTTTCAGTGTCTATGGTACACAATGAACAGTACTTTTCCCCAGAGTCAAACAACTATTTATTTCCAGTATAACTTTCCATGCATCCATTGAATAAATAGAGTAATCCTGTTAGTTATGATATATGATAAATACATCCATCCTCAATAATTTTATCATAGAACTGATGAATTAATAACAGATTCTTACACTTTCATTGACATAAGCTATTACTAATAAATTTAAAATCCTTCTTACTTTATACTGATCTTAGACAAAAAGTTAAGATGCAGTATATATACTATATAAATATAAAATTTGCTTTGATCAGAGGACTTAATTTTGTATAATCGAACAGTTTGTTACTCAGATCACATAACATTTGAGGCATAATTCATGAGTCTTAAACTTCAGAGTTCGCTATTCTATCACTGCACTGAACCATGCAGGACAATATATTCATACATAATCAATAATTTTTTTTATTGAAACAAAAAATAATCTCAATGTATACAAAATCCATAAAGAATATTGACTGATTTCTTAATTTTTTTAATTCAAAATTATTTCTTTTATATATATGTCTGCATATTCTAGAGCTAATTATTTTTAATGTAGTTATTTAATTTGTATAAAATGCATTTTTAAAGCGCAAAATGATATTAAAGATAATTACTTGATGCAAATTAGTTTATTCACTGAAGTTAATGTAAGCATTACTAAATTAAAAAAAATACAAATTAATAATAAATTAACTTTATGTTATTAACTTTTAAGTTCTTTTTCTCTCTTCACCAACTGTGCGTACAAACATATTTATGTTTATCGATTAATTGTTAAAACTGCTAGAAAATAAGCCTACCATAATTAAACAAAAACTATTATAATAAAGAAAGAAAAAATTTAAGTACTGTATATCGTTAAATACGAATAATATAATAGCTTAGTAAGTTTTTAAATATAAAAATATATTATCAAAGAGAAAACTATAAAAAGAATTCTGAAAGAATTTAGAGAAAATATGGCAATATAATTTACAATCATAGAGAGGATGGATTAGATAATTTGCTTCCAGTGAAAAATAAATGAATGAAAAAAAAAGTTTGCTGTTAACTGAAAAGAGTCCCATTGATTCTTCTTTGAGATCTTAAAGGAACTGAGCAGGAAAACATCCTTATGTTCAATCAATACATTCTTGTCATTGCAGCTGTCATCTCTATACATATACAGCATAAAGTCAAAATATAACAAAATTGTTGCAACTTTAAAAACCAGTAAAAAGAAACACAGTTGATTACCACCATAATGAAAAAAATTAGCAAAATGAATGATCTGAAATATTGTAACATAGTGTGTTGCATTGATAATTGTGATAAGTCCTTTAAAAATTCTTAAGAGTTATTGGTTCTTATGAGCATTTTTTCACCTACTGATCTAAAATAGTTGTTTTATTTTATTATTTATAATGCTTTGATATGCATTGTCAACATACACTACTTCAATAATAGTTATTTAAAAAATATATATATAAACAAAAAATAAACATACTGAAATTTGTAAAATCAGTAAATTTCATGATTTGGCAACGACTATTTTTTTTGGTGGTGGAATACTGTACATAACCATGTTTATTAATATTTCTTTGGGCTAATTTGAAGGCACACATTTATTTTTATTCTTTCTAAACATTAATATGATACAGTATTTCATGTACTAGAATGTTTTCTAATCATAAAGCCAAAAGTTTTATGCAATTTAAGAAAATGAATAAAGTGTCAAGCAATAAAATGAAAGTTATTGATTTAGTAGTAAAAGAAATGGGTAATGGCAAGTAGGGGAGACAATATTGATTTCAAGATCGATGTGGACTTAAAAACATCAAAACAACAAGAAAGGGCATAATCTGCTGATAACAAGAGTGCTATTACGTTTTTGTAGAGGAAAAAAGTTATAGAAAAAAAAATAATTGCAATGAAAGTTTGCCACTTTTCCATTCATTTTTTTGGTTGCCTAGTGGTTAGCATAGCTGCCTTCCAAGCAGCTGGCCTGTGTTCACTTCCCAATCAATGCATTTGATGTATGAAAATAAAAATATGATACAGTAAGATTTTCATTGTATTTATTTTTTTGAGTGAATGAATGAGAATGAATAAAGACAGAAAATATATATTAAATGTGCTTCCTTATTAATAGCTACATTATTTTTTAAATTTTGATTTATGTAACTATACACCTAAAAAACACAATGAGAGACTTGGAACAAAATATAGTGGATAACATGCCTCTACTATATTTTACTTTTTATTTATACAAGAATATGTTAAATAAATATTTTTGACCAAAAGTAATAATATTTAATCTGCAACTTTTAGAAACATTTTAAATCTCTTGTGACAAAAAAAAAAGGATTTAAAATGCTTAACTAGACATCACTTTCCGTGTTTATGATTGAGAAATTCAAAATGAATTAGAAGATGTTAACAATATAATTAAAAAAATAATATTAGAATAAATTCAGTTACAACTTTTATTTCTTTAATTTTTTTCAATTTTTGCTTAAGAAAATATTAAATTAATAACATCATAATATTATTTTTAAAAAATCATAAAAAAGATGTGTCAAATAATTTATTATAGAATGAGTTTAACAATTATATAGTATATTCTTCAGTTTTCTGAAAATGATATTAAATATATTATTGCATGGGCATATCTAATTTACAGTAAGTAAATAAAGTGAATGAATAGCTGCAGACATCCTAAAGAGAATGTTATATATTTGAACATAGATTTTGCAGAAAAAAAGTAAACCCCATTTCCATCATATAGATTATCTCAGAGATATCCTAAAGTATGCAATATTAATTCTTTTTATGAAAAGATATACTTAAGAATAAAATACAATGAAGTTACTGCTAGATACATATTGAAATTTTTCAGGAGCAAACAGTTTTCTGTGAAAGAAGTTAAGGAAGAACATTGCAAGATGTCAAATTAAGCAGATTGAAGAACTAAAGTTCAAAAAAGCAATATATGTAATCATATTTTTGTATCATAGATTGGTTTGTATAATAGTCTTTTATGTTTGTTCTTTATCTCCCCCCCCCTTCACCTAGGGTTTATTTATGAGAGGTTGTTTATCAATGATGACACCATTTTTAAGATCCAAATGAGAACGTTTTTAAATGAAAGGTGAATTTTTGACTTTTAAATTATTATAATATGTTCTATTTTGTCTTATAATATACGACATATCACAAAATCATTTCAATAATTTTTTTTATGTTATCAAGCTCCATCAAAAAGATATTTTAAAAATGTCCATTAAAATGTTTTATGAATACCATATTAAAGTTATTAGTATAGTTATGCTGACTATCTACATTTTGTGTATATAAATAACTTTTTATTTTTTTGATATCAAACGCCATTCAAAATATTTTTTAATGTAATTATAAATATATCCTCTTTTGCCTTTTATAAATACATAGCCTCACACGCATATAAAACTATTTACTTTTACAAATTTATAATACTGTATACATATTATTAAAAATTGATTTTTTTATGTATATAAAATATTGAAATTGTTTTAAATGTTAAATATTTTAAATACTAAAAAAAAAAAAAAATTAACAAAATTTTTAATTTTCAAGACGATGAATATTAAAATTTAATTTACTGAAAACTTACTTTAAAATGGCAGATCCTTTCATTTTTAGGAGCAGATGTGGACTCATTTTTGTTAGATATATTATTTTCCAGTAATTGTTAACATTATATATATATAGAATAATTAATTATTAAAATTCAAAAATTATTTAAATTTTTAAAAGTTTAAAACACGTGTAGATTCACAGGATATCCAACAAATAAAAAATTGTATTTAACAGATGATAAAAATCATTCCAGTACTCCATTTTGTGTAGGAGTAGGAAATGAAATTACAGCAATATAAAAAAGCTGATATACTTTTGAAAAATGTAATTTGTAAAGTATTAAAATTTTCATATTGATTTTAATAAAAAAAAATTTAACTTCCAGAACTTTGAAGAAAGAGAATGATTTATGGAGAAGTCTTCAATAATAACTAATTAATGATGGCTGCTCTTATTTTATATCAAATTCTGCCAAGTACTTAGAAAGTCAGCCTGAAATTAAAAAAAAAGATATCAAACAGAAAAAAATGAGTGCAAGAAGTACTTCAAGTTTGACCCATAGTTAATATGGCCCTAATGATAAATAAATCAGAAAATAACTTTTATCAGATATATTTTTTAAGAAAATGGTTTTAATATTATAAAACTATCAATCACAACATAAAACACAATGATCACACTTATAAAAATTGTTATGTTGTACATAAAAATGATAA
Source organism: Epiperipatus broadwayi (assembly GCA_028023455.1). Lineage (NCBI taxonomy): Eukaryota > Metazoa > Onychophora > Udeonychophora > Euonychophora > Peripatidae > Epiperipatus > Epiperipatus broadwayi. Next base: position 7,697,764 of record JAQFVV010012440.1, on the reverse strand, counting down.
GTAGTAAGGTTTAGTTTTTCTATCTACTGCTTTTGTTCACACCAATATAGATTATATTCTCTATTAGAGTTAATGTAAAATATTATTAAATTATACTATACTACATATTAAAATTAAAACAAAAAATATATAAAATTTATTGATGAGGTAATAAAGCTATACTATTTGTATGAATTTTATATAAAACTAAAAAAAAAAGTTTATGACAAGATGTATTTGTACTTATTAAAAGTAGTTCAAAAAATTCCAAATTCTTGTTGGATTATTAAATCAGTTGCATAATGTTGTATTGAAATTATATGTTGAAAAAAGAAATATGAAAAAACACTGACATTTTTGAAATGATTTTACATTTTTTAACAAGATATGGAAAATCATCAAAGTTACTAATTATATTAGATTTTAACTTTTTATTGAAACAATCTATTAAAATAATACAAAGAATATCTGGATTTTTTATTAGAGTGTAGATTTTTTAGCTAGGTAAACTATTAGCAAAACATCATAGAGGAACCTGTAGAGATTCTGACCAAGTAACAGAATTACCAATGGCTTTATTAATTCATTTAATTCTGCCATTGTAGCCATAGATTCAGAAGTCGTTAACTATGTGACTCATTGTTCATGTTTAATCACATTTTCATAATTTGGTGGTTGTTAAATTCCATTTATGATGTTAATGAGTGCCATGACCATGTGGGTTATCCTGAATCTGCTGATGAGATTCCAGTTGTGTCTAGAAAGATCAAACCTATCTGCCTTTAATGCTGAATCTGGAAAAGGAAATTAATTTAGAGCATCATAAAAATTCCATTTTTCCTCTATGATTTATCATTTGTCGATTTTTGGTTGAACATTCAAACAAAGGGATCTTGATTTAAGGTATATCTTAGATGGTGATACTATATTTTGATTTATTGAAAAATTCAATCTTTTTAACAGCTTCTTACATATTTTTCTGTTAGTTATTTGTGAAATCTAATGGAAGAATGTGCAAAAGAACTGAAAACTAATGCAGAAGAATAGACTTGAGTGTACCAGTAATATTTGTCATGGAAATATTTAATTGAATATCCAGAAGTTTAATGTGAAATTTTTTTCTCAAATAGAGGGACATTATTCACCAACAGAATATAATGAATGAAAGCATTGCCAATCAACTTTCCAAGGAGATTATCTCTAGAAATTAATTTTGGTCTAACCTAACTTAAACTATAATTTAAGATCATTTCTAAATAGCATGGAGTAAAATTGCACTTTAGTCTATTATAGCAAATATTTATATTCAGATTATAAGATGATTTCTTGATTTTGTTTTTTTTTTAATAAAAAATTGAGCATACCATTTTCATTAGATTGGTAATAAGATTTCAGACTTTGAAAAAGATTTCCAATCATTTCATATTCTTAGTCAAAACATTATCTTTAATATAAATGGATTTTCTGTATTTTATTTCTGTAAAATCATTGATAAATATATTAAAATAGATGAGAGACCTGGATTGAATTATTTTTTTATATTCATGAAGAATGGATCTGGCAACTGTTATTATATACATATTAGATATTGTAGCAAAAAGAAATTGGATAGATTCTATTAATATTCTCAAGATATCCATTATATTTAACTCTAGTTAGCATTATCTAAATTCCATCTCAGAGCAGGATAATTTTCAACTATAGGAATATGAACTCCAAGAGTGATTAGACATGGTATACATTGATTGTGGGAGAAATAACCTATCAATATTAATAATGATAAAACATTTTTTGTTGTAGCAAAATATAAATTAGAAATTGTTTTTATTCCCCATATGTCTGAATAGAATGTTCCTCTTTGCTTGGCATTGCAAAGTAAATTGATGTTGTTTAAATCCATCAATTCTAAAAATTGACACTACACTTGATCCTTATTATGAGAACTGATATCTTTATAGATATAGAAGGTCTTGAAGAGAAGAATAGGGTTATATAAATAAATATTGCATAAATAAAAATTATCTACTAGAATAATGATTACAATTTTGTTTGAAGTATCTTTAATAGAAGTTATTGCCTATAGTATGAAACAAAAGTATTTTACTGTGTTTAGAATTAATTCTATCAATAATCAATATAGATCTTTTTTTTATTTAAAAAAAGCATTATAATAAGAATAACGAGTATCCTGAAATACAACTATATTAAAGTTGTTGCTGAACAAATTTGTAGATCTTTGTTTTGTTTTTTATATACCCTCAATATTAATATGAAATAATTTTGAGGTTCTAGATGAAGAGAATATTTTTTTGTATAAGATATATCTGATACTAGTATTCTTCATATATTTAATTGCATGGATCAATCAACTTTTTATTTAACACATTTAGCATTCAAAAAGCAGATACGTTTCTTGTTCTTATTAACATATAGTTCTTGATAGAATTTTCCCATAAACTTCATGTTGTCTTTCCTTTATTTATTATTAATGCTATCTGTTCTTTTTTATTGCCAAATGGATTTTTTTTAATATCAAGATGCAGTTTTATATTTTTGAGATTTTGTTTTTTTTTCTATAGCTCCTTTTTTTTTACCATTTCATGGTTATATTTTCTTAGGCCATCATTCTATTTTTTTTATCACTTTATTTATAGTAATCCAGATTTAGTTTTTCTAAATGAATTATTATAAAATATTTTTATATTCTTACTTTTTTTTTTTTGTATTTTGCCTTTTTTCAATTGAAAGTTTATTTATGAATTATTTACTTTTTATATCAACTATTCATTTAGCAGTTCTTAGTAAAGTATCTGTATTAAAACAATTTGGAAAGTCCTAATTTTAATTATTGGAATATTTATGAGATTAAGCGAAGAAATAGAGAAATTCTTTGTAAAGTTATTTACCAAATGCTCAATAATAACAAAAGATAGTATCAAATAATTGGAAGAATTTAGTAATGATTTTTTTTTTTTTAAAAAAAAAGGGAGGGGGATTATTAAAAATTATATAGCTATCAATTTTCTGAATTTTATACAAGATCTTTACTAAAATAATTATGTTGGTTTACATAAAACATTGGATTCAAGTTAATCAAAAGAATAAGATGGATTAAAGTAAAGGTAGCACAATAGCTCATATATAACTATTACAAGAAATTATAAAAAATGGGGAATATGCTTTAGATTTATTAGATTACCAAATAGTATTTGATTCCATAATCATTTCACAATGATTAAAGCATAAAAGTAATAAATTTAAACAGTTGAAAACACAGTGAATTAAATTAATCATAGAACTAAACTTTTGGTACTTTTCGTAAAAATAACTTAACATTAAATATATATATATACACCTGGAAAAAAAGCTATTTAATTAAAAAAAGATCTTTAATATAAGTGTTTTATCAGTACTTATTTATGGATTGGAGATTTGAACAAATAATACAGTAAAATATAGAAAGATATGCTGAAAGTGTCAAGAAGAGATCAAATATAAATGAGAGAACAAAAAGATATAACTGACATCATTGAAAGAATTACAAAGTTAAAATAGAGTTGGAATAGATTTATTACTAGAAGATATGACAATAAATGAACAACTAAACAAAGATGCTAAGAATGAGATGGATGAATGAAATAAAAAAGTTTGCTGGAGTGCTTTGGGAAAAATATATATGGATTACAGAAACTAGATTATACTTTGAGATATCTTCATCCTGAAGTAAAATTGTAATGATTAAAAATAACTACAAATTCATAATTTTTAAAGATATTTATTTTATCAAATCAATAATGAACAAGTCTCCAAGCAATCTGAAAAGAAAATAATTGATAGATTATTCTTGAGAAATGTTATTCATAAGATAGATATTGATCAATTCAATGGCACCTAGTAATAAAAATTCAAACGAATAAACTGAATGCTGCATGGTTTGTTGCAGTAGCAGAATGGTAGACCACTCACTCAGTTCTGTGACTTTTGGTGTTTAAATTGTTTACAAACTTCCTAGCAATAATTCGATTTTTTTTAAACGAATCATATTTAAATTATCAGATAAAAAATATCTAAAATTATTTAAAATAATTTCATAAAGAAAATTATCTCTTTTTTTTCTTTTCCATGTGTCATAGCATCTGACCGGATGCGAACCTGCCAACCCGGGACAATTGCTTGTGAGGCGGTTATGCTGACCTCTCGATCACCAACGCTTGACGACTCTTATTTTTTTTGTTTATAATGTTAATGTGTGATGCAAGAAAAGGTGACGCGAAATGCTGCGATAATTACTATTACTTATAATAGGATATGTCATCTGCTTTTTTTTACTGTTTTAAAATAGTTTTTAAAAATTACGTTTAGACTTTAAGAAATTAAAATGTGCTAAAAAAAATTCTTAGCATTTAGGAGATTGATTGTTAAAGCTCAATCTAAATGGATATTTTAGCATTATTTTAATTAATCTAAAATTAAAAACTAAAATAGTGATTGAAAACACTGTTTAGGGATGACAACAATTAATACATTATCACTGATGATTATCAAGTATCACCGCTTAATCTAATATTCTACTGCTTAGTAACTTCAATTGCCATTGATATAATAATATGCATATTCATGTTATTTACTTAATTATTATTATTTTTATATATTATAATTATTGTCAAAAAAACAAAGTTAAATTTAATTTTAAAATTAACATCTGAGCTTTATTAGAAGGAAAACATTCAGAAAAAAAAAGTTGCAGATAGAATAATAACTAAAGTAGACAATAATCTGGTGGGTTTTTATAAAAAAATAAATTTATTGAATAGTAAGTTACAATTTTATGGTAAAGATGTATGTCAATTTATCTACAGTTACAATCACTTCGTTTCTTTGAAGGGTTGCATTAAAATTAAAACATGATTCCATAAATTAGAAAGTTAATAGTCTAAAAAAATTACAATTAGAATAATTAAATTATTAGAAAATTATAAAAATAATATTTATTGCAGATTTAATTATTGTAAATACCCCTAATACTTTAAAAAAAAATATTGTTGATTTAATTAAAGGGATATCTCATAACTTTGATACAAACAACTTGGTGGAAGTATATTGAGAGTTGTGTGTCTTATGACATATAACAACATAGTCCATGCACACACATATATATACCCATTATAAAAATATTAGATATAATATATAAACAAACAATTTAATGGTAAAAAAAAAATTGTAGATATTTTCTATATTACACTGGAATACAATCAAAGATGAATAATTTTGAATTTTAAAAAATTATCATAAATTAAATATTTAAAAGGGTTTAATTAATATTTTATTACTTCTGAGTTTAAAATTAAAACAAGCATGTTTTTGTGTTAAAATAGACATACTGGTAATTACAAAATTCGGTAATACATCATCTAATCATCCATACCGTTCGATGGCGCTGTTGCTAGTGAAAAACAAATAGATATAACATTACTTTGTTGATTTATGTTTTTAATTTTTGGATTTGCTTGATTTTTTTTTTAAACTGGTTTTATGTATATTTCTTAGAAATAAAAAAAAAATGTTGTTTTTTTGGCTTTTTAAAACATTGTCTTTTTTTTTTTAAAAACAAACATTTCTTTTTTCTGGTCTTTTTTTTTTTTTAAGAAACTTTTTTTTTCCCCAGTATTTATTGTTTTTGAAGAAACTTTTTTTTTGAGAAACAAGGGTTTCTCAACAGACCTCTCTAAGACCTGTCATCATATTCCTTATGGCATTTTGACACATTTCCAACTCAGCTCTAATACGCTTCACTGTAAGCTGATCCCGACTTCAATAATAAATTAGCCATACCACTTGTGAAAAAGCAATTCAGCAGCCCTCAAACCCCATTCCATGAGCAAATGGAACATCTTTGGTGACATTGACACAATTGACATTCCATTTCAGATGTTTGACAATGCCTTAATTTCATTAAACCACCACAAATACAGTTTTTCTGGGTGGGTAAAATATTTTTTTTGATTGAAGGAAGGCCACCGCATCTGCTTCTATAGCAGGTAAATCTAAAAACTACAATGCTGAATAGTCACCTGCCATTTAACTGTTTTGATCTTGAAAAAGTACCGGAAAGTGCTAGACTTGATTGTGAACTTTGCCGAATCGTGATTTACAGGCCTCATTTAGTGAATTGCGACCTCTGACAATGAAAGTAGGTGTGTTTGAGAATTTGTTACAATTTTTACTAACACATAAATTACAATACCTTTAACCAAAAAAAATAAATCTGTTCTAATATACTTTTCGTCATTACAACTACAGAAACCTTCATATCATATGCTGACAATAGTCAAGAGTAATGTCTATAGAGAGTGTCACATACTCATTACTAATAATGTTCAACATGCTAGAGATGTTGGGGTAATGGGTGCACTTCAACATCTTAGTGTTTGAACAGTTTACAGGCTGTAAGATCTATAAGCGGTCTTGTAAACAGCATATTTCTGTGCTTTAGCATAGAAACAGTGCCATCACACAGTGTGGATGATCAGACGATGTATTACCTAAAATTCTATCCATTTTGATTAGATGCAATTATTTTTTAATTAAAGCTAGTATAATATATTTTGATAAAAGTCCTACAAAAGTTGAGTTGAAAAAGAGTTATTAACTTTTTTTCAATCAAGATAGAGAAAAGTTATTTTTAACTACTGTATTATTTTCCTCCCACCCTGACTATAAAAGCTTGAAAAAAAGATTAGGAGAGTTTTTTAGTTTTTATAGATTGTGACAGCATGATGAAGATATAACTGAAAGCTAGATAGTGCAAATCCAGCTGCTGTTACTAGTTCTCAGTGGTAGTTTGGATTCACATAGAAGCAAGACCCAGATTTTTTGTGTTCTCTATAACCATATTGTGTACTAGATGGTATACATGAAGTCTATACAATTCCAAATGGAGGTGATTGAATAGAATCAGTTACTGGATTATACCTTTAGTGAAAATGACAATAAGCCAGTCTACTTTTTAGAATTGACCAGCTTACTCAGAGAGTCCATCAGCTTGCTGAGGAATTGGTTTATACATATACTGTTTTATCTACATGAAGATAAAGGTGCTGCATCATATATATATATATATATTGTAACGTTTTTCGTTTTGCTAGGCCTCTTACACGCTAATATAAACTGTGCATGAGTTGATCAAGCTATGTCAAAAAAGAAGAAAGTTATATTTCTATTCTAAAAACATAGCTATATTTCCTGGTCAACTCAGCCTAGAATTATTGCTAAGTACAATCGTGAGCTGACTCAGTTTTTAATTTTTACATGAGGGTGCCAGAGTCGTTAGACCCACTGAGTCGGCGTCACACATATTGTAACTCGTAAACTAAACAGAAAAAAAATGCTTTTAAACTAATTGGTATTGCATCATACCGTAACGAGAACTATTTTCTCCTTTTTGATTATTATTCCTGGGCTTGTTTAAATATATTGGCAAGGTAAATTCCGTTTTAAATCCCACTAAACTAATAATAAATTTAATACAAAATAAAAAACAACTATTATTAATAACGCACAATGAAAAGGTTGATAAAAGTAAAATCTCTTTTATTCTAACAAACTAAACATATATATAAGTTAAATTACGAATTAACTAAACAGGAAAGTACACACACACCAATCCAGATAATGAATCGATTAACAAAAACAGATTAAGCAATTAAAGCAATTTAATAATGTCCCAAGATCTTGTATAAAATTCTTTATTAGAAAGTCCCTTGAATACGAAAAGTCTATATCAGGATGGTAGTCTAAGCTTAGATAAATAATTGTTTGCAAACTTTTAAGTCACTATCAGGAAAATTTATTCTTAACTTACCGGTAAGTTCATGTAGGTTTGTGGGATCCCAGATCATGAGAATTTCCATTGGTCTCTCCTGCCGGCGTCTTCCATTATTGTTCCGTTCTATAGCTGGAGAAAAGGCACGGTTGTAGTGACCCTTTTATTGCAAAAGCGGTCTTCACAGTCCCATTTCCATGCTTGCGTGACAGCTTGGTACAGCAGGGGCATACCTGTGTAGAAGTATATTTCTTGCCACAGGTTATGCTCATGGAAACCTCCAACTTTCAGAGACGTAACTAGAAGTTAAAGAGAAGACCCAGATTGAAGTTGTCATCTCCTTTTTATATTGCGCTCCATTTTTGGAACTTCTGCGCACTCTTTTGTCTTTTTATCAGCGTATAAGATAATAATCTTATACACTCTCTCTTAAATTTAAGTTACAAAGTTCTCTTTTTTTTTAGCATTATTCTTCCATCTTTAATTAGCTAAAATATTTTTCTTTTAGCTTATACTTTTGGAATTCTTTTAATTTATCTGGATTAGTAATCTGTATGTCATTTATTCTTTCCAATTAGATAAAAAAAAATAAGAATGACAATTTTAACCTTCATTGCACGTTTTAACAAAAATTATACTAATAAAAAAAAAATCTAAATTTACTTTTTTAGCTTTTACCAAATGCCAATATATTTGCAACATATATAAATAAACGTTACAATATATATATAAAGTACAGCTAGTGAGTAGTGTTATATATATTGAGAAAGATAATATTTTAAATAATTTCTTGAAATGACATTTAAAATTTCTAATTAGCAAATTTTAAAAAGACCTGAATTTTAAAAAAAACTTTCCAAACAATAGTTTTTTCATTTTTCTTTTTACTTACCATAAAAATAATATATTGCTTATAATACTTCTTTCATATACTTCAATGCAAACAAAGTTTATTAAAAAACTTCTTTATTTTCCTGATAAGATCTGATGAAGATTGCTGGACAGTCTAAACTGTAAGAAAAATAAATGTTTTTTAAGAAAATTTGCTTGCATTGAAGTGTATATGAAAGAAGCATTATAAGCAATATATATATGAATATATTAAAATACGCAAAAAAGGTGAAAGGGAAGAATAAAAATAATAATGAGGTTAATAGCTTTAATTCATATCATCTATATTTTTATATATACACAGGTGTGAATTTATGTAAAAAATATTTTTAATAAGTCTATTATTTTGACAAATTAAAAATATATGATGCTTTGACACATGAAAAAAAAAGATATAAACATCAGTGTGTGCACACATTTAAATGGGCATATATATATGAAAATAGTTATTTATGTATCATTAAAATATGATAACTTATTTTTTTATTATTATTATATTACAATTCCCATATATTATGATATATCTAGGAATTTATATAGATGCATGCCAGGTAGACACATATATGTTAAAATTAATCATATTTTTATTACTATATAACAATCAAATATATTCATAAATTATTATAACACACATCTGTGTACTTATATATATATATTTTATATATTGACATATTTGTAAATCATAATGTGATTTCTTTTTGAATTGATCAAAATCAAAAGGCTTAAGTTATATGTATAGCTATATTTAGAAGACCTTGATTTCATTTTAATTGTTATTAATAAATAGATATTTCATTGTTTAAAGTTATTCTAGTGAATTTATTTAATCCTAAAATATTATAAATTATTATTTGTATTATTGTTTTTTGTTCACAATAACAGTTATAGAATTTTTGTTCCTGAGCTAGATTTGCATATAACAATCAATTATATAAAAGGGGTTTATATTCGGTGTATATAAACATCCAGTTGATGATGATCCTGGATTGACACAAAGGGGATATACTTTAAAGGTCATGCACTACATTTCATTTTAATTATTTATAAATTAAGTTTATAGTTGGTTAGTACATTAATGGTACTAAGTGGCTATTGCATTGATGATGATCAGCATGTTTTAGCATTATTATTTTTTAATTGTTATATTCTTTTGGATTAGCACTTAAGTTTGAGCATTCAAACTAAGGTTTATCTGTCTCAAGCTGGAAAGGGCTAAATAATTAGCCTGGTCTATAGTAGACTCATTTCAAATCCAGTTATAAGATTGACTGTTGATTTATTTATATTGTTGATTATTCATCATGATGAATAATTATTGATTTTGTGTAATGCTGGTGAACTTACAGTTAGTTCTGTGCTGATCTCTTATGCTCATTATATTCATTATTATTTATTTTATATTTAATATTTAAATATTGTAGTGTCTGGGGTTGACAATGATGAGTCCATCACCACAGATTTACTCAATGAGTCTATAGCACTACAATATTAATTATTTTTATTAATTATTCATCAGACTTAATGACTAATATTTCTATGGTGTAAATTTTCAGTACACCATTCTCATGCAAGATAGGAACTGTTTTCTATTTGCTTTTAATACCTTATGGAGTGGTGTAATCACAAACATGTGATCAAAGACATGAAAAAAAGATCCCTAAGATGCATATTTCATGCTCAGTTGGCCCAGACCACAATTTATTACACATATCTTTTATCATTGTTCAGTATATATATAGATAGCTAATTACTACAGTTTAATTGATGTGTCAAACTTACTGCCCTCATAACTTTGATACAAATCTAATTATTTTAATTGATCATTCATTATAGTAAAGATTATCCACTTAATGAATAATATTTTAGTAATGTAATTTTCACTACACTACTCTCATGCAAGATTGGTCTGGGCCAACTGATGAGTGCTGGTTCAGCATGAAACATGCAAGGTTGGTCTGGGCCAACTGATGACTGCTGTTTCAGCACACAATTTTCATCTTGGGGATCATATATCTTTTTCATATATATTTGGTCACATGTTTATGATTACACCCTTCCACAAGATGTTAAAAGTGGACCAGTTCCCTACCTTGCATGATAGTGGTGTAATGAAAATTACACTGCAGAAATATTATTCATTAAGTGGATAATCTCTAGTCTAAGGAATAACAAACAAAAATAATTAATAAATATAATAAGTGCACTTATACATGACTATAGAGAAACTTATTATTTCTATAAATTAAATATGGCTTAATGCTTTAGAGTAGTTTTGACATTCTCATATTCAATGCCAAAAATTTTCAAAAGCACTAAGCCATATTTAATTTATAAAAATAACAATCTTCTTTGTAATTGTGGATAAGCCCATTTATTACATTCTGTATAGAAAAATATAAACAGTTAATATCATTAATTAATATATTTTCATCAAGTGGATTGGGTCAAAGTTATGAGGATAGTAAGTTTGACATATCAATTAAACTGTAGTTATTGAATACTTACCTACCTACCGACCGACCCACCCACTCACCCACCATCCCTCTTTCTCCCTCCCTTCCTCCCTCCCTCTTTCCCTCTCTCTCTACCTACCTACCTACTTACCTACCTACCTACCTACCTACCTATCTACCTATCTATATTGAACAATGATAAAAGATATGTGCAAGAGAAAACATATAGAAAACGGACCCTACTTTGTTAAAGAATGGAGTAGCAAAAATTACACTATAGAAAGATTATTCATCACATGATTTCTTGAGCAACTAAGTATTTGATTATTTTTTTAAAATAGAGAATCTATTTTAGAAAATAAAATCTTAATGGAAGAGCATCTTTAATATTCACTAAAATTTTTTTTAACAAGATAGATTAAAGATTAGAAACAAAACTAAAGACAAAGCAACAACTATAAATAAGCTTTTATATGTTTTCATGAGTGATCTTTGTATAATCACTTTATACAAAAATTTTCTCCTGGGAAAAAAAATTTCTCTGGATCAAAAATGCTAAACTCTATTGTAATGAGAAAATATGGGAATAATTTATCTTTTAAGTTTATTGACCCATTTAATTAAAACTTTATTATTAATTAGTGCATTATATCATCACGACATAATAATTTAAGCAGAAAGTTTTTATTTAGTAAGTTAAATTTGATATTTGATTTCAGTAATGTATTTATTAATAGAATTTATTTAAGTTCTGTATTTATTAATACATTTATATTGCCAATATTATAGTTAACAGGAAGGGATAATATGATGGAAAATTGTATTTACTTGGATCAATTATATCAAATAAAGTGGGAGAAATAAATATAATAATTAAAATATCTTGAAGTACATTTGGTAAGTTCAATATTTGTAATATAGGGTATATGAGCACAGACTTTCAGATGACCCATCACTATCCACTCTATCTAATAACACTGATACACTCAAGCACATATATGCTGAAAAGATAAATAATCACCAATATACGCATTTCATGCTAAACCAGCAATCATCAGTTGGTCCAGATTATCATCTTCCACACATATATACTATATTACATACTATATTATATATATAGACACAGGTATATAATAAGCCTGTGTTTCAGTTATTAAGTTCAATATTCTATTTAAAAGAAAAGCTTTTAATCAATATATCTTGCCTTTTTATCTTATGTTAGCGAATAATAGATTCTGAATGCTAAAATAAAACAATGATTCAAATTATATAAATGATTATAGAAAGTATTAAGTTAAAAATAACCAGTAAATATAGAAAAAGAAATAAATAGAATTGAACCATATTTCTGATAAAATAGTAAATTTAAAGAAATTAAATGATATGAGTTGGACCCTTAGCAAAGAAGGATGGCAGTTGATTTATGAACAAATGATCCAGTGACAGATTTTTGTGAAAAATTGTTATGGGAGAGACTTTCGTCCAGCAGTAAATTGTCATCGGCTGAAAATGATTTTGTTTTTCATCATACCTTGATAATAAATTAAATAAAATGTAAATTCTCATCTTCAAGATATATATATTTGTCATCATTAGAATAGTTTGAGTTGATTGAAATTGAATTTATATAAAATACCAATTTTTGAAACGGAAAACTAATTTATATACTGTACAGTTCACTTATTAGAAAAATAATGTAGGCAGTAAATAACATTGAATGTCAACCTTTCGAAATATATTTATTTAAATCACATTTTAGTTTAACTTAACATCATTTACAATTAAAATTACATTATTATTGTTTTATTATTAAACAAAATTATGCGTAAAACAAATGTCTAAAGAAATAAGCAAAATAAATAAATATTACCATAACAGAAATTCAAAACATGAATTTATATATTTTTAACTTTTATTTTAAACAGTTTGTCTGAGAATATTTATCATATATAAATTATTTAACCAAAGAATTATGAATCAGTAGAAAAAGACATTGATAATTACAATGCTTTTATGAACAGAATTACGATGCTTGATATAATATACACACACGTATATATATTATATTTGATCATATTCAAATGAGTAGTGTTATTTATGTGCTATTGAAATTACTAATATTTAATTTAAAATAATATATGAAACGTTAAGTTGGCTTGATTAATTTGTGAACTAAGATCACCGCTACTAATAAGTTTCAGCCTTTTCGGATATCAATGTTGATTTATTTACAATACATACGGTTGGAAGGTCGAATAAAAGAGAATTCATCTTTTATTAGACTGAATAAAAGTTTATTAAAATATCTCGTTATGAGACTGCCTCAAAAATAATTCTTAATAACGTATTTGCAACTTTGTGATGAGAATGTTTTGTAGTATGATTATAATATTAAGGTTACATATTCAAGGCAGTAGTAAGTTTTTTATGGGGCTATTGAAATTAGTAATAAGTGATATTTGAATATGCATTTCTACTTCAGTTTATCACTTTGACAATTTCTCTCTCTCTTTTTTATTTTCACTAATTAAAAACATAGATGCTTTTACTTGCCAGAAAACTGCTCTTATCTAGTTCTTGCTGCTTATATTAGTACAATTATCAAACATTAACAATCTCTTTTCAGGGTTAAAATTCCTAAGCTTAACCCAATTTACTTTATCCATTGTTTTTTTTCTTCACATTACTTCAGAAACTCTTTTATTTTATCCATTCATCACATGTGGTAGCTTTAAAATATCTTACAATCTTTTGAGATCCAACTTAGGATTTCTATTATCATCTAGCATTGTATTCAGAGTATTGTTAAGTGTTATCTTCCATCTCTTGTTAATTACTATATACCCTGCCATATATTCTAGGATTTCTCTGTTGCTCTTTTATGAGATGTCCAGGTTTCAGGTCTATAAGTAAACATTGGTAGAAAACATTTATTTAAAAAAAATTCAATTTTAAAGTTGCAAGTATATTTCTTTTTAATATTAAAATATCCTATCAAAAATAATCTAGCTGGGTTTAACTCTATTGTATTCCCATCTGTATTAATAATTTTTTAAATTTATTACTATCAATCTTTATTTTCTTCTTTTTAAAAACCGCTGAATATTATTTTAGTTTTTAGCAACTAATTTATCTTTAATCCAATTTTTTTATTTTCATCTAATAAGTGTTGTAACACTTACTGAAATTCCAAGCATTATTTGTAAAAATAATTATATTATCTGAAAAATCTATTTGACTTAAGTAATTTTTATTTATTTATTTTCCTTTTATTTCCATTTTTATTGGTAAATTTTTTTCCGTATAACTGCTATTAAAATTTTCAGAAAGATAGAATCAGCCTGTCATATACCCTTACCTATGTTAATCTTGTTGCTATCAGCATATAATATAATCACTATCACATTTGAATTATTTTATTTTTCAGAATGAGTATATATCATAAAAAAAATTGAATAGTTTGTTGCTCAGGAATCCATATATATATTATAACGGTCGGGGAGAAAGGAGTCTATAGAGAGTTTTACCGTGTCTGCACTACAAAGGCGCCACTGGGCCATTTGAACCTAGAAAATTTATAGAATAGGCAGATACGTGCTGTTAAGATCCCACTTTATTTTATATTTAGACTGTTAGCCCAAGTCACTAGCTCAGTGGGGACACAGAGATAATATATATATATATAACATTTAATTTGTATCTTAAATATCAATAAAATAAAAGCCACTGCCAGTAATTAACACACAGACATTTATTTACGCACATATATAATCATTTTAAAATTTGAGGAATAACATTTATTATTTCATATTTTAATATTCTTTAATTTAAATTATTATTTTAAAATTTTAAATCATCCACACAGATGAAATTTATATTTATTTTAAGATTGTCAAGTATGAATAAACTACATAGATTGTATTTGAAAACAAAATATTCTATCTCTTATTTAACCTTAGGCCAAAAGTTTGCAGTCAAACCGGCACCAATCCATCTGATACATTGATGTATTCAATGTAACATGAAAATACAACAGCACTAAATACAATACCATCAGGAATGTATATTTGAACAGTATGGTTAGAAAAGATATTGACTCTCAACCAAATTAGGAATGCTACATCTGTCGGCAAGAAGAACAATAAAAATAAAAACTCCATAGGAAGGGACTGCGTTTTGTCTTACTATCCCTTCCATAGGCAACAAGGGGGTATGCAGTCTATAAATCGATCCTGCCCGTAGCGGATCTCATACTACATCTACTAATTACACCAATATATCCAATCCATTGACCTAATTTAACTACAAAACAAATAACCTAAGATTACCCTCCCCTAATTAATTAATATAACTTTGCAAATCTATATAGCCATTCATGCACAACTTAAATTTAACATTTATATAAATTCACACAGATGGATTTTATAAAAGTTTGTTGTTTAATGTTGAGTATAGATCGACTATATAGATTACACGCTCAAAAACATTTCAACATAAACATAAATGATCAAAATATAAAGTCATTGATGTAATTGCAGAGGGAATTCACTAGAAACCCAATGACATTCATCATAAGATGCCACATTGACACTAATAACTAAAAAGACATCCGAATAAATACATTTTAGATATTCAACGTAAGATATCATTATTTACCGAATGTCTACATATTTCAATCTCATATGAAAACAAAAACGTAATTAAATGCGAATGAATCTATGCAAGTGTCTATGCCCAACTTAAATTTAATGCATTTAATAATTTCTACAATAAATATTAATAAAAATAATTAAAAAAAAAATGGAAATGATTTTTAGCAAACTTAAATGTAAAAACAAATTAAACAATAATTGATTTGGAAAAGTCAGATTATAGTTCATTTTACAAAAATTAGATTTAGCTTGTTTATTAAACTTGTCAAATCTTGATGAAAGTTCTTAATTACTTTAAATTTTAAAATTGTTCAGTTCAATAGCTTACAGTAGAAGAATCATGTTTCTTGGTGCCAATTCCCGTGATGTCCCCATTGGAAGACCGGTCTGTTGTTCACACCATAGTTCTCAATCCGGAAATTGCCTTAGCTGGTTCAATCCTGTTTTTCAGTCATTTTATTTGAAATAAGTGAGAGAGAGAGAGAGTGATAAGTGCATCTTATCACTCTTCTCACAAAATCAAGCTGGAACTGTCCTTAATTTCCATATTTTTCCTTTTATAATCATCCTCTGGATTCAACAGACAAAATGTCACTAATCCATCATTTTCATTAGGGTCCGAGGTGAGGCTTGGTGCTTCCATTGGTCACGCTAATTCTTTTTATTCTCTTATCTATATATTTCCTCTGACTTTTTAATTATATAAGAGCCTCAAGGGCAAGTTTGCTTTTCAATAATTAATAAACAATCATTTCCATTTACAAAAATATTTTATCTTTAGATCTTGTACTTTTTTATAAAAAAGTACGTTCAAATACTTATTTTTTTTCTTTATTTTAAAAATAATATTTTTAAAGTTTTGCATCTGTGTGAATATATACGTTTAACAACTCTTTAATTTTAGCTTTTAATAAATTTATTTTTATTTGCGAACTTAAAGTTTTTATTTTAAATTAATGTAACTGCATATTTATATACCATTACAATATATATATATATATATATTGAGCTATTATCCATGAATTTTGAACTCTACAGCCTGATAAGTTATTACTGCTCTATACTTTGAATGATGATGCAAAGCTTTAATCACAACATTCCTGTAATTTAAAAGAAAACACACTTAGAAGTTTTAACACAATTTTACTAATTACCCCTGTTTGGAGCTTTTAAAAATTTAAAACTTAATTTTTTAAAATAAATCACAGTTTAAAACTTCTCATAATTTTTTAAAATTTATTAGGATTCTATTTGAAAATATATACAACTTAACTATTTTTTGATAAGTAGTTAGTAGAAATTAAAAATAAAAAACAGCAGAATAGTTTGCTCCAAGTATTAAAATATCAACAGCTGATCTTGTTTTCAAAACAGCACCTATTATCTCTTTATTGCTAAATAAGTCTGAATCAATTTCAAAATCACTTTGATGTATAAAAAAGTCTTTAATATTTTTAACACGATTGCACAAATCTGGAAGTATTTCTCAAAGAAAGAAATGGCAACTATTGATAATCTCTTTTGTTTGTATTATCATATATTTCATAATTTGCTAATAATTTCTTATCCTGAACCTATTATGGTTTTAAAATATGTATTTTCTATTAGTCAAAATATAATCCACTTTGTTGTACCTAAAATGCTTCAGGTTCATTTCCACTTTGGATTTTTCTTTAAAAAAGAAATATCTTATACAGTTTTCTTTTCTCCACAAATTTTTTAAATCTATGAACCATCATTTCTATCTTCTAAGCACAAATTTACCTTTATAACATGATTATCATTTTTAACTATTATCTGATCCACTGCAGGATGAAGACCTCCACCAACTTTAATCTAGTTTCTTTAATTCCTAGACATACTTCTTCACATCACACTGAAAAATTTCTTATTACATCAATCCATCTTACATGATGTCTTTTACTAGATTTTTTAAATTTCTTGAGATCCAATTTAAAATATCAACCATCCATCTATTATCATTTATTCTAAACATATGTCAAGCTAAGTTTCATTTCAGTCTCTTAATGTTTTAAATGATGTCAATAATATCTGTTAGTTTTCTCATCCATGTATTTCATTTTTTGATCCCTCTTGTTATTCCTAGTATATATCCATATTTTGCTGGTTGGACTGAAGTTTCTGAATTGGTCTTTTATTAAGTGTTTAAGTCTCAGATTCATAAGTAAGAAGTGATAAAATATATCTATTAAAAGCTTTTCTTCTTAAATAACCATATTTCATTTTAATTCTAAGGTATTTTTACCAAAAGCACTACATCTACAATTAATTATATGATTAATTTCATCCAGTATGGTTCTATCTACACTAATATGACTGAGACAGTTGTTAACTTCTTCTAATTTATGATGATTATTCTTTATTTTCTTTTTCTGAGAAAATCCATTGAATATTGCTTTGGTCTTTTTAAGTTTATTTTTAGTCCTACATTCTTACTTTCATCTGATAACTTTTGCAACATTTTCTGTAGCACTGAATTATTATTTGCAATATAACTACATTATTTGCAAAATATAGATAAATTACATAATATTTATTTACTTTTACTCCATTTCAATTCACAAAATACTTCTTGTAAAACATCTGTAAAAAATTTGGGAGAGGTGAATTCATCCTATTGTATACCTTTCTCACTGTTAAATTTTGTTAACATCATTATATAATCTATCACTGTTGTTGAATTTTGATAAATATGAAAATATCCTGGATAACTTGATGATTCAATGACTTAATCAATTTAGAAATAATACCATATATTAAATCATCCATAAGAAATAACAAAGAGTAATTATTATACTTCTTTAGAAATAATACTTATAGAATAAAATGACTTTTCATAATCTAAAATTTCAAAGTTTAATAGCAATCCACATTTATTGGTCATTTATATAACTTCTCTTAATACTTGGAAGTGATCCACTATGCTAAAAACACTTTTACATCTGGCTTATTCTTTTGGTTGGGTAACATCTAAATTTCACTATAGGTGAATTGTAATTATCTTGGGTAAAATAGTTATATAAAACTGTGAAATACTGATATATCTGTAATTTGTAACATCTTTTTTTTTATTATCTTTCTTAAATAAGTTACAACTTGCATGTTACGCAAACAAGTGAAGCTTAATATCAAGAACTATATTACTACTGCATTTTTCCAAACATTTGGTACATTTTTATTACATTTGACATATAACTTTGCTAATAACTTTTCTATTTCTTCACTTGCTTTTTTAAAAATATTGTTTATAAACCCATTATTTTCAGAGCATTTCTCTTTTTCATAGATTTAACTACATTTTTCGCTTCATTTTAAATTCTGGGCAATTCAGAAGATGTAATTATTATAAGGGATATTTTGCATGTTTTTTTAAAAGTCACTGCCTTCTTAGAATAAAGACTGACATTTAATTTTGTATGTTTTTATTGTAAATATCTATTTTAAAAAAAATTTCATCTCCTCCCTGCATATTCATTCTATTTTTAAAAAAACTCAACTGAAATTTCAGGGAAGAACTATTAATCAACTGAGAAAAAGGACAGTAGTGTTTCTTGATATTAAACTGATAAGTAAAAAGACTATTAACTCATTTTGCTGACTGATACATGGGGAAGAACAAGACTATCCAGGTTTTTATATTATATAAATAATCATATAATAACAGCTTACAAATGTAAGTATTTGCCTTGCTTAGTTTCTCCAAGCCTCAAAGAGGAATCAAAGGGTTTCCTTCAGTTAACAGCAAACCCCTTTCTGCAGCCAAATTTTCTTTTTACATTTTCACATTTCAATAATTTTTCAATACTTTGAAATTTTCCAAGATGGCATTAAAATATACTCTCATTCATCTTTACAATGTTGCTTATCTATCTATTATTTATAAATAAAAATCTCACTTTTATTTATGCCTTCATACTAAAGAACATGCATATTTATCAAAACAATTGTCTTATTTTTTCTTTTATCATCACAATGTTTCATTTAACAATTTTTGTAAATAGCTTCTCTTAAAAGTAATTTAGGGTTGAAGGTGGTTTTAAATAAAAAGTAGACATTGAACTCAATGCTAAATATTCTCTGCAATGGTTAATGATTTTACAGCTTCTAAAAAAGGAAAAGCATAATTTCTTTCAGTCATAAGTTTACATATAAGATAAAAACAAGCATTCATGCATATACACAAACATGTAGTCCTGAATTAAAAAATCCAACTTATGTCTGACTTAGGCTCTATCAAGCATCCGAGAAAGAATGCATAGTATTTTTTTTGACATGAACTCAATCATAAGCAGCAATAAAATCATTAGGATTCCTCACAATTTTGGCTAGAAATCCATATATTTTTTTCCATATAGTTTTTTATAAAATAATAATAGCTACAACAACAAGAACATATTAAACAACCAACAGAAATTTGTCTATTTGATTGCTTTAAAGCTTCATAGAAAATATGAGAAAATTTCTTCCAGATCCCTAACAGAGTTGTTGGATCATAATTGCAGAGATTTTAAGTACAATTTAAAAAAATTAAAAATAAACTTTTACTTAAAAAACAAAATCAAAATTTTACAGTTAAATATTTTTAAATGTTATTTACAAATAGAAGACTATTTTTTCTGTGTAGGATATTATTGTTGAGAATTAGTTTTTGAAAAATATATAATATTCATTATTAAATTTATGGATAACTTGGGCCACTTTTTAACAGAAATGGTATTAATAAGGTTTAATAAAGGCAATAGCCCAACAAAATTGTTTGTTTATTGTTATATCCGCACTTACAACTGTGCCAATGTTATAACTGCAAGTCATACTGTGTGGTCAGCCAATAACATTATACAATTCCCACACTGTTCTTTTCCAATGAGTGCTCTCCAATGAATCGGTCTGCAATGAAGCTCTCCAATGAATTGGTCTGCAATGAATGCTCTCCAATGAATTGGTCTGCAACAAAGCTCTCCAACGAATTGGTCTGCAATCTCTCTGCTGAATTGGTCTGCAATGAATGCTCTCCAACGAATTGGTCTGCCATGAAGCTCTCCAAATAAATTGGTCTGCAACGAAGCTCTCCAACAAATTGGTCTGCAACGAAGCTCTCCAACGAATGCTCTCAATATCTCCGCTGTGGTCTCTTTCAGCTACACCCGTGAACTACATTTCCACTGGGCGCTGATCATTAACCGCCAGCGCTGATGCGAGATATCTCTACTTAAATACTGCTTACTCAGTACTGCTTGACTGCTCTCTACTGCTCTCTATGTTACGCTGCTAGATGTTACCCAGTCTTCTTATCACTCTCTGACAACTGCAATGATCAATCAATGCACTGACCAATAAGGTAACGTCTCTTATCTAGAAACATTTGTAATTAGCAAATATTTCTAGGAATTGTCGATCACCATTACGTCAATGCACTAATTAAATTCCTCAGCTATCAGAGCGCAATCTAAAAACAGCCTTACGAATAAATTCTAGTTTTTTCTGGAGTGTACAAACATGTCTGCCATTTTACAAAACACTACATTTATTATTGTTATTGTCTTTAACATCTACTTACAAATGACTTTAATCATTCTAACTCCAGAAAAGAAAAAAAAAGAAAGACATAAAGAATAAAAAGAGTAGGTTTTGCAATGATTATACAGCCAATCTTTGAAATACAAATACAGCCATTCTTTATTCTGTTAATTAATATATTGTGAAAGCTAACTTTTCTGAAATAAACTTTACTTTTTGAAAAAATTCACTCTTCACACTGAATTATAGATTTACATTGTATTCTCTACTCACCTATCTATTCAGTGAAAGCAATTGATACTACACATCTTCAGGGTATTTTTATAATAATCGCTATAACATAAATAAAGACTCACTCAAAAAAGCTGTGTGCAAGTTCATCATAAAATATTTTTTAGAATGTCCATTATCATTTATTTATGTCATCCACTTCAACAAAAATGTCTTTATGATAATAGATTCAATAACATCATAATACAGAAAACTGAAAAACATACTGAGAGGTCTTATGAACCTACACATATTTTTAGTAGTTTTATGAAATATTTTTAAATGAAAAATTTCCAGTGCATTTATATTATATTGATTAGGAACATAGGATTTATTTCCACACAAAAGACTGGGCAAAATAATTATCAATATATAACTAATTAATTGTGATAGTTCTATCTCTATGAAGACATACCATATTGTTTAACTTGGTAAATGTTACAACAGTGCTTAAGTATGTATAGTATTGCATTTCAACAGACAAATCAGTCTTTCTGACTAAAAAGCTATCAAAATATTTAATTTGGTTGACATTATCAAGCTGATAACTATCTAAACTGGAAGTTATTGAAGATCTTCCCCCACTCCCCATTATAGGTTGATAAAGAATTTAAGTTTTTTGATCATTTTTTATGTAAAACTAAGTCTATATATGTAGATTGTATTTAAAATTATCATTATTATTTTGACAAGACTAATACAATTATTAGAATACTATAAACTTATGAGTCTAGAAAATTATTATTATTTAAATTGAAGCTGCTTGCTAACTTTTCTAAAGATCATTAAAATAAAAAACAAAATCGAAGATTAAAGCATTATTTAATTTAAAGTCATTTAATATGAATACATTTTTATAGATAACCAGCTAATTTCAATCACTATCTTAAATTTTTTTATTAACTGAGTCGACTTGAACCAATCAATTAAAGCAATAAATATACAGTAATTAATAGTTATCTAGCATCACTACTGCTATCATATTTTTTTTAATCATTATTTGGAAATAACTCCACTCATTCTTTTGTTTATATCATAATTAATCCAGGAAAATATTTAATTTACATATCTTGTAATCAAAACAAAGTTTGGGGATTATGTATACATTTAAATAAGAAATAGTTAACAAAATCAAACATGTACATTTAATATAACTAACACTCTAATGATGATGACTAAAGGTTAAGTATAATGATTTCAAAAGTATTTTTAATTTTTTTTTAGATTCAATTAAAATTAATCTCCTAGGTGTCAATCTTTTTAAATCTGGATATTTTATTATCATAGATCATCATTTCAAGGGATTGCATGACTTCTCAGAGTTAGTGGTATATTTAAAGACATGTTTGGAACAAGTTTAAAAACAAACTAAATCGGTTAATAAAAAATAATTTATTTACAATAAATACATTGAGATTATTGCTTATACATTTGCAACTAACACAATTTAAAGGAAGTAAATAAATAAAAATACAAAATATTGAAATGAATAAACATAAACATTATATTTAAGACTTTATTGATTAATGTAAAGAAAGATCTTACCAGATAATAAAAATATTTTAATCCATGGTTTTTTTAGAGAGTATAAGCTTACTATATATGTGCAGATCTTTAATGATAGTCTTTATGAATCCAGTCCTAATTCAGATTATCCTCTTCATGCATCAGTGATGGTAGACAATGTAGGTGAGTCTCACTAGGGATATATATATATAATAAAAAAACAACTGGAATAAAACTACAAAAATTTTTAAAATACTAATATAAAATTGAAGATTAATAAGCTGGCTATAGCAAAGAATATTAATCTTCAATTTTATATTAGCATTTTAAAATTTTTTTGTAGTTTCCAATTGTTTTTTTATTATTATATTTATTGTAACCTTTCCTTTTCAGATATGTATTTTATAAAAAAAATTGTTTTCAAAATTATTATACTTTCTCATTTGTCTTTGTTGTTTTATGATTAAGCCATAATATGGCTAGATAATTGAGTGTCAAAAACTTTCTTTCTATCATAACCTGTCCACCCTGGATCTCCGCATTTCTTACTATACACTTTGAATCTATCTGCCACCTAGCTCTAACATTAAACCATAAATCATATAAAATATTATTTCATGAAACTCAACAATTGATTATACTTATCTATCAAATAATTTCTAAGGTAGATTCACAAAGACAGTTACAAGACAGTGGTTTTTAATAATAATAATAATAATAATAATAATAATAACAATAATAATAATAATAATGATGATGATGATGATGATGATGATGATAATAATAATAATAATAATAATAATAATAATAATAATAATAATAATAATAATATATATCTTTCCATGACATCTTGAATTAATCACATCAAATTAACAAAATGTATTATAATCTCATATCTTTTATAATAACTACTATTTTATGCATATCTCAAGGTTCTTACTTATTCCCATATGATAATATAATTCCTCTATTTAAGATAATTGAATAATAAAAGAGATTTTACTAAGATCCAACCATCTTAATCATAAACACATCAAACATTATAGTATATTTTAAGTCATTTCATTAGAATTAGTATATCTTTTTAACAAGAATAATAAATTCCAAATTATAAATCATTATCATATTTTCTAACAATTAATATAATTATAACTTATAACTAACTACTACTTATAAAATGAACTTTTTTTTTTAAAAAACTTTAGTCAGCTAAATTACCAACTTATCCGGTTTTATATTCCTTGTTAATTTTAATTAAATTGTCTACAATATTTTCATACTAATATTTAATACTCATATACTCTTCTGAATATATGTGAAATGAATTCAAATTTACTTTCACAAGAAATTTCCACGTGACTATAAAGATATAACTATTCTTAAGTTAAAATTATAATGCTATTAAATATTCTTATTCAAGTAATTATAATTGAATTTAATAAACAATTAATTTATCAATTTTGTTCTATATTATATTCCCAATAATTTGTGTATTTGGATATGACAAAGTGATGAAAATAATTCCAAACTGAAACAAAGACTTTACTCTACCACTGTATTTACAATATTAGGTTATTTACATGAATAACAATAATTATTAACAGAATTTTAAATAGTATGTATAATAAGAACAAAATATAACACATATAATTTCATTAATATTTGTACAATTATATACAATAATGAAAACTACTGATTCCTATCTGCTTAAAAATAATTTTTTTTTAAACTTTTATGAATCTATTTTTCCTATCTTTCAATTTCAAGGAATCATTGCGAATATTATTATTTTGTTATTATTATTACAGGCTCCAAATTTTATATATATATATCTCTTATTTAAGATACATTGTGTTGTTATCCTTATGAATGCAAAACAACCATATCACATATTGTCACAATATGATTATTTTATCACATAAAATCTATGAAATTAATACCTATAATAACCAAAGATACAATACCATTTGATCATAACTCATTTTATTCATTCTTTCTTTGTTTATTTTCATTACTGATTCCACTTGTTTTTATTTTCATATAGTGTCACTTTAAAATTAATTACCTAATACAGTCTTTGTTTTGTATTTACTTTTTTTTTTTTAATAAGTCCACCTATGTACCATGCCTACCTTACTTTCTTTATAATTAACATTACGTAGATAAAAAAAAAACCTGATTTCTACTGTACTCAAATGCTACAAATCTAAACTGGAAGTCTTATTTTCCCTTTTTAAATAAGGTGTGCCCTCATGGCAAGTAATCATTTATTCTTCATGACACTCTCTTAATATACAAGCTTTTACATTAAGCTCTTGTGGATTTGATCACCCTTATCTTATGGAAATTCCTCACATTATAACATCTAACTATATATATATATATATATATATATATATATATATATATATATATGAGTATCTTTTAGATTAACCTCATTATGTTCTTATCAGTTCTTTGGGAAATTACAATTTACCACACTGACTATCCCCTGGAATGACAATCTATCTAATTATAAAAAAGGTCATAGGCATATATCGTACAATAAATCAGCATAACTATATAATAAAATTATCTTTCCATTAATTATTTCCCTAATCCAGTGTTCTTCAACCCTTGGTTTATGGCCCGGTGCTGGGCCGTGGAACTTTTCTGCAGGTCTGCGTGCTAAACGGGCAGTAAAAAGTTTGTAATAATAAATAATAAGAGTTTAAACTTTTAATTAATATAGCCAATTTTTATTTATTTTTTCATCTCATTTTTACCCAATTAAAAAAAAAGAGAAAACAACGAAAACAAAATCTAATCAATCATTCATGAATTAATTTGTTTTTCTAATTATCACAGATGGGGGTAGAATTAAATTTTTTATTACTTTTCTAAAAAAATGAAAAAAAAAGTTTTTTATTATGTAATCTCCATATATATATAAAACTTTATCTTATATATTTAACATTGTTGTTTTGATCAATTATAACAATTATGCTTATCTTTAAGAAAATTTATCTATAGACTTTTGCTGGTCTGCAAAATCTTATCTTTATTTTTGCTGGTCCGCTGAACCTTATCCTTATTTTTACCGGTCCGCAGGTGTGAAAAGGTTGGAGACCACTGCCCTAATTTACTGGTGATGTGTTACAAAACAAAGTGTCTGTATAAGTTGACGATCGTCAATATTTATTTATTTAATTATTTTTTTAAAATTAGAATCACAACTTTATTTATTGTATCATATAGTTTATTATCCACCCATTTTTTATCCTTTCAGATTACTTTTCTTCACACTTCATTGTCATACATTTGGTTATTTTCATTATTATATTTCTTGGTTCTTTAACATGACATTATATTAATCAATTTACATTTTAAAATATATCATACATTAATTTTACCTTGATATGATTTTATAATAACAACTTAAAACATCATTTTACCCCATTTCATTCTTCTATTTACTTCGCATCTACAACATTCTCATCTGGAATATATATCTAAAATTATAACTTAAATATTAACATGTAAAACAATTATTTAACTTAATGAAGATTAACTTCATAACAAATATATATATATATAAAGTTAGCCATTATCTAATTCCTATCCAAAGGATAGAAAATTATTTAGTTTTTACTTTCTTTCTTAGTGATTCATTCACAAGTATGTAATGCTAATAGTTAATGTTTTCTTCCACATTAGGACTTTGAACGCATTTATTAATTATCAAATAGATTGCTTTTCCAACATTTGAAAACGATGCAATAATAATAAAACGAGGATTTTTATTTTATTTTTTAAAGTTTAACTGTTCCCGGAAACCATTTCCTTATTTACTAATCAGGGATTTTCGTATCCAACTATTATAAATTTACTGGAATTAACAGATTAGTGTATTATGTCAAACATAACTATTTAAGTGTTTTTAAAGTATTGATCAAACCATTTTATATAAATTCGTTGTTTTATTTCTATGTTTATTTTAAAGTATATTGACATCAAGTCTCATAATATATATATTTTCTTCTATTTGAAAAATTTAAATTTCATAAGTTATTCTGCATTTATTATTTACTATTCCAAATAAACATTTGTAATCAAATTAAATAAAATTATTTCTATTTATATTACTATACATGCATCTTCTTAAAAAAGTATTGTAGGATCAATTTTAATAATATAAATTAATTTAACTAGCATCACCTATTATTTGTCTTCCACATTTCTGTTAGTTGTTCTTTAAAGATTTCTATTCTGATTTTAATTTAGTTTTCTTTATATCATAAAATTAAATTATCCTTTAAGATTTCAATGAAGTATAGATAACTGAAACTGTTTCACTTACGTGAAAGATTGTCCAATTTCTAACCACTTGAAATGAATCAATATTATCCTTATATATTTGTCTGTTTACCATAATAATAAGATCTACTGGCAATTTTTTCGGAATTAGCATTTTTAAAATTGTAATTTGATCTCCCAAACTATGACTTTGTGACCTACAAAGAAATTAATTATTTATTCCGTGATATAATTATTTATCCAATGCACATTATCTTGATTTTTATTAATATAAATTAAATTACAGTTTTAGCACAAAATTATCTTTATAATCATCTGAATTTTACTAAATATTTCCTACCGCTTAATTTACTTACTGGCTTCATTTTTTTTCTTTTTCCCTCCTTTTTTTTAAAAAATCATCTTACTTTTATCCAAAATTCCCACCAATATTATGTGAAAGTTGTCTCATTTACTAAGCATTTTAATTAACATAAAAATAATATTTTAAAACTAGCTAAATTCAGCCTTTTACTTTAAACATAAAATAATGTATTTATTAAACTTTATAAAATATTTTACTAAACTATCAAAATTATCAATCTTTTATTATTATAATTATTTTAAAAATATATTATTATAAAATTAGATATAGACATAAAAAAAAATCACAAATGAATAAAATGGCAAGCATTGCTAGCCGAGAGGTCAGCGTAGCTGCCTTGCAAGCAAGCAGTTGCTTGCAGACAGTTGTTGCAAGTTCGCCTCCCAGCCAATGCTATGACATATGGAAAAAAAAAGGATAGTATGTTTATAATAACTTTTACAATCTCTACTAAATTACTTATCAAGTTATTAGTGCCAGTTATATTTTTAAAATTTAAAAGTTTGGATTATTATATACATCTTATTACAGTGAACGAAACAAAAAGGTCACAATATATATATATATTAGGTTCTACAGCAGAGATAACTTATTTCCTTATGGCATGGTTTCTTTCTTTAAAGCAGGTCATATTGCATTCTATGCAATTTCAATATTTGTCTTTGGATACAAATGCATAATTCCAGGTCTTTTGATTGGTAAGCCTTCTGATTTCTAGCCAGCTGCAGTAAATAGACTTTTGTTAGTTGATATCATCATTCTTTCTGAGGTGTATAGAATATTGAAAGATGCTTTAAAATTCAGCAATTCCCTGCTAGTAAAGCTGTTCTGAGGGGATCTATTTTAATCAGTGGTTTTCTTTTTTAACAACTACTTCTGCATTGGAATTTTTTCATCTCTTCTTGGAATCAAGCTGTACTGTTTTCTTCTTGAGTCAAGACTAGATTACCATCATTTTTTCCAAACCTATTTATATCTCATGTATGTTCTCATAGCATGTTTTTAATATTTAACACATAATTAAGTCCTATTAATGTGTATATTTATCTAGATTTATTGACCAGATTTAACATAATTTTACAAAACTTGCTTTTTTCATAAATATAATTACATTCATATAATTATTTTATAAATAATTATAAAATAGTTCTTATTTAGATTGGTTATCAAGAAAAAAAGATTAACTTTGAAATTTGATAAGTTTACTATCAATGTTATGGGAAGGATTAATATCTTAAATATGAACGAATTGGAGAATTTTTTAAAAACTGAATGATTTTGTAATGTTTAGTTGAATGCTAAAAGAAAAAAAAAAAAATAAAATTGATAAATGTTTCATTAAATAATAAATGCCTATTTATTAATTTGGAGGAATTTGTTGGTATCAATAAGATAAGAAGAATGAACTTTTAATTACAAGCACTTCTTATTCATTATTGATGAGTAAAATTTCCTTGGAATTCTTTCATGTTTTTGCGTTCATACTGCAAGGGATGATAAAATAGTGCAGAGAAAAGAAACAGAAAAAATCTCTCTGTTCAAGTTAACTGGTTCCTATGGAGATTAGCATTTTCACAGTGATTCAATTCAAGAAATAAAAAAACTTTTATTTTTTTCTCTTTATTATTGTAATATAATATAGTTTTAAGTTAATATTAATATTTATAATTATTCTTAATATGTGGTAGTTTTAAAATTTAAAATATTTTAGATGTTTTTTTGATATAAAAAAAGAGAAGAAAAATTAAAATTTTTCTTACTTTATCGAGAAATTATGTCAACTAGAGGATTGCCAATAATAATCATAGTAAAATATGATTAAGGTAACTTTCATTTAGTGTGTTTAGTGTAAGTTATAGGCATTTAATAATGCAAACTAAAATCCAGGCAAAAGAAATATAATAATTGTTATACTTTTATTCATGTGATGATAATTTATAAGAAGTAATACACCTGGGTCTCATTTTATGTGATAGATAGGTTCCCCAGAAAACACACACAAAAGAAATCACACAAAAATAGACAACTTACCTTGAAATATGGGGGATAGGTACTGTAATTTTCAAAAATCACATAAAAGCAAAGCAACAACGTAAAATTACTTTAAAATTTGCATTAAAAAAAAATAAAAAAATAAAATATGATTAATAAAAAATTTCAAATTTGAAAAAATTGATACAAGACAAACTTTTTTTACTTTTTTTTATTATTAACTACAGTATTTAATTTTATTCAAAACAATATATTTTTATGTGTAATTTACAGTATTTTCAATTTTTTCATACATATACAGTATTTTAATCACTATCGCTATTTGACGATATGTAAGTTCATTTGTAAACTAGTAAGACATCAGATTCACCACAAGAGGAAATACAACTAGCACCAACTTCATTTTTTTAATTGCTCTTATCATGGACTCATCCAAACTAAATGTTTTCCAATCGCTCAATGATTCTCCCGATTTCGCTAAGCGATCTAAAATTGAAATTTTTGTTTCCAAAGAAATTCATTTTATTGGGTGTTTTCCCTCTCCATTAGAGTAAACTAAAAGTTTAAAATAAAAATAAAAACTTAGACTTACAATAATAAAAAGATACCGACTCACCACTTTTGGACAAAATTTAATTAAAGCTAACAACTAAAAATTAAATTATTTTTGTCTTTAAGTTTTTAATTTTCAATTCCATTTAAAAATCAAATTTCATTGTTTCAGATCACATTATGTAATTTTTAAATTGTTAATTACAATTAAAAATCAGATTTTAATTGTCAAATTTAATTGTGCCCACTGCTGTTACCTTTTAAAAATAAATTTGCGGATACTAAATGATTAATTGATTACATACTCTTTTTTAAAAAGCAGAAATAGAATGTGATTTAAAATGCAAAAACAACAACATGCATAATATAGGCATCTATAACATTTGAACAGATTTACATTATAATCTTGTAAAATTTAATGTGTGTATATAAAATAGGGAATCCTGATTTTAAGTGAATTATGAACTTCTTTATTGCATAAAATCTATTAGTCCTATTATAAAGTGCTGAAAATATCGAAATTATTAGATGAAAGTCGAACTCTGATAATGTGCTATTATTTTAAATATGACATGTGAGTGCATGAAATTTATAATATTTAAAGTAATAGTCATTATTGGAGCTCGACTTCTGATCTAATATTTTTTATTGCATAAAAGAAAACTGCATACAAAGATATTAAAAAGAAACATATTAAAAAGAAACATGAATCGCATAACTTCAAAATCACATTAAATAAATCCACAAAAAATGAGACCCGGGTGTATAGTGATTATATATTGTATGAATAATTGATATCTGAACAGGTTATAAGTAATTAAATGAATGTACTTATGATAAGTTGTATATCATAAATCATTTGCTTGTTTTATTTTAATCTTGGTGTTCAAGATATGCAATGTTTAGAAGTTTGGATATTATTTTTATGAAAAGATGTATAGTATTTATTTGCAATGTTTTTAGGTTTTATACAAAATGTTTCAATAGACAATTAGTGGTTCAGGAAAGTAGCTATTAGGAAATCCTGTCTGTAAGAGCTTAAAGGAAAGCCAAAATAGAAATTAAGGTAGACATTAAAAAATGTTATATTAAGTTACATGTTCATGCTGTCATTGTTTCATAGTTCTAGAAGATGGCAACCCCTCACTTTTAATCATTACTATCACATTGGTCTATACATCATATTTGATAATTGTAAAGTTGAGTAAAGAATAGTAGCTGTACTATCAAGTGATGTGAGAAGAGCTAAATATTGAACAAATGAAATAGTAAAAGAGTGTTTTTAAATAAAGATTTGAGGAATGTTATTATATTTCAAAATTTTTATGATCAAATTATAGAGTGTATTTGGGAGTAATATGAAATGCAATAATGAAAAATAGAGCCTGATTATGATGTCTATTATTAGAAATAATATAAATAAATACCATATCATGCTTAATATCAAAATAATTATATGTTTATTTTGTAATAAAAACAGAGTATATAATAAGTTATAGAGTTATAATGAAGTTATTCTATTATGGAATGTTTAAGTAAATAAATCATAATTGAAAAATATTTTTTGTGAAAATGTAGAATGTAATGTATATGTTATTTACATTATTAATATGCTTAGTATAGAAATATTATGAAATGTTTAAGTAAATAAATGATAACAGAAAAATATATTTTATGAGAATGTAGAATATAACATAGAAATTATTTACATTATTAATATGTTGAGTATAGAAATATGATGGAATGTCTTAATAGTTATTAAGTAAATATATTAAATATATTATTTTATAATAGTAAATACTTTTGAAGTGCAAATTATTTACTTCTCGTATCAATATTTTGTGAATATTAATTTTTAAATTTTGTAACCTGTTTAATATTTTTTAACACAATATTTGTAAAAAATTTTGAAATTTTATATTGCTGTTATAATAAATTGTTAATGTTATTTTATAATTAACCAAGTATCTATGGTTTCTTTTCTTGTTATACCCAATTCATTATGTATCATTCTATCCATACATGCATTGTAATAATTAAATATATTTGAGTATTATTGTACATAATCTCAAAGAAATAATGAATAATAAGTATATTGTTATCATTAAAGATAATACATATTGCATTTTAAAAAATTGAATAATGTAAATTTTATTTATTTGACTCAATGGTTGTATAGTAAATATTGATATTTATAATGCCATACCAAAAAACAAAACAATTAGATATAATACATAACAATAAGAGATGGCTTAAAATTTATTTATAATAATATATATTGATTATTATTATTATTTCATAATTTTAATTTAGTTTTAGTTTGTTTAATAGAAAAGAATTACTGCATATATTTATTTTCTTGATTATTATTACTTTTAAATAGCTAGATGCATGTAAAATCCATCATTAGATGTAATTATATCAATTAATTAATTTATTTTAAAAATAAAAGAATATAAAATAGTTTGGTAGTTAAATTTAATTTAATATAGATTAATATTAAATATAATTTATTTTCTTAATTGTGAGTCATGGAAGTATCATTAATATTTTAGGGAAGTAATGTGAAGTGATATTCCTATGCCATTGGGGATATATCTGTTGGTGTATTCTTAATGTTTAAAAATAAAGTGTACTTTACTAGACACTTTATGTAATGGGTCTCACGATAAGTTATTAAACCATTTATATTAAGATAATTTATGTTAGATATGAAGGCTGATCTAGGATTTATTATATTGTAGTTTGTACTTTTATGGTGTCCAGTTGTGCAAGTGCAATTGGTTAGAAGGAGACTGAAGAATGTATGTTATAATTAATATAATATTAGATTTTGTGATTTGTAATTTAAATAGTTATAATTACAATATTGTTATGTGATGAACAAGTTGAAAATAAATGAATAAATTGTCTAACCATGTAGCTACAATTATTCAATAAATATTAATTAATAGTTATTTAAATTATAATTAATATATGGCAAAATATGAGTAATATTTACATTACAATATGTGCAATTAATACATTGCAATCTTGTGTTGGCAGTGATGATAATGACATTGGCAAGAAAATGAAACTGAGAATTAGTATTTTATAGTTTAACCAATATATATAAAATACATATTTTGCGGGTTCATCCGTGTTAAAAACTTTTAATATTAATCTACTGACATTTCAACTTGGTCACACAAGTCATCCACAGAGTTATAAAAGGTAGAAAGACAGATGTAGAGGCGCTACAATCACTGATTTGAATAAAACATTTTTGCTATTGGTGGAATTTTAATGTTTTATTCAAATCAGTGATTGTAGCGCCTCTACAATCATCTTTCTACCTTTTATAACTTTGTGGATGACTTGTGTGACCAAGTCAAAATGTCAGTATATTAATATTAAAACTTTTTAAGATAGATGAACCCACAAAATATGTATTTTATATATTTAACCTGTGCAAATCTTCGTTTTAACATATATATATATATATATTGAACTGGAGTGAAATCCGATTCAATGGTGATATTACAAAAAAGAAAGTTAAGTTCTTTAATTTTCACTAAACTTAATTTTCATTAAATCTTATTTAATGTTTAAATTTTTATTATTATTTAAAAAGAATATGTGTATCAAAATAGACACGCGTTTATATGTAAAACAGATCATTTTAATGTTTATCGATTTATTTTAAAATAGTTTTCTTATACCGCTTGTTTTTACTTTAAATCAATTTGATTTAAAAACAAGCTGGCTAGCTAATTGCATTCCTGTTGCTTTTATTTTAATTATTGTAGATTAATTCTAAAAGCGAAGATTTGATTTTTTATGTAGTTGTTTTCGTTTCAATAATCCCTGGGTAGAATTCTTAGATTAGATTGAGCTGGAGATTAATATTTGGCCTGCCTTAGGTGTAGAAATTGAACAACAAGGCTAATTTTCACAGGAATTTGAAAAAGGTATAAATAATACCAAAAATTTTATGAGTTAGTCTATTCTATTCTAACCTAGAGAGATTAAGTCAGCACTTTGTCAAGGTGATTCGTTCAGCTTCTTATTTCCAATATTCAGTCGGATTAATAACCTCTTTAACATTTGTACCATTAGCAGTTTGAACATTTAATCTTTAAAAGCAAAATTTGCAGTTACTAAAACAATTTTGCTTTTTCCATGATGACAAAATATACTGCTATATGTTTGATAACCAACAATGTGGCATGCTAGTTTAACTCAGAAGACGGACCCATGCCTGCCAGCTTTCCTTCAATCCTGCAATGAACACCTAAAATAAACAAGACCCCGCTGCCTCTACCTTGCCTTTGTCAATGACCTGAAAATGAACTAATAATAGTGCGCACTCTATGTGAACATTGTTTTTACCGAAAGGAAACTATTTTCTTTTTTATTCTTCCCAGGGTAAATTAATTCTCATTAAATCTCCGCTCAATCTAATCATAAATATGTATTCCTAAACAATATAGCCTCATATTTAATATTTGCTGTGTTTTCTAATATTTTGTAGTGTGTCTTGGAATCTTAGTTTTAAGATTCCAAGTTGCTTTCAATTTTTGTTTATTGGAGAGTGACGAATGAGTTTTATATTTTTATGCCTCCTTTTTATAAATGCTTTAACAGTCATGTATATTTTAAATGCTTACCTGTAATTATTTTATTATTCATGATTAATTTGTAAACACTGTGTTTGCACTTTTGCAAACCTCCAAAAATCTTTTGGCTGACGACTTTATTGTCTAATTTTCCGCAGGTGGTGATTTCGTGTCTTATATCTCTGAAGGCGGAAATTAGAATTGTTTATTTTTGTAATTTTATAAGTAGTCAGCAGGAAGATAATATTTATCCCTTTTTAAATTACAGGTGAGTGAGACTTTCATTCTGCTAAAATATTTAAAACTTCTAATATTTTCGTACTCATGTGCACTCTCCGATAGATTTACTTTTGTATTTATTACGTATAGCTTAAAATTTATGAGAGCATGTATTCAGAACTTGTTTCATAAATTTATTTCTTAGTTACCATTATTTGTAATTCATTTTCTTTAATTGCTGGGGCAGATGTAATTGGTTTTCTAATGATTTACTTGTCTCTGATTGAGACTTTAATTATTATTAGTTTTCGCCAATCGTCTAGCTGGGATTCACCAGTTTTAATTGTGTTCATTTTATTTTCAATCATATTTTTCGGTTGTTCTTGAGATGGATCAATCACCTTTATTTTAAATGTAATAATAGGTGCAGCTTATACCGACATATGACATTTTTGGGCCTGTTACATTTTTCGGACCTCGAAAAGCTCATTGGCGCTGGTTTCGTTGATTTGTTTCACGAACGTATTGTTTAAATATCTGAAAGTGAAAACTAATGTTTGGGTGAATCCTCTGCTGAATGAAATTTGCTTCCTCCCTTTATAATTCATTTTTTAGAGAATCAGTAGATCTGCCAGAGCATTGCCTTTAGTCTTTCTGGTACACACCTGAGCTAATCCTATTTGTTAACTTATAAACTTTTCTTATAAGTTATTCTTCTCTGAATAAAATTTTGTTAAATATGTTTAAACTTAATTTGGCTGACATTTGTCTTTGTGCTTTTTGTCTCAATTGTCTAAATAATTTAAGATCTCTTGTTTCTCCCTGAGTCTAGTTGGTGCAAACCATCATCATCATCTATTCTGATCACAGCAAATAAATTTTCCAGATACGTAGTGATCTGGTGGTGCCCTCTGTATCAGAATAGATTGAGTATCCGGCACATAGGATACAATTTGGGGCCCAGCATGAGGTTTTGAGTTTTCAAGCCCATGTGAGATTTTTGTTTAGACAATTGAGAAAGATTTCAGATATAAGAGGCAAGATTTAGTAGGTGGAGGTTGGGTTTTTGTTGATTATTGCATGTATTGTTGGAGCAGATTGGTAGAATGGGGTTCGTCTTTCTTTTAATGAAATAATTTAGAAATAATAAAAAGCGTATTGTCTAAAAGTCTGTTGGAGTAATTTTTTTTGAAGAGTTAAATATAGTTCGTCTTTTTCATATGATGAATAATTAATAAATGGTAAATAGCATTTTATTTGCTTTTAGATTTTCTTTTAAGAAGTTAGTATTGCAAATTTAATTTGTGTCGAAAATGGGAGTAGTTGAAAAAGATGAGTCAGAGACACAGATGATGATGAAGATGATGATGGACACGATGAAAGAAATGAAGGAAATGCACCAACAAATGAAGGAAGAAATTAGGGAATTCAAAGCAGAAATGATTAAAGAAATGAAGGCAGTGAGGGGTGAAATAATAAAAGAAGTTGAGATGGAAAAGGATAAAAAAAATGAATTGAGTAAAGAGAGTCAAGAAGTAGAAAAAGTAGACGTTATAAAAGATATAAAAGTTGAAGTAGCACAGGATAGTGCTAGGACAGAAAAGGTGGAAATAAAGTTAGAAATAAGCACAGATGGGATACAAGTAGAAAGTGTGGAGGAAAATTTAGTAAATGTAAATAAAGAAATAAAAGAAAGTTATAAGATAAAGACAGAAAAGCAGGTAGAAAAGCCTCCACATGAAACTAAAAATAAATTGTTTTTAATAACTGTTTGTTTTGAATATGAATTTGAAAAGAAGAAAAGAGTTAGAAAAAAGATTAAGAAATATGATTTTAAGGTTGAAATAGAAGCCGTACATAGAAAGATCTTAGGTCAAACATTCAAAAAGTTCATGGACGATAATTTCTTTCCATATACTAATTCTGATAGTATAAGTAATAAAATGGAACACTTAGTAGAAAGGTGTTTTGCTAGGCCTAAAGGCTTTCAGACATACGAGCTAGAAAATAGAGCAGAACGAGAAAGAAACAAGAGAAAATTATATAAACTAAAAAAATATAAGAGAGGAAAGGAATTTATTTCAGTAAGTTAGTAAAAGGAGTAAAAGAACCACCAGACAAAAGTTAAAGGTTCAGCTTTTAGTAATCGGACAGATTGTTTTAATAAAAATAAAAAAAAGATTTTGTTAACGGTTTATGAAAATGGAAAATGTTTAAATTGAAATATTGTTCTGTTTATCTGAGTGCGAGGCAAACGTTCGGCCGAATTTCTAAGAATAGTTTTTAAAATGTTTATAGCTTTAAAAAAAAGTTACAGGAATGTTTTTTTTTTGATCACGTTTTGAGGCAGTTGAACTGGAGTGAAATCCGATTCAATGGTGATATTACAAAAAAGAAAGTTAAGTTCTTTAATTTTCACTACACATAATTTTCGTTAAATCTTATTTAATGTTTAAATTTTTATTATTATTTAAAAAGAATATGTGTATCAAAATACACACGCGTTTATATGTAAAATGGATCATTTTAATGTTTATCGATTTATTTTAAAATAGTTTTCTTATACCGCTTGTTTTTACTTTAAATCAATTTGATTTAAAAACAAGCTGGCTAGCTAATTGCACTCCTGTTGCTTTTATTTTAATTATTGTAGATTAATTCTAAAAGCGGAGATTTGATTTTTTATGTAGTTGTTTTCATTTCAATAATCCCTGGGTAGAATTCTTAGATTAGATTGAGCTGGAGATTAATATTTGCCCTGCCTTAGGCATAGAAATTGAACAACAAGGCTGGTTTTCGTGGGAATTCAAGGAAGGTATAAATAATACCAAAAATTTCATGAGTTAGTCTATTCTATTCTAACCTAGAGAGATTAAGTCAGCACTTCGTCAAGGTGATTCGTTCAGCTTCTTATTTCCAATATTCAGTCGGATTAATAACCTCTTCAACGTTTGTACCATTAGCAGTTTGAATATTTAATCTTTAAAAGCAAAATTTGCAGTTACTAAAACAATTTTGCTTTCTCCGTGATGTCAAAATATACTGCTGTGCATTTGATAACCAACAATATGTCATGATAGTTTAACTCAGAAGACGGACTCATGCCTGCCAGCTTTCCTTCAATCCTGCAATGAACACCTAAAATAGACAAGATCCCACTGCCTCTACCTTGCCTTTGTCAATGACCTGAAAATGAACTAATAATAGTGCGCATTCTATGTGAACATTGTTTTTACCAAAAGGTAACTATTTTCTTTTTTATTCTTTCCAGGGTAAATTAATTCTCATTAAATCTCTACTCAATCTAATCATAAATATGTATTCCTAAACAATATAGCCTCATATTTAATATTTGCTGTGTTTTCTAATATTTTGTAGTGTGTCTTGGAATCTTAGTTTTAAGATTCCAAGTTGCTTTCAATTTTTGTTTATTGGAGAGTGACGAATGAGTTTTATATTTTTATGCCTCACTTTTTATAAATGCTTTAGCAGTCATGTATATCTTAAATGCTTACCTGTAATTATTTTATTATTCAATAATTAATTTATAAACACTGTGTTTGCGCTTTCGCAAACCTCCAAAAATCTTTTGGCTGACGACTTTATTGTCTAATTTTCCGCAGGTGGGGATTTCATGTCTTATATCTCTGAAGGCGAAAATTAAAATTGTTTTTCTTTGTAATTTTATAAGTTGTCAGCAGGAAGATAATATTTATCCCTTTTTAAATTACAGGTGAGTGAGACTTTCATTCTGTTAAAGTATTTAAAACTTCTAATATTTTCGTACTCATGTGCACTCTCCGATAGATTTACTTTTGTATTTATTATGTATAGCTTAAAATTTATGAGAGCATGTATTCAGAACTTGTTTCATAAATTTATTTCTTAGTTACCATTATTTTTAATTCATTTTCTTTAATTGCTGGGGCAGACGTAACTGGTTTTTTAATGATTTACTTGTTTCCGATTGACATCTTTAATTATTATTAGTTTTCGCCAATCATCTAGCTGGGATTCACCAGTTTTAATTGTGTTCCTTTCATTTTCAATCATATTTTTCGGTTGTA
Source organism: Epiperipatus broadwayi (assembly GCA_028023455.1). Classification (NCBI taxonomy): domain Eukaryota; kingdom Metazoa; phylum Onychophora; class Udeonychophora; order Euonychophora; family Peripatidae; genus Epiperipatus; species Epiperipatus broadwayi. The sequence continues at coordinate 7,658,565 of JAQFVV010012440.1, read as the reverse complement.
CTTGAGATGGATCAATCACCTTTATTTTAAATGTAATAATAGGTGCAGCTTATACCGACATATGACATTCGTGGGCCCGTTATATTTTTCGGACCTCGAAAAGCTCGTTGGCACTGGTTTCGTTGATTTGTTTCAAGAACGTATTGTTTAAATATCTGAAAGTGAAAACTAATGTTTGGGTGAATTCTCTGCTGAATGAAATTTGCTTCCTCCCTTTATAATTCATTTTTTAGAGAATCAGTAGATCTGCCAGAGCATTGCCTTTAGTCTTTCTGGTACACGCCTGAGCTAATCCTATTTGTTAACTTACAAACTTTTCTTATAAGTTATTCTTCTCTGAATAAAATTTTGTTAAATATGTTTAAACTTAATTTGGCTGACATTTGTCTTTGTGCTTTTTGTCTCAATTGTCCAAATAATTTAAGATCTCTTGTTTCTCCCTGAGTCTAGTCGATGCAAACCATCATCATCATCTATTCTGATCACAGCAAAGAATTTTCCAGATACGTAGTGATCAGGTGGCGCCCTCTGTATCAGAATAGATTCAGTATCCAGTACAATATATATATATAATTTTTGTTGTAAATAGTAGTTTTAAGATATAACTGGAAAAGTGAAATATTGTTTTTCCCATAGGTTGTCAAGGGGAAATAGTTGTGTATATTGTGGTGTTACTAATAAGAAATTTATAATGAAAAAAAATTATAAATTTATATAAATATTTATTTTATGTTTCTGGTTTATATTAACATTTCTTACAATAATGATTAAGAGAAAGATATAGACAAGAAAATGTCTAGCTCGATAAAAAAATTTAATGTTAGTGTAGTTTCAGTAAAGATGAAGAAAAAAAGAAGAGGAAAATATCAACTCCTAAAAAAGTTAGTAACAATGTAATGATAATGGACATAATACAAATGCTAAGAAGTATGAATAGTAAATTAGATTCTATGATAGAAGATAGGAAAATTTGGAGAAAAAATAGATTAGAAGAAAGAAAGCAATCTGTTAAATTGTTAGACAATAAATTAGAAGAGAATAAACCATCAGTTGAATTGATTTATGATAAACAAAAATTTAATTGAATTAAGTAGTAGCAAACTAGAAGAAAATAAGCAATTTGTAGAATTGAGTAGCAACAAAGTAGAAGAAGATAAGAAATCAGTAAAATTAGTCAATAACAAATTAGAAGTTAAAAAGAAATCTGTTGAATTAATAAAGATGTTGAATTAATCAATAATAATTTGAAAGATGAATTATAATAAAATAATAAATCCATAGATAGTAAATTGGAATTTTTGAGAGAAAAAATAAACAGTTTGTTGAATTAATCAGTCAAAATTTGAAAGAATATAAAGAATCTGTTGAATTAATTACTAAAGATGTAAAAGAAATATGCCTATGTGTTTGAAAAGTAGGGTTTTTAATAAATGTGAGACTTGGAAACTTAATAGAAGAGCAATACAGAGACTTCAGACCATTCAAAGAAGTATGGAGAGATGCATGTTGGGAGTAACAAGAAGAAATTGAAAACAATATATGGTTAAGAGAACAAACAGGTGTTATTGATCTTATTGAAAAAATTAAAAGACTGAAGTGTGGACATATTGCTAGAAGAGGTGATAATAGATGTACAATTGAAATATTAAACCGGATTCCAAGAGATTGTAAAAGACCCAGAAAGAGACTACATGTGAGATGGATGGATGAAATAAGAAAGTGTGCAGGGGTAATGTGGAGAAGAAATGCTAGAGATCAGAGAAGATGGATTGAACTTGGAGAGACCTTCAATCTGCAGTGGATTGATAATGGTTGATGATGATGATGAAAGGATAATAAACAGTTTGTTGAGTTAATGAGTGAGGAAAATCAGCAGACTGTTGAATTAATTAATAAGAACATTGGGTTAGTCAGTAAAGAATTGAAAGAATATAAAGAATTTGTTGAATTAATCAGTAAAGATGTAATGGATAATAAACAGCTTATTGAGTTAACAAATGATGATATGAAAGAGAATAAACAATCTAAAATTAATTGAAGAGGAGATGATAGATAGATTTGACAATCTTAATGTAAGATTTAATAAGGATGAAGAAGTTAATGAGTCCTTAGGGATAGAGCTAATTCTTTCTGATAAAAAGAATCAAAAGATATTAGATAATGAATTAAAAGAATTCACTGATAATACTAGTCTAGAATTTAAAAGTAAAAGTAAAAAGGTAGTCAATCAGTGTAAGATTAATCATGAAAGTATTAACCTGAAAATAAATATTGCTAAAGTAATGTTATTTGAAGATATTAAGAATTTGATGTCAAAGGTAAATTTTATTAGGGAGAAAATTGGTAAGGAAAGAGATATTGGAAAGGTTAATATGAAACTCTAAGTGATGAGTGAAAAGAGAGTTGAGGTTTATTAGAGAAAAAATTGATAAGGAGAGAGATATTGGAAAGGTTAAAGTTAAACTCAAAATGATGAGTGTAAAGAGAGTTGAGATAAATTTTATTAGAGAAAAATATAAGGAGATAAATATTGGAAATGCTAAAGTGAAACTCAACATTATGAGTGAAAAGAGAGTTAAGGGAATTTTTATTAGAGAAAAAAAATAAAAATAAGATTTAAAATACTTTTTTTTAAATTCTATATCCTTCAGTGTAGTAAATTTGTTGGTAGTTAAGTTTGGTATTAAGAGAGAATAAAAGTTCAGTTGCCTGAATATAAAATTAATAGTTCTGGAATAAAGGCTACCATTATTTCATTAGTGTTAGTGTTAGGGGTAGTATATGTTGATAGATATGTTAAAATTTTAAAATTATATCAATTAAAATAGTTAATTTAGTAATAAGTATGGATTTAATGGATGTTTTATAAAATTTAATAGAAAGGAGGGGAAACTGTAGCCTTTCTATTTTGCTACATTACTCTATGGATATGAATAATAGTCAATTTTACAGAAATTTTAAATTTTATCCAATAGTTAGTAGTAACTTATTTAATACAAGAAATAGGTTAGAATATGCTCTTTTTTCAATATTAAATTTAAGGTAGGTTATTATAAAGCAATATAATTTAATTTAAATAATAATGTTAAGATATAACTTCCTACTTATTGTCAAATAAAAGTGCATAACTAATAAGATCATGTAATATAATGTTTAAACAATAGTCTTAGTGATTAATGTTAATATTTGTAATTATTAACAGTCTAATTTAAAATTGCTGCTTAAGTATTATTTAATAATGATGAAATAAATGCAGAATGAAATGTGTGTTAATATGTGTTCATACACATTTATATAACAATTAATTAAATTTTACTTTCTTGTCCATAAAGTAAATTTATTACTTGTATGAATTAAATGTTGCATTTTTTATTTCACTGTATCAATTTTATAAAAGTATCAAAATAATTATTATAGTAACATAAATGATAAATTTTAGGTATTAAAAATTTAAGTTATAATAAAAGTGCTTTAATTAAAAGATATATTTAAATATTGTATTAAAAAAAATTAAAAATATATTATTAGATAATATTTATTATTAAATTATTTTAAAAAAAGACTAGACAGAAATAATTAATATGTAATTTTTTGCAAATATCTGGATTTAATTGACCAATCATGTAAGCGTTGATTATTCCTATAAATACAGATAAGCAGATGTGAAAACAAAAGAAATTAAAAAAAAATTTGGAGGAAAAACATCAAAAACTTTTTATAGGAATAAGATTGTATTCTTTTTTATTTTTAAATCAAAGTTTAAATTCATTTTAAATTTTATTATTTTGTTCTTTAAAAGTAGTAACAGTAACTTATAAAACTATGAAAAATATCTTAAAAGATTAGATATTTTTTTCAATATGGAATAGAAAAACAACATTTTCTTCATCTATGCTACATAAGCCAATTAATGATCTATTGTAATTGAAGGAAAAAATATATTTCTGAATAAAAATATCACTTTAGTTAAAAAACTTGGCCAAATATCAATGTTTTACCCACAGAACAACATGAAAGATATGTAAGGAATTTATATTTATTAATGTTTGTATGTTGAGTAATAGAGAACATTTTTTAGTAATCTTAACAAGTAGCACTAAGAAAAATTGATTTTTATTCAGAATAGTTATTTATATTTCTTATGTTAAATTTATGAGAGACTTTAGCAAAGTATTAATAATTTTATGAAGAAAGAGCTAGTACTGATAGTTTTTTAGTGAAAATGTATTTACTAATTGTTATTCTGCTTAAGTAATAAGTCATGAGTGTTTTAATACAATGAATATGAACAATCCAGGAAGGAAATTATAGAATTGTATAATATGACTAACAAGTATTATTAAAAGTTATTAATATACTAAATGTGAACATTTGTGAGAACTATAAAATTTGATGTCTGTTATCAACCTTATTGGAAGAATTAATATCTTAAATGTGAATGAATTGGAGAATTTTTTTAAAAACTGGATGATTTTGCAGTTCTTAGTTAAATCCTGAAAGAAAGAAAACTTTTAAAATTTAATAAATGTTTCATTAAATAATAAATGCCTATTTATTAATTTGGAGGAATTTGTTATCAGTAAGATAAGAAGAATGAACTTTTAATTGCAATAACTGTTTATTCATTATTGATGAGTAACATTTTCTTTGGATTTCTTTCATGTTTTTGAATTCATGCTGCAAGGGATGATGAAATAGCATGAAGGGGAGAAAGAGAAAAAAATCTTTCTGTTTGTGTTAACTGGTTATGGAGACTATCACTTCCCCGGTGATTCCATTCAAGGACTGAAAAAAAAACTTTTATTTTTTTCTCTTCATCATTGTAATATAATATAGTTTTCAGTTAATATTAAAAATTTATAATTATTTTTAATATGTAATAGTTTTATGATTTAAAATATTTTAGAATTTTTTTTGATATAGAAAAAACAAAAAAAGAAAAGAAAAATTTTATTATTTTTGTTTATAATGATTCTATGATGTTGAGAATTTAAGGCAACTAGAGCAGGGGTGGGCAAATAGTGGCCTGAGGGCTACATGTGGCCCTCTAAGAGTTTTTATGTGGCCCACCAAGACAATCAGAAAAATCCGCCTTGAACTGAGATTTTCTTCCCGTGCGTGACTGAAGGTTCGTCTCATATTTTCCACTAGGATCGCCATGTCAATATACATGCACAGTGTAGATACTATGTGCAGTGCTTTTCCAGTTGATCTGGTTAATTTCAATTTTGTCTTTGCATTAGCAAATACATACATTTTCAACTTTAGTGAAATCATGAACCCACCAAAAAAATGTAAAAATCGGTGATGAATGTAATGTGTTTAATAAAGAATGGACAAACAAATATTTCTTTCATAATACAGGGACTAAAGCAGTGTGTTTATTGTGTCATGAAAAAAAGTTGCGGCCCTCCGCTAACCTTCGCTTCCACAAAGTGGCCCCCGATGCAGCCCTCTACCAACCTCTGTGGCCCCCAAGCCAAAACAATTGCTCACTCCTGAACTAGAGGATTTCCAATAATCATAGTAAGATATGATTAAGGTAACTTTCATTTAACATATTTAATATAAGATATTGGTATTTAATAATGCCAATTAAGATTCCAGGCTAAATAAATATCATAATTGTTGTTTATATTCATGTGATGATAATTTACAACAGGTATGAATATAGTTATTATAATCTGTATATTATTATATACTGTATGAATAATTAATCTCTGAAGAAGTTATAAGTAATTAAATGAATATACTTATGATAAGTTGTATATCATAAATCATTTGTTTGTTTTATTTTAATCTTCTTGGTGTTCAAGGTATACAATGTTTAGAAGTTTTGACATTATTTTTATGAAAAGTTGTGTAATATTTATTTGCAATATTTTCAGGATTTATACAGAATGTTTTGATAGACAATTAATGATTCCAGAAAGTAGTTATTAGGAAATCCTGTAGTGGTAGGAATATATTTAATATTAAGTGTAATACAGTTAAAGTAAGTCTCTATGTTTGTGATTCATGGATAATAACATTTTTCTGTAAAGCTGTAAGAGCTTAAAGAGAAACCAAGATTGAAATTAAGGTAGATATAAAAAAATGTGGCTTAAGTTATGTGTCCATGCTAACATTATTTCTCATAGATCTAAAAGTGTTAATCCCTCACTTTTAATCTTTACTATCACACTGGTCCATACATTGAATATAATTGGAATGTTGAGTAAAGAATAATAGCTGTATTATCAAGTGATGTCAAAAATATAATTAATGTGAGAAGAGCTAAATATTGAACAAATGAAATATTAAATGAGTGTTTTTAAATAAAGTTTGAAGAATGTTTTTATTATATTCCAAAATTTTAGAGATCAAATTATAGAGAGTATGTGGGAATGATATGAAATGTAATAATGAAAAATAAAGCTTGATTATGATGTTTATTATTAGAAATAATATAAATGAATACCATATCATACTTAATATTGAAATAATTATATATTTATTTTGTAATAAAAAATAAACATAGAGTATATAACAAGTTATAAAGTTATAATAAAGTTATTCTATTATGGAATGTTTAAGTAAATAAATCATAATAGAAAAATATTTTTTTGTGAAAATGTAGAATGTAATGTATATGTTATTTACATTATTAATATGCTTAGTATAGAAATATTATGAAATGTTTAAGTAAATAAATGATAATAGAAAAATATTTTTTATGAGAATGTATGATGTAATGTATAAATTATTTTTATTACTAATGTGCATAGTATAGAAATATTATGGAATGCTTAAGTAAATGAATCATAATAGAAGAATAGTTTTTTGTGAAAATGTGGCATATAATGTAGAAGTTGTTTACTTTATTAATATGTTGAGTATAGAAATAATAAATAATTTTGAAGTGCAAATTATTTACTTCTCATATCAATATTTTTTGAATGTTAATTTTTAAATTTTGTAACCTGTTTTAATATTTTTTTTAATACAATATTTGTAAATTTTTTTGAAATTTTATATTGTTATTATAATAACTTGTTAATGTTGTTTTCTAATTAACCAAGTGTCTATGATTTCTTTTCTTGTTATATCCAATTCATTACATCATTCTATCTATACATGCCTTGTAATAATTAAATATATTTGAGTATTATTGCACCTAATCTAAATGAAATAATGAATAATAAGCATATTATTATCATTAAAGGGATTACATATTGAATATTATAAAATTGAATAATGCAAGTGTTATTTATTTGATTTAATGGTTGTATAGTTAAGATTGATAAAACAGGTAAAACTCTTCCAATACAGTAGTGCCACTCAGTGCAAACCAGAGTAATCAACGGATGCAAGAAGGTTTGTGCATAAAATTTCTTTCTAGTGTCTATTCATCCAATATCCCCAGACTACTTTCTAGCTTGTGGCTTTCATAAGTGAGGAGCCTTAGATTTGAAAGCACTGCACCTAGATATTTGGATCTAATGCAACCCTCCAGCAGCCACCTTTTCTCTCTACTTAACTACAAAACTATGAATCTAAAATTGAAAACATAATATTTTCAATCCAAGCTCATTAACTTATATAGTCATATAGGTCTGAACTCAGTTCTATACCCATACATTTTATGTCTTTGGTTCTTTAATAACCATAGACACCTCTATCCTATTATGCAGGATTGATATTAAACCACTAAACATTACATGATCACCATTTCTTATGCTTGCTCAAGCTGTTAAAACAGGCTAAACTCTCCAATATGTGATCATGTGATGTTTAGTGGTTTAATACCAATCTTGCCTAATAGAATAGTCATTGCTATGGTTATTAAAGAACCAAAGACACCAAAATGTATGGGTACCAAACTGAGTTCAAACCTATATATCTATATAAACTAATGAATTTGGATTGAAAATATTATGTTTTCAATTTTAGACTCAAAGTTTTGTAGTTCATTAGAAATAAAATGTGGCTGCTGGAGGGTTGTATTAGTTCCTAAGATCTAAGTGCAGTGCTCTCAGTTCCAAAGCTCCTCACTAATGAAAGCCACAGCTAGAAACTAGTCTGGAGATATTGCATGAATAGGCACTAGATAGAAATTTTATGCACAAACCTTCTTGCATCTATTGATTACTCTGGCTTGCACTGAGTAGTGGCACTACTGTATTAGAGAGTTTTGCCTGTTTTAACAGCTTGAGCAAGCATAAGAAATGGTGATCATTTGAAGTAAAACTTAATATTTATAGTATGCTATATCAATAATAAGAGATAATTTAATATTTATTCATAATAATAAATATTGATTATTATTAGTTCATAATTTTAACTTAATTTTAGTTTAGCTTACAAGTAAGTTACTTAATGAATTTAATAGGAAAGAATTAGTGTGTATATTTATTTTCTTGATTATTATTATTTGGATATAGCTAGATGTATGTAAAATCCCTCATTATACGTAGTTATATCAATTAATGTATTTATTTTAAAAGTAATAATAATAACCTGAGATTGTAATTGTGTTATAAAAATATTATTCAAAGAGAGATAGATTTATTTTATTAAATAAAAAAATATAAAATAGTTTGATAGTTTAATTTAATAAAGGTTAAAATGAAATATAATTTTTCTTAATTGCGAGTCAAGGGAATATCATTAATATTTTAGAAAAGTAATGTGTAGTGATATTCCTATGCTATTGGGGATATACCTCTTGGTGTATTCTTAATGTTAAAAAGTAGGAATGTATCTTGCTAGATGCTTTAAGTGATGTGTCTTATGATAATTTATTAAATAATTTATATTAGGATAATTTATATTAGATATGAAGGCTGAGACAGGATTTACCTTATATTGTTGTTATTAGTTTGTATAAAAAGGGTATTTCAAATAATCTTATATGATCAAAAATTTTCAAAATAATGTATTTTGAAAATTTACTATCATTTTAATATATTTTATATATTTACAATAGTATTATTTATTTATTGCATCTTTAAATATATAATAATGGTGAAACAGAGTTTATTAAAGTAAGACCCTACATTAAAAAATACAAACACTAACTATAAACCACATTGTTATAATTGTTAAATCTATCATTACAGTGGCAGAATTGAGGGACACTTAATAAAGCCACTGGTGATTATATCTTCTGAATGAAATCTCTACAGATTCTTTAATAACTAAGATGACAAAAAAATCCAAATGCTAAATAAATATTTTTTAGTAGAATGTATTTTTATATAGGTAAATAAAAATACTAGAGAAGAATTTATACCCACAATCTTAATAGATTTTATACTTCATTTTAGCATTAAACAAGCATGAGTATAGAAGCAAAAAAATAATTAGATAAAATTCTGAAAACAGTAGAAGACTTCATAATTTATCAGTTAAAGTTATATATTTACATTATTTAAAGTAAAAAAAATAATAATAAGAGAATTATTCTAAAATATTATAGCAAAAAGATACCTAACAATACCAAAAAAAAAAAACTGAATGGATAAGATTAGTGATGCATTCTAAAAAAAAAGCATAAAAATGATAATTAATATAAATAAATATTAATATTAGAAAAATTCAATAAATTGATTAAAAGAATATATGTATATTGTTGTATTTATTTTTATTGATGAAAATTTGATCACATACTTTATCAATTTGTTCTGAGTGCAAATATAATTTTAGTTTTCAATATAATAAAAATTTCCTTTGAACTTTATCTCCTGAGACAGCTTATCACGTGATTTAAAATTAATCTTGCAATTTCTTAATATCTTTTAAAATCCTTAGAGAAATATTAGTAATTGAAGTGAAAATGGTTTGATTAATTTTTTTTTTTCACACTTTTGTAATTAAAATATCTTCTTTGAATGTATTTTTAATTAAAATAAAATATTAAAGGATATTTGACCGAAACAAAAATTAATAAAAACAAACTGTTATGATGATAAAAAGCTATCTCTCTTTCTTTCATCATATAAATTTTAAAGCTTAGAGCTCCTCTAATATTCTGAGCAATAATAGTTTTGATTATAAATTTTCTTATATTTATGTTGATAAAAAGTTCTTTAGAGTTTTAAATGTTTTGAAAACAAGTTTCATACATCAGACAGATGCCTCCTTTATTAACAATAAACTATGTGGTGTACAACGATTTTTCATGCTTACAGTAGATGTCTCTAGAGTAGGGTGAACAATAATGAGAAAATTATGAAATGTTCTAGCATAAAGAATAGAAGGATTTCAGAATTAGCATAAAATTGAGTTTTCTAAAATATTTAGAAACTGGCTTGCACTCAGATCTATATAACATGAATTAAATTGGCTTGCATAATTAAATGTTTTTATTTAAACTTTTAATTTGATTAGTATAAATGAGTAAAGGTGGTTATTTTATAGATAGGTGAATTAATTTCAACTTTGAATTCTAAGTTCTCAATGGTAAAGACAAAAAACAAAATGGTCTAGATGCATATATTGTAACACTATATCCTCTGGTGTCCAACGATTACTCAGGTTACAGCAGATGACTATAAAAAGGCATGAAAAGAACTTCTCTTGGAAACATTTGAATAAACATATGAGAAACTTCTGATGCTACTGTTATTTTTCTTCACAACAATATTTCTGAATAGTCTTATTTCCATGGTAGCATTATTTCAAACAATTTTATATTTTGACTATTGATACAATTATTAATACAATTGGAAATTGTAATTTACTCTTTCATAATCCTGTATTATTGAAAATACTGCCTGAAAATCTTTTCAGATATTAATCATATTTACTCAGAAAATGTGGTAGAAAGTATAATGATGATCATTTATAATATTGTTTTCATTAATTTTTTGTAATTGATTTAATTAGGAATGATTATAAAATTCATATTTTTTTTAGATCAGAATGTTCATAAACTGGATAAAATAAAAATATCAATCACATGAAGTGGTTGCCATTTGCATTAACAAATGCTTGTACTTTATGCAAGTTCCAATTATTTAATTTTTTTATAATGTCTAGAAAAATATTGCCATTCCAAGTGAAGAAAATAGTGAAATTTCCTAAGAAATATTATTTTTGTTTTTCAAAAACATCTCACTTCATTGATTAAATGGTTTCTATATTTTTTTTTATTTTGTTTGAGTGGTCTATCAACTATTTTTAAAAACTATTGCTAATTTCTTCATCTGTTAAAATATTAATCATCTAAAATATTGCACTCTGTAAAAAAAAGTCAAATTCTACTTCATATTCTCAGTCGTATTGGATTTAATTCATCACATGTATAAGCAGGTTGAATAGTAAAAATAGAAATTATTCCTTTCTTCATCAAAAGTAAAACAGTTCAAAAATAGGAAAAAGTTTATTTCATCTCAATCATAAATGGACAGTGTGTGTTATCTTCATGATTAAAATTAATATTTAATTGCTGAAATTGTATCATCTTAAAAAGACAGTGGGAGAAAACAATATTTAGATCATAGAATAAATACTGATCCTCAAAATATTTAAATAGGAATTAAATCTGTGATGCATTTATGCAGCTTGAATATGTTTTAATGAAATTGAAACAGTCTTTTCCCCCACAGCAACTTTCTACATAGTGAATTTATTTTACTAGTAAAAGATTTAATGTATAGTATTATTGGTGAATAGTATGTTATTTGAGTCCTAATTAATAGATTAAAAAAAAAGATACTTTTGAGTACAATGATAGATAAGATTTTGAAAGTGAATCAATTATATTTTCAATTTTATTTTTAATTTTGTCTTGTATTTGTTGACACATTTCTAGATTGTTCAAACAGAAGAGGAATCCCACAAAAGAGCTAGGTTTTCCTTTAAAATATTGTGTGTGAAATTGTCCAGTGTATATTGATCAAGCACAAGATTTATCCATGTTAAACTCCAGCTTGTATTTGTTAGTGTGTGAATTAAAAACTTTTAATAGAGTTTGGATCTGTTTTTTAGAAGTTAAAAAAATTGAGAACTCATTTATGTAGGCAATACAGGATATGTTTGCTTTCAGATGGCATACATATGCCCGATAATTCTTTTTCTATCATATTCAGTAGGGGATTGATATAGATAGCAAAAAAGGCACTTAGCAGAGAACCTTGTGGAATTGAAGAGTAAGGTACAAAATAAGGCAAATTCTTCCCATTAAGTGTAATATATATTTCTTAACTTAATAGAAGATTGGTGATTAAGTATATTAAGGATCTCAGTATTGCTGTGTCTGCTAATGCTTCAACAAAGTTCAATCAGAATCATATCGAATAATGATTTTATATCCAGTTAAATTACAACTGGACTATATTTTTTAGTATTTCTGACAAAATCAATAATGCTTTGAATAGAAAGGCTGCTTTCATTATAGATGAACCTTTTTTAGCAAACTGCATTTTAGATAGTATAGGTATAAGATAGAGTTCTATTTTGTCTTTAATAATTGACTTCAACAGTTTGATACCCAGTGGGATCATTGAAATGGGCCTTAGATTGTTAATGTGGTTATTTTTCCATGTGATTTGGTAAATGATACTGGTAAGTAGGTATAATCCATGTATATGATATACTTTTTTTGTTAGAAAGTTAACCAGATTACATAGGTACTGTGCAATAAATTTTTCTAAATGCTTGAATACAAAGCAAGGTATACCATGCATTTCTGGGTGACAGTAGTTTGATGTTGATGCTAATTTTTGAATAAAATCCTTGGAAGTAAATACTGTTTCTTCTACTGGATCACTGTGAAAAAATGGTACAGGATTGAATTTTTTATTCTCTTGAAGTTTGGATTTGAAATGTGCATAGAGAGGTAGCAACATGTAGTAACCAGAGATTATATCTTTTTGTATTCTAATTACTGAATCACTCTATGTAGAACTTAGAGAATACCTGGGAATAAAAAAAAAGAAAAATATTTTTGAGACAGACACACACATGGTCCAGACACTATATTCACTGGGCACTGGGACAAAAGTCATCAATCAACTCGCATACCAGCAGCAATCGAGATAATTTTATTCAACTGATTAATGTTAGATTTTTTTTTAACTGAGAATTGTGTTCTAAAAACATTTATTCTTTAATTCACTATTCTACCTTATACTGAATCATTTAAGATACCACCAAGTATATTTAAGCACAATTTCTTGTGATTGCATTTGCCTTTGATTAGAAAAATTAATACAAACACATATATTAAATCCTCTGTTTGCAAATTTTAAAGATAATTTCAGATTATAAAATTGGCCATTATTCTAAGGTTTCCAAATTTTCTGTATTTACAGGATTATCCTATTTCTTGTGATATATCTTATAAATATTTGTTCAAAAGTTACAATTGTTTCAATTTTAATTGTGATAATTATTTTGCAAATGGTTCATTATTTAAATAAAATAAAAAACTAAAATAAAAACAATAATCGGATGATTTCTATCTCCTAGGCTACAAGAAATTAGAGTATAGAAGTAAAAAAACTGAAGGATTTTTAGACTGGTAATATAAAATTTAAAAGGGATACATTTTTAAAAGTATTTAGGCGTCTTTTTTAAAAATAAAAATATATAATAAAATGAAATACAATATTGAATATTATCTAAATTAACAGTATCAATCTACTCAACTATCTACATTCCATTTTCTCCTTGTTTCTTTGCTTTGGCATTATGAAAGAATATAGACTGACCAATCAATTGAAGATTCTTTGGATTTGGAAAAGATATTTATTATAATACTATGTTCTTTATAAATTCAATGTAGAATCTAAAACCTTTTATCACTTTTCATTGATAGGTCATTTTTTTGTGCAAACTTTTAGTATTATTCATCTTTTCAATTTCTTCATTGGTTTTGAAAAAATGAGAGAGGGTGGGTGTGTGTAAGAGAGGGGGGTATGATCAATTCTAAGATTTCAAGATTTCTTTGGATTTCATGTAATAATATTACTTAAAATTGATTTACAAAATTAATTGATATATAATTTCAAACAATTCTTTTAGTATTTGTAATTGACAGATTTGTTTGAAAAAATTTATTATTATTTGTCTTTAAAATGTTTAAACTTCTTTTTTATTTGCTTTTTAAAAAAGTGAGGATAGGGAGGGTGAGAAGAAGATGGTAAATTATAGAAGTATTGTCTTTGATGAAAGCAATAATTGTCAGTTACATTCAATACAAAGTACAAATCAAACCAACAATTTAAATAAAAATGAACTGACTGGATTTGAAACAAAAGCAACAAATTAACAAAAAATAAACAAAATTAAACTTCTTTCTTATTTGGATTCCCACCACCTGCCAGATAGTAGATTATTTTTTTACTTCACAAAAATTCAAAAAGTAAATGGTATCATCACTTTCATTTTGCACTGAATAATTTATTGGCAGTGTGTATGGATCATACAAAATTACTCTAAACTCCTTCTTTTCATCATCCCAGATATTCTGAGGTCTCTAAATGAAAGAATGCAATGAAGTTTAATTTTACTTAATAAGACAAATGAATACCTCCAAGTCTAATGTTTCCAAATGCTTTTCAAATACAAACATTTCAACAACATGATCAATAAAGAACATAAAGTTTATTTTAAATTAATTTTTAACAAATTAAAGAAAATAAAGTATTTATTGTTACATATGGCAGCAAGAAGATGTTTCCTTTTTATCTTCTATAGAGTTATCTGTTGCATTTTTTTAAAACTCTTTACAAATTTAGATTTTAGTATGTAAAGTATATTGAATCCTAAATTTATGGATTAAATATCCCAGAATTATTTGGTGACATAGACACAGAATGTTTTAAAGAAACAAAGAGAAAATGCAGTGGAAATAGCTGAGTAAATTAGTGCCATTAATATCTTCTAAAATTAACAGCTATAAACATAACTGCTTAAAGACTTGGAAAAGAACTATTCAGAATAATAACATATCTTGTTTTAAAAATGAAATAGTGGGGAAAAAAACCCAGTAATAAATTGGTATTAGAAAAGAATTAATAAGAAGCTAGATGATCTATGAAAATTTTTCCAGCAATTAAAACAAAAATATTTCATTATTATTTAAAAAAGAAAAAAGACATTATAAAATGGGAGGATTAACTTAATAAAGAACTACAAAACACAATGTAGAAAGTCAAATACTTTGTACAATTATGATATCATTTGGAACGTTATATATTTTATATGATGAGATTTATAAGCAATTAAATCTTAAATTGAACTAGCTTCTACAGTTGATGAAAAAATGTGTAAAGAATATAATATACAAGATGTACAGAATAATACAGTAGTAAGATTGATGTTTAAGAAAAGAAAAAAATATCAGAAATTACAGGTCTATCACTCTTCTAATAATTCTATATAAAAATTTTGCAAATATTAGTATCTACAGATAATTTTGATTAATACAAAGTGTTAAGATAATTTATAGAAAAGATTAATGAGTATAAGTTCAATTTTGATTAAGATTTGCAATATAAATATATTTGATTAGCATTTATGTTGTGATTAATGATTTAAAATATTATGACATAAATTCAAAATATTATAAAATTGTTAAAAATATTAATCAAAATGCAACAGAAGGAATTACATTTTTCCAACCACTTTATATTGGTTTTACAGTAAGTATTTTTTGAATTAATTTAGAAAAAAAAAAGATTATTTATTTTGTAGATAATATGATTGTTTTTTTAAATAATGCTTCAGATCTTTGGAAGAGCTAGCAAATAAAAGCAACTACATTAGACTAAAGATAAATACTAAAGCACTAATGTTCAATAATTTATCAAGAAAAGAGGATATAAAGAAATATAGTAATATATTTGAATTGGTAATATTTTAATGAATTAATAACTATAAGTACTTTGGTGAAATTATTAATGCAGATGGAAATATCATGAGTGAAAAAAAAATCACAGAATTAAACTTGGATAGAACCATTTTGATAAAAAACAATGTTAAAATGAAATATGCATATGTACTTAAAAGAGTAATTTTTAAGAACTGTCTTCTACCAGTGATTTATTAGATACTTATTGAAAAAGCTATATAAAAACTGGAGATGGCAAAGCAGAATGTGGAAAAATATTTTGGGATTTATAAGGAGAAATTAAAAGTAAAAGACTTGTATAGGAGAACAAAGAAATAATACTCTGAATTAACAAACCTGAAACAGAATAAGATGCTTCTAGAAAAAAATGAAAATAAATAGACAACTGAAGTTTTAAACTAAATGTAAAGATTGTAAAATACTTAGAAAAGACTTTATGAGAGACAAATAAATGGATAATATAAGAATGCTTGTTGGAAAGATATGAAGAAGAGAAACTGTAAAAACATAAAAATTGAATTAAACTCAAAGAGACTTTCATTCTGAAATGAATTGATAAAGGCTACTGTGATAATGAGAATTATCTACATAGGCTCTTTTAATTATTAATAGTACTTAAGCCAATAGTTTTGAAAGAATAAAAAATAGAGATACAAAAAAGATAGTTAATATGTAAACAAAATAAAAAGATTGAAAATGCCCCCAAAATAAATAGATAGCTAATATTAAAAAGAACTTGAACAAAATGAGAATAGAAGAATGAAAAAATACTGTAAGAGGTAAAAGAAAATGGAGGACAATTATGATTGAATTCAATATTTAAGATTCATAGAAGAAATCATTAAACTATAGTGAAGCCACAATACTTCTTTCATCATTGTTAATCAGTTTCCAACACAATATTTAGGACAGAAGATATAAACATATAATTTTACTAGTAAATATTATTGAAAATTATAACAGAAGTTTTAAAATATATAAAAAAATATATATTAAAAGTAATAGATCACTTATTTTATGCAGTTTCTTAAAACTTTTACGGTTCAACTTTACCTTGTGAGAGGAAGAAATATCACTAAAATAAAAGTATTTTATTATAAAACCTGAAATTGATAAACTCTAGTCTTTGTAATATGTTGCATTAATGCGAATGATTTTTATAAAGGAAGATATTATATTTACTTAACATTTTATATTTTATAAATAATGTTGCAAATCCTGTAGTATATAAGGGTTATTTATCATCATAAATTAACTAGCAGCTTTAGAAACAAATAATGATTTAGTGAAATTTTAAAAGCAAAATCAATATTTATTTTTTTTCTTGTAAAAGTTTTGGAACTAATTTTATTCTATGTGAGACAATAAAATTACTAACAGATGAGAGGTAATAAAACTTTGATAAACAATAGATTTTTTTATTTTAGCTCCAAACAAGCTTAGCAGATTTTAAGTAAAAGAAGTTTGTTAGATTATAAACATTTTATACTTTTAGATTTTAAAAATTTTTAGGAGTATTTTTAAAGTTATGCAGAGAGATCCGGTGGAAATTTAAAACATATCGCAAAGCTAGTTAAAAATGACAAATTGTAAAAGACCAAACATCTGTTTTTATTATAATTTTTTTTCTTCAGCAAAGTTAATATAAATAGAACTCGGAACGCATACGTGATACAACAAACACATACAGATATATATGCACAGTTTGTATTTACAATAATTTCCAAAGGCAACAACATTTTTAATAATGTTTTGAAAATTTTTAGATGGTCTTTTTAATCATTATCGAGAACTGATCGTTCGCATAATGATTAAATTCGACAGCTACCCTTATGACCAGGGATTTAAGTCAAATGTATAAAATGAATCTTGAAAATGTTTTCAAATCAAAGTAGATTTACATATTTTTTTTTTGAAAAATCAGTCCATAGCAACTAGTTAGCTATCCAATATTAGTCAATAAATGGTTATTTATTGATATTAGTTATATCAACATTTCCCAAACCATGTTTAGCATTAGTGTTCCAAATTAATGTAGTCTAATGATTTTAAATGATGCGCCAAGTTGAAACATGATGGATATGCTGAAACACACTGGTGATTCGATCTGCGTGTGGTCGTAGCTGATAATGACATTAATAGACGTTGGCAATCTGTCAAAATAAGCAGACGTTGGGTTTTGTCAATTGGACAGACATTATTTATGACAATATTTGTTTTTTAAACATACTATTGTGCTTAAATATATGTTTGTTATTATGTTGCAAAATAAATTTTATTGCTTAGTTTAAATATACATAGGCAAAATTACATAGCTAAAATAAACACGTTGTTTTTATAAATCACAAATCAGTATTTACATAATATATATTATACTATTTGGATTATTTTTATATTCGCTGCTGCCTTTGCAGACTTGAAGATTTGATTTTTGATTAATAGGAAAGCATGTGGCTTGGAAAATATGTGATGGAGCAATCATCTTATCTGTCAGTCTTATTTATTCTATTTTGTTATAAAAAGTATTTAATCGTCTTCTATTATTATTTTCGCATAAGTAGGGGTCTTTCTCCATGCATTCGCGTACATATATATATACTTTATTCCATATGATAAAAAAGATTATCGAAAATTGAATGGAAATATTCGGGCTCAAGATTGGGTGGAAGTATCCTTATATCTGTACATTGTTGAAATTAAAGTGCCTGGCAACAATAGAATAGATGAGATTAAAAATGTCATATTTCTTGTGACAAAGCAAACACATGGTATCTATATTATTAGTGTATCTTCTATACGTCATGAAATGTAAAATAGTCAATGCTCATATATTTATTTTAAGCAGAAAGTGGAAGGACTTCAGTTTCATTTTCGATAATCTAAACTTTTTAAATTAATACACTGTACTAGGTTTATACATACCTGCACATATATAATGTAATATATAAGGGATTCGAACTCAGACTTTCATATGACCCTCAGTTCTCCATGCCATCTCATATTGCTTACCCACCACTCCACACATATATACAATCAGTGCTCATCTTTATATTATGATAGCCAAACTTCATACTTTAATGGACAGACTTCAAACTACTCCAACCCACAACTCTTCAGCCATCCATTTCGAGGGGTCAGAATGACTAAATGGTCAACATGGGTAGGATGACAACCTTGACACTAATGAGAGCTTTGACTGTTCCATCATCAGATTTTCAATGAAATGGATGGCTGAAGAGTTGTGGGTTGGAGTAGTTTGAAGCCTGTCCATTAAAGTATGAAGATTGGCTACCTTAATATAAAGCTGAGCACTGATTGTATATAGGTGTGGAGATAGTAATGTGGACCAACTGATGATTGCTGGTTTAGCATGAAATATGTATATTGGTGATTATTTATCTTTTCAACATGTGTATGATCAGGTGGGTCAGCAATATGAGGTGGCATGGAGAACTGAGGGTCGGGTGAAAGTCTGAGTTTTAAACTTTTTAAGCAATTACCTTTTGTTAATACTAAGCATTATTATAAATTTTATAAACAACTTTTGACAGTTACGGTAGATTTGAATTGATTTATTTCTGTTGTTGTTATTATAATTTTTTTATAATAATTATAAATTATTTATTATTATAAGTATTTATTTTGGTATCACAACTTTCAACTGTTTTACATTTGAATTTATATATTAAAATCTTATTTATTTCATAATCTCAAATTTTTGTTGCTGAACATTTTATCAAAATTATTTTTATTAGAATTAATTTTATATTATTGACACTTTTTAGTATTTTTTATTAGCATTTACTTTTTTTTGTGCTTCAGTCTTTTTTTATATTTATAACACAATTACTTTGTTTCTATTACAGCTCTGACTAATATTAGAATTTAAATATTATTCAAAAATTATCTATAGATTTTTAGTTAAAGAGAGGAACTTTAAAACATGGAGAGATAAGTTCTTTCTGTGACACATTAATGGTTGGAGAAGAAATTGGTGGCTTCTTTGAAATTTAATATTAAAAAGTAGTTGTCATTTAAGAGGATTCCAAAAGGGAAATACAATGAAAGTAATTTAAATTGGGGATTTGCATGTATTGGCAATACAAACTAGCAACAATTCATTGGCTCCAGTTAAATTTTATAGGTACTTAGAAATCAAACACAATGATTACAAAGAAAATGATATACATGTTAAAAAGATATTAAATGATTTGCTAGAAAAATCTAAATTTCGGATGGTTACAATTGCTAAAACTGAGTCTAAAACTTCAACAAAAGCATCTTTTCAATTGAATTACAGCATTCCATTTAATGATGAAATTCATATAACTGGAAGTGTTAAAGACATTGTTGTGTATTAAACAAAGAATATGCCAAAAAATAGATATATTACAATTATTAAATATTACTGTTTCACATCACATCAAAGATATTTCTGCTTACAGAGAGAAATAGTTAATTCATTAACTTAGATTGTAAAGTGAATATATTAAAAATGGATAAGTCTATAGATATTTCCAGGTTCATTGTTTATTATTTAATAATAAAATTGAAGAAGATTTATTCATGTGTGAATATCTATAAGAAAGAGCTACTTTAGAGAAATTATATTAACAGTTATATTACAAAACAGAAAATTAGTTTGGAGAGATGTATTTATATTGATACAGATATAGCTCAAGCAATGGTAGAAAATGTGAAGATAGTTAAATATATTCTCTGCAAGAATAGGTAAGCACTAGTAACAAAAAAAAAATCAACATATTTAAAATCTGTTTTGGATAAAGCCATAAAAATTATCTACTATATAAAATCTCAATCACTTCAATATAGATTATTTAAAATTTTGTGCAATGAAATGAATAATGAACATACAACACTTTTATTGTACACTGAAATTAGATTGTTATCCAGAGGAAAAATATTATTGAGAGTTTTTGAACTTTGAAGTGAATTAATGATTCTTTTACATCAAATGATTTAGGACAGAATTTCATTGAATTTTTATCAAATCTTTTATGGTTAATAAATCTTGAATATTTGAAAGATATTTTTACTAAGTTCAATAAAATTAATTTATCATTACAAGAAAAGAATATTACAATTTTTATTGCAAGAGAAAAAATTGCATCTTTTGTTAATTCGGTAATGTAGTCGAACAAAATTATTTTAATTGTTTTCCCATCTTGCATGAATTTTCAACTGAAATAAATTCTAAAGTAGATAATGATATATCTAACATAATTTTATAAAACTTATATACTTTATAAGCAAACCTTTAGCAATATTTGCCAATGTCCAATAGGAACAATTCCTGAGTTTGAAATCCATTTACAGGGACAGTTAAGTCAACAGATTTCTACACAAATAATTAGGAAAATCTGATTGATTTAATTAATGATTCTGAATTAAAACAAAAATATAAAGAGTGCCATTAAATCATTTTGGACAAATTTACCAGAAGAATATTCTAAAGTGTCAAAATTATCTATTTGTGTTTTGTCTTTTTTTTTTACAATGATATATTTATGTTAGGCAGAGTTTTTAATATTATGCTGCAAACAAATCAGAATAAAGCAATAGATTTAATGCTATAATGGATATAAAAATTTAGTTTTCTAATATTATGCTTGACTTCAAAAGAATTTGTAATTCAAAGATCCCATAACATCAAAGTCATTAAGAACATAATTTTACTATGTATACACTATTTTACTATTTTTTTGTGTTTCTTTTGCATATTTAAAATTTAAGAATAAATGTTTGTTTTATTTTCTTAACTATTTTATGTACTTCCTTATTTTATTTATTATTATTTATTTACTCTATAAAACAACTAGGATGTTCCATTAAAATTTCAGGATTTGTGAAGTGTTCTAGGCTAAAAAAAAATTGGGAAATACGGAATTAGAGAATAAAAGTTATAATCTGATATACCATTTACCAGAATGTAACATTTTTCTATGATTCTCAGCCAACTCAAATTGCTACTTTATCTTTAAAAATCTGGGTCTTATAATCAATGAGAAAAAATCAAAAAATAAGAAATTATTATCACAAAACAATAAATTAATATTATCCAGCAAAATAATAAACTTGTTCTAACAAAAATATATGTTGAAAACGATGTAACTATTTATATTTTTGTGACAAATTATAATTTTTACAATTAATGAAAAGTAAGCTTTTTTTTTCAGTGAAAATACATACTAAATATTCAATATAGTTATCAATATAGACATATAGCACTGATTGTATATATGTGAGGGAGATGGTGATCTGGACCAACTGATGAGTGCTGGTTCAGCATGAAATGCATATATTGAAATTCATTTATCTTTTTCATATTATGTGGTCATGTGCTGTAGAGAGCTTGAAAGTCTGAATTCAAGTCACTTATAATTACATTAAATTTAGTATAGATAATATGCTTATATTTGAATATATATCCATGCATTATTATTATAACAAAGAATAAAAATGAGGAGATTATATCCATGTAACCAGAGATATAATTTTACATTTTATTATGGTTTATGTATATTATTGTTAAACACACACACACATATATATATATAAATGCATAATCATATATGTACTTTTTTTTGTAAGTTTAGTATAAAACACCAAAAAGTTTTTATATAATGTATATAAATAACTTCTGAAACAAAATTTAAATTTTGTTTTACCATTTAGTATTATCAATTTTAATTTAATATTTGAAACATCTCATAGTTGTTTTATTCCAATCACACACACCCTTTAAATAAAGAAAGCTCGAATTTCTTAAAGGGAGAGGATGGCAGGAATAATGGAGCTATGGGGTGTTTCACATATATAGATTTCAACTAGAGTTATGCATTGTTTGTATACTTTAATTTATATATATATATATATAATTTATATAATAATATTGTCACTAAACAAATGGTGAGAATGCCATATTAATAATAGGTTTATGATTACATTCCACCACAAGGTGTTAAAAATGAATAGAAACTAGTTCTTATTTTGCGTGAGAGTAGTGTAATGAAAATTATACTACAAAAATTTTATTTATTGGTGAGAATGCCAGTTTTATTTGTCATATATCTATGTATTATTTTGTAAAGTTAGAACAAAATAATAGTTAAAATGAAAGATGAAGCAATAATTGACAAGATGATTTAAAAGTGAACATTTATTTTTACCACAAAAACACTGTGACTACTGTTAAATTAGATTAGAATGCTGATAGTGTTTAGTTTAAATTAACATAAAATTAAACAAGGTTTTAGAATAATGAAATAAAATTGAATAAAGATTTATATTTATATTAATATGATCCAAAATTAAATAAAAAGTAAAGTGAAACAAATAAATATTCATTCATGTCTTATAAAAGTATGTCTCCCTAAAAAATATGTAGGTTTGGAGCAACATGACAGCATTGAATATTTTTTACTATTTGCTTACTTTGTAATCAGTGCATTTTGATTCAGTAAAAAGAAAAAGAGAAATATAAAAAAATTGTTCAAGATTGAGAAAAAAATATTTGTTAATTGTATAAGTTATATGGAGTGTATAGTGTAGGGGTCCCCAACCCTATGCCCGTGGGCACCATTGGTGCCCGCAGACCATTTTACGTGTGCCTGCCGCTATCCGAACATGATAAAAAATTATTTATCTGCTACAAATAAATTTAATTTTTAAAATTTCTTATAAATTATTGTATTATATTGTAATCAAATTGTAGGGCATACTATACTTTTACAGCGTAAACATATAAACATTAATTATATGTTAAAATTTTATTTTTGAAATAAATATTTTTTTGGTACATTATGTGTATTATTAACAATATCCAACTATAAATTTACATTGAAAAAATAAATGGTGCCCACCACCTGGTTGAAAAAAATAAATGGTGCCCGCCACCTGGCCGGTATTATAGAATGTGCTCTTAAGTGCAAAAAGGTTGGGGACCCCTGGTATAGTGTATGTTCACATGAACTTTTTATTTAAAATTTTCACCTTTTTTAGTATGGATAGGGATTACTTTTTATGTACACATATATCCTTATGTTAAAAAGATGATTTGGTCAGTCAACAAATGTTTAATGGAGGAAATAGTAAGAGTTCATTTAATTTATAAATAAAAATTAAAATCAACATGGGTATGACAATAATATTGGCATCAACAAGGGATTTGGGCATTCTATCATCAGATTGTCAATGATATGAATGGCTGAAGAATTGGAGTAAATTGAAGCCTATCCATTAAAGTTTGAAGACTTGCTATCTTAATATAAACTGAGTACTGATTATATATATGTATAGGAGATGATGATCTGAACCAATTGATGAGTGCTGGTTCAGCATGATATATATATATATATATATATTGGGGATCATTTATCTTTTTTACATGTGTGTGGGCACATATTTTGGTTGTATGACATAGAGTGGATAGCTGAAGGGTGCTTGAAAGTCTGTATTCAAATTCCTTATTGTTATATTTAACACCAGGTATTTAAATCATATTTGTACTTAGTCAAATATTATAAAAGTTCATTTAACAAGTATAACATGACTATGTAAAAATGCTAACATTTCATATAATTTTGATTTATGTAAAGATTTAAAATTATTTATTTTATCCTATTGCAAAATATTATTTGCAGATTAAATTGTTGTTTATAATAGCAACAAGTAATTATGTTTTTTTTTTTCTAAAAAAAAAGGATAAAAGGGTTAGTTTGTTTTTGAATAAATACTCTGCTAGGTGGAAAATTAGCTTTCAAGTTCCAGAAAATATGTTTTTGACAAATAAGAGAGACAAAAGTTTTGATAAGTTATAAAAAAAAAAATAAAGAGTCAAAGTGATAACAAATTAGTTCAATTTAAATCATTTATCAGAATATAGGTTGGAAGCTAGAAATGAGATGAGAGTCTTCAATTTTAATCATCTATAGAATAAAATTTAATAATTAAAGAAAGATATCAGCAATGTTCATCACTGTTCTTCATAGTAAATCCAGATTATTAAATAAGCAAGACAATTAGTTAAGTGAGGAAAGCATTGTTCAGTATATCCTCATTACAATAGTGAGAAAATAAATTTATACTTATAGCTGTTTTAAGATGTCTGACTATAACCACGTGTCCATCATCTTCTTCAATAATGTAGTACCTAGTAAAAAAGAATGATTTAATTGAACCTAGCAAGGAATTTGAAATATAGCCAGTTACCTGCTATGATAAACAATGTGATATGATCCAGAGATGATTTGCTTATTGCTCAGTTTTATCTGCTAGAAAAAAACCCCCAGAGCTGATAATTAAAAGTTCAATCAAGCTGCAAAGTAGCCAACTATAAATCAAATCAAAGATGATTATATTGTGGAAGATAATTGAAATTAAAAATTCATAATAAACTTCAAAATCAAGAAAAGAAGTACCAACTAATTGTTATGAAACTATGTTCACTTCAAGTTATTTATGAATGAATCTGATAGTAATATATGTTTTAATTAAAAAAGAAAATGTTTTCACTGCTTGCAGAATAAATGAGGCTGAAAAATCAGATTATTTTAAATATTATTGTTTAAATTGGGCAGAATGAATTGACTCATCTATCAGATAAGGCCAAGTTTGTAATATTATGAATAATAATTCTGTATCTAGAAATAGAGAGTAATAAGATTATATTAATATTTAATAATATGTCAAAATATATTTGACATATATACAAATTCAATCTCTATAATATGTATTTTTATGTTTCTGCTGTGTTTATACTACCATTCTTTAGTATTTATGTTACTTATTTTAATAAATATGTTATGGATTAATTAACGTCATATAATCTCATTTTACTCTAAATTTTTGCAAATATAAATATTTTTTCATGCGTTTAGTAAGTAAAGTATGTTGTGTGATTTCACTCTCACTATCTATGCTCTCCATGAGCTACCAATCTGGAGCTATAATAGGAAAAACTTAATAGAAATTCAAAAGGTAAATTAAGATCTGAGGATAGCTTTTTGTCAAAAGTTGATGCTCATTATTATAATTTCTATTGTGGATTAGCATAATTAAAGCATATTTGACAGATTATACTTTTTTTAGCAGTTTTGGATTAGACAATGTATTTGAAATATAATCATTACTTTGAAATGAACTTTTTAATAAAGAAGATGAATAGTAAAAAATACTCGAAAATCATCATTATTTGTAATGTAAAAAGCTAATACTGTATTATAAGCAAATATTTTATTTCTCTGAAATTAATAAAAGAATTCTTTATATTATCTAATTTACCAACCTATATGAATGTTTTTAATAATTTTTTAATTACTTTTTACAATATATTTGCAAAATATGAATTAAAATGAATAAATATGACTTGAATACAACTGTTTGCATTTTTTTTTTTTTGCAAAAAAAATGTATAAAACCCCTCATATCAAAGTTTTTTTTTTCAATTTATCTAAACTTTTGTGAGGATACTTAAATTTAGAGATTGTAGCAAACTATATATAGTAAGCATTTTTATAGATTCATAAAAATAGATACCATGTCATTTTTTAAAAGGATTGATGGAAGGTGTTAACTTTTTAAAATGAGCTGGCATTAATAGATCAGATTCATAATGAAATGTTTCCCATTTATTTTCTATTAACAAAATAACGGGGAGAAGGAATTCATTAATTCATTAGATTTTACTAAGATATAAATATATTAAAATATACATATGTAAAAGAAGTAAATAATTTTAAAATATAAGCAAATGAATTTTAAAAACATTGCTCTTCTCCCTACCAATAATGAAGTAATGTTGTGGGTTTTTTTTTTTTAAATAAACGTTATATTTGGAAATTCCAAAAAGTTGATGAAAATCTGAAAGATAGTTATGGAATGAGTTTAGCTTTAGTAATTATAGTATTTAATTTAATCATTGCCATGACTGTTTAAATTATAAAATCTGCTTTCTAAAAGATTTCTTAACATAAATTCTGAATCGATAATAATAATAAAAATATTTATATTTAACTTTTTATCTAATCAAAATATAATTGATAACTTATTCTTAAACTTAATTCTTTTTTAATTACATTTAATAGCGTACGCGAATAATTAGGTAAAAGGAAAGTACAAAACCATTAAATATCACAAAAGAATAATTTAAAGTAAGATTTTAGTAAGATAAGAACGGAAAAAAAAAATCCTCGGAAACGATTAATGAATAATAACGGAAAATGAAATAAATGTTAATTAAGTATAATTTAGTCATTAAGGAATTATCGATTAAGCATTTTTAAAATTTAAATATATTGCTAAAAAAAATAAAAAGTTGATAGTAACGGTGAATCATTTATTAAAAATGAAAGCTTTTTTTTAAAAAGTCATTAAAAAAAAGTTTATGTTCTCCTATAAAATAGACAAGAAATAAACTAAACTAAACCATAAATGATTATAATTTAAAAAAAAAAAATCATTAAATTTTCAAAAATTTAAAATATGTTATCGAAAAAACAAAACTTCAGATAAATATTTTATTGATTTTGAATAAATTTAAAAATGTACTGCAAATACATTTAAAAAAAAAAAATCAATCACGGATAAAAAGTTGAAAATAAAGTATTAGATTTAACAAAAAGTGAAATAATAAAGGGATATTAAAATATGATGCTGAATACATTTTTATAAAAGACCCATCTTCATTAAGTTGGACTATGAAATAAATGATAGTAATAGACTTCTAAAAACTATTTTATAGTTAACTTGAATATGGGTTTAAAGGAAAATAAAATAGATACCATTTACATTATAAAAATTACCTTGAAATCATTCCAAAGAGATACAATATTAATTGATTTCATTGGAAAGATATGACTGAGAATAATATGTAAGAGAAAGCTACAATTAAGCAAGGTGTTGAAGTTTTTCACAAATATATGCTTGCCACACAAAAAAGTTAAAAGATAGTGTCAAAATATGCCAAATAAATGAATCAGCTTGTTGCTAATGTAAGAGATATATTTGTAATTCACATATTGGTTTGCATACTCATCACAAAACTTACTGTAACCCCCCCTATTTTTCTGCCTATTTTTTCTAGAGTTAAAATGACTATACTACTGGAGAAGTAGATAGTATTGATGATGATGATTATAACACATTTATAATAAAAACTAATCAACTGTCTATGGGTACAATATAAACTAGAATAACAGCAAATAAGGAAATTTAAATGTTGGAAATAATTCACAGAACACATCCAGAATTTTGCAGTACTATATTAATTAACAAAGAGAAAAAATGTTTACATTAAGCTAATTTTTATTTTTGATCTTTAAAAATATTCTGTGTAATAAAATATTCTAAGCAAGATTATATTTTAGCTTTTTTTGTTTTTAGTTTTATAACTTATGCTTAAATTTACTTCATGGCACTAGTAGTGTATCATAATTATCAAAAAGAAGAAGAATGGAGGGGATATAAGAAATAAGCAAAAGATGGTTGATTTAGATATAAGTGTAGATGTGGAGAGGGAATGGTTTTGTAAGATTAGTGGTAAGAAAGTTTGTTATAAATGTAATGGAGAAGAAGGAAGCAAAAGAATTTATAAAAGAGTAGTTAGGAAAGAAGAAATTGTTAAAATTGGGTTTTTGAATATGCAAGGTGGTAGGAAACCAGAAAAATGGCTGGAATTAAATAAAACAATTGAAAATGAAGGGCTTGAGGTATTAGCAGTAGTGGAAACTCATCTAAGAAAAGAAAAAGAACCTATTTTGGAAGAGGTAGTATGACATGGTATAAACAGAAAAGAAAAAGAAAAAAGGGGTGGTGGTATAGGTGTTATATCAAAAAAAAGTTTAAATACTGTTAAATGTCAAGAACATTTGTGGTTTGAAATAAGGTTGGGTAGACAAGAATGGATGGTGGCTGTAGTGTATATCGCCACTGGAGATAGTCAAACTGTAATGGAGTGGAACAATAGTATATATGAATGCCTAGTTAAGGATATACAGAATTTTAAAGAAAAGGGGAAGAGAATAATGGTTATAGGGGATATGAATGGGCATATTGAAGAAATTGATGATGTAGATAATAAGAATGGTCAGTTTTTGAAGGAATTTTGTCAAAGAGTAAATTTGAGCATTGGGAATTTATCAAATGTATACGATGGACAATACACATGGTCTAGGAATAATGTATTTCACACAATAGATTATGTATTGGTAGAGAAAGAGGGAATAAATAAAATACGAAAAATTAAGGTGTTTGATAATGAAGAGAGAGTGTGTAATAGTGATCATAACTTTATTGTAATAGAAATGGTCAGTAATGTGATGGAGGATAGAAATAAAAGTAGAAATAATAGTGAAAGATGTGGATGGAGAGTGAATGATAAGAATAAGTTGGAAGAGTATAAAATAAAAGTTGAAGAAACCATGGAGCAATTGGTTGGGGATGAGTATAAGGACTGGTGTGGTGAAGTAGAAAAAGTGGCAAATAGGGTTTTAGTCGAGAATATGAAGAAGAATAAAAGTAATAAAAAATGAGAGTTAGTAAAAGTGTAAAAGAGAGGAAAAAAGCATGCAGAGAATATAAGTATGCTATTAAGAATAAAGAAAGTGAAGATGATATTAATGCTAAATGGGGAAAGTACTTAGAAAAGAAATATCTAAAATGGATAATTATAGAGAGAGGATGAAGTTAAATAATAAATTGTTGGAGGATATTAATAAAAGTGGAAGAGATGGGAGTAAAACATTTTGGAATTACATTAAAAGGAGAAATGTAGGGGAAAGAGAGATAGTATTAATAGATGATGAGGGAATAGAATGTAGCTCTAGAGGCGAGCTAGAGAAAATCTTAAATATATATGTAATGGATATAGAAAAGATGTTAGATGTGAAGGAATTAGTGATAGAAAACATGAAAGCAGTTATTAGTGGGAATATTAGGTTCACAAAAAATGAATTGAATGAGACAGAAAAGAGATTGAAAAGTGGAAAGGCGAGAGGTTTAGATGGATGGGAAGCAGAGATGGTAATGAATTTAGGGCATAGAGCAAAAGCAAAGTTATTATCATGTTTTAATAAGATGGTGCAGAAGACAGTTTTTCCGGGTAGTTGGAGTAATACAAGAATAAGATTATTATTTAAAGGAAAGGGTAAGGATCATAGAAAGTTAAATAATTATAGACCGATAGCGGTAACATCAGTTTTATATAAAGTTTTCACATATATGGTAGCTGGAAAAGTTGTAAAATGGATGGAAGAGAATAATGTAGTGGGGAAAATGCAAGGAGGTTTTAGGTCAGATAGGCATATAGGAAATAGTTTGTTTGTAGTTACACAACTTATGGAGATGAGTAGGAATTCAGGTAGATCATTATATATGAGTTTTATAGATATAGAGAAAGCATATGATAGAGTAAATAGAAATAGATTATGGGTAAGATTAGCCAATTTGGGAATGGATGAAGCTTTAGTAAATATTATTAAGAAATTATATGAAAATAATTATTATACTTACCAATTAGGGGATGTAGAATCAGTTAAAGTTAAAAATGGAGTGGGATTAAGCAAGGATGCTCTATGTCACCGATTTTGTTTTTGTTGTTTTTGAGTGAAATGGAAAAAGCAATAGAAAGACTAGGAAAAGGGGTAGAGATACCATTAATAGGTGGCAAAGGAGTATATACTTTGTCATGTCTTTTTTTGCAGATGATATCTTTTTATGTGCAGAAAGAAGAGAAGATATGGATAATATGTTGAAGACATGTGCAAGGGTGGGTAAAGAGATGGGGATTAAATTTAGTGAAGAAAAATCAAATATAATGATGGTTAATACTGGGGAAAGAGAGGATGTAGTTTTTTTATTGGGGGATATAAAGTTAAGTGTGGTGGATAGATATAGGTATTTGGGAATTATCTTATGTAATCAGGAAAATTGCTTGGTTGAATGGGAGAAAAAATTGGTAAATGAAGCAAAGAAAAGAAAAGGTTTGGTAAAGAAACTAACAGTATTTTCATATAATAAATATGATGTAGCTAGAATTGTATGGAAGGGAGTTGCAGTAGCAGGGTTAACATATGGTAATGATGCATTATGTGTTAGTAAAAGGATTTTAGATTATTTAGAGAAAGTACAAAGGGTAGTAGAAGACATGCATTAGATGCAGAGATGTGGACAGCAAAGGAGGCAATTCAAGGAGAAATGGGATGGTCAAGTTTCTATATGAGAGATGCAAAAAGTAAAATGAAAATGTTTGGTAGGTTGTAGTTTATGGATAGTAAAAGAATAGCCAAAATAGTGTTTAATTGGGTTATGAGTAAAGGGCAGGTAACAAGATGGGTGAAAAAGGTAATGTGGTATGCAAAAGATTTGGATAAAGAATTTATATCGGTATACTTGTATAAAAGGTGGGATGGTTGTGTTAGGAGGATTGTTGAGTGTTATAGTGGTAAGGAATGGGATAAAAGAATAGAAGCATTAATAAAAAATAGGGAGTTGGAGAGATGGAGAAGTAGTATGGAGGGTAAAAAGAGTTTAAATATATATAGAAGTAAATGGAATATTGGAAGCAAGTTAATTTATGATAATAATAAGGAAAGTAGTTTATTGTTTAAGACTCGAACGGGATCTTTAGCAACAAGAGAATATACATGTAAATGAAAAACTATGGGTGATTT
Source organism: Epiperipatus broadwayi (assembly GCA_028023455.1). NCBI lineage: Eukaryota > Metazoa > Onychophora > Udeonychophora > Euonychophora > Peripatidae > Epiperipatus > Epiperipatus broadwayi. The sequence goes on along the minus strand of JAQFVV010012440.1, from coordinate 7,627,035 downwards.
AGCATGCAAATTGTGTAAGGAAGGTATAGAAAATATTAGGCATCTGTTGATTAAATGTAAATGCTTGAAAGCAGAAAGGGTACAGATAATGAAGTTATGGGAGAATAGGTATGAACAAAGTGACAATATGCTGGGTTTGTGAAAAGATAAGGGGGATTTAGATTTAAAGGCCATAGAGTTGACAAAGATTATGTTGTGGAAATGGGATGGGGCAGAATATGGGAAGACTTAGAGTGGGGAATGGAAAATAAAGTGGCTAACAGGTTTATCTGGGCATAGTTGCTGAGATATTCTTGACTTCGTTTAAGGAAAAGCCAAATACATCACATCACATCACATCTGAAATCTCAATAAATAAAATCAATTATTATCCCTACAAAAAAAATATTTTTAGCACTTATTTTTAATTTCAAAAATTAAAAAAAATTAAATTATAAATATCTTAGGAAAAATATAAATAATTTATCAAATTTAGCCAAAAAAAAAAATGTATGGTAAAAACTAGTTTTAAACTTTCAAGTTTATCACTTATCCAAATACTCTTTGCAATTTAATAGAGGTAGATTGGTAAATTGAAAAGATAATGTTTACTGAGTTGGGCCAAAGGCCAAATTCGTTTGTCATTTAGAAAGAAATGTTATGCCTTAATTTATTATATGATATTCTGAGCAATAAATTATATGTGATATTGAATATTTGACCATTGTATATAAACTATATGCTTCAAAAGTTCTGCACATAATACAATATAATACAAGTTGTGATAAGTAATAGATATACAATATAAATAAAAATAAACTCAAATTTTACCTTATTAAATGACTTTGAAAATATGTCAGCCAACTAATTAAATGTTACTAAAATAAAGCTTTTACTTTCTTAATTATTTTTTTATGGATAAAGTAACACTGAACACCATTTTGTTTGCTATTCTTATTCACAATTCCAATTTTGATTAATTCTGCTGCACTCATTTTATAAATACTGAATATTGTTACTGTTATAATATTCACAAAATCTTTTATTAGAGACATTACAAATAGAATTTATGTATGCCAATTATAGATAGACATTCAGTTTCTGATAATGAGGTATCAATAGTACTTACATGTCTTTGTATAATATAATGAATTTATCTATATATGTGAGAATAAGTTCCAAATTCCTTTTTTTGTTTTATTATTTCTGTTAAAATCAGATGTTAGATTTATTGTGGCAAAATTTAATTTCTTGATTCAGTGCCATCTTCAGAAATTATCTCTTTGATACCATTTTTTTAAAACAATTCTTTCAACATATCTGATTTATTTTGAATTAGTTTTCCTCAGAGTATTCACTGAGTTTTTTTTATTTTTTATAAAAGAGAGACTTTATTGAGTATAAAATGTTTTACAAGGTAAATATTGATTTTCATAGTGTAATATGGAGATTTGAAATGACACATTGAATTTTTTTGTCCATAGCTTTTCCAAAAATTGATCAGCCCATGGAAACTCAGCATTAATCCATGAGAAGGTTAACCATTAAAGACAAATGAATGTTACAATTAGGAATTATTTGTAAAGTATAGAGTTTAAATATGAGTAGCATTTTATGAGTACAATATTGAGAAATCCAATTTGCGATGGATAAGTTGAGAATAGGAAAATACTTGGAGATAACAACATTGGAAAAAATAAAATTTAAATAGGGTGAATCACTTGCAATTAAAATCATTAGGCCAAACTGCAGTTTACTTTGCAATAATACTTGGATAAAATCGTTTATAACAACGTTAAAAAACCGCTATGAATAGCATTTTTTCTTGTGAATGAGAAAATCAAGGTTGGTAACAAGCCCCACAGCACCTCATTCAAGCCCTCTCCCTCAAAAGAACCAGAATTTAGACCTCTGGGGCCCCTCCCAACAACCAGACTCCCTCATTCAATCAGAAAAGTTGAGTGTAATGAAAATTTTAATTAAAAGGTATAATTAGGAATTATTTGTAAAGTCTAGAATTCAAATATGAATAGTGTTTTTGGAGTACAATATTGAAAAATCCAATTTGTAGTAGATGAGTTGAGAAACAGGAAAACACTCGGAGATAACATAAAATATGAACTAAATCAATCTACTGTTCAGTTCTTCCAAATGGTCTTGAATATCTTCACAAGGGAGTAATCCTGAATACTTTGGAAAAATTATGGAAAAACTATGGAGAACAAGGGAAAAAATCCAAGGTTCAAAATGTCTCTGCTGAAACATTCTAATCCATCATGAAAATCACATGAACAGCAAAAGGCCAGCGCTATAAATAACAACATTGGAAGTAATAAAATTAAATGAGGTGAATCACTTGAAATTAGAATCATGAAGCCAAACTGCAACTTATTTTGCAATAATAAATGGATAAAATCATTCATGATGATAACATTAAAAAATTGCCATAAGTAATGTTATTTTTCTTATCTTGTGAATGAGAAAAATGAACATTGGTAACAATCACCACAGCACCCTCATCCCAGTCCCCTCCCTCAAAAGTACTAGGATTTAAACCCTTGGGGTCCTTCCCAACAACCAGGCTCTCACATTCATTCAACAAAATTAAGTGAAATTAAAATTTTCATTAAAGGTAAAATCTCTGTAGAAATCTTTTATAATTTCAATGGCTGCCATATATTTACATAGGCCAATAGGATTATGGTGACTCTGTTTGTTAAAGAACCAAAGAGATCAATGAGTATGGATGCTGAACTGAGTTTAGATCTATACAACTATACAAGCTAATGAGTTTGAATTGAAACCATTTCTGTATTTTCATTTTGAACTCAAAGCATTATAGTTAGCTAATAAGGTAAAAGGTGGCTGCTAGAGGGTTGCATTAAATCCTAAGACCTAGGTGCAGTATTCTCAGATCTAAGACTCCTCACTGATGAAAACTACAAGCTAGAAACTAGTCTGGGGATATGGGATCAGTAGTCACTAGATGGGAATTTTATGCACAAACCTTCTTGCATCTATTGATTACTCTGGCTTGTACTAGTGTTGCTACTGTATGGAGAGTTTAGCCTCTGTGTGAACTACTTGTGAAAGCAAAAAGGAAGATTATGTGATGTTTAGTGGTTTAATACCAATCCTCCCCATTATGGTGACTCTTGTTATTAAAGAAAACCAAAAAGTATGCATACTGAACTGAGTTCAGATCTATACAACTATACAAGCTAATGAGCTTGAATTGAAAACATTTCTGTGTTTTCATTTTGGACTCAAAGCTTTATAGTTAGTTAATAAGGTAAAAGATGACTGCTAGAGGGTTGCATTAGATCCTAAGATCTAGGAGTAATGCTCACAGATCCAAGGCTTCTCACTGATGAAAGCCACAATCTAGAAACTAGTCTGGGGATATTCAATAAATAGACAGGGATTTTATGCACAAATCTTCTTGCATCCATTGATTACTCTGGATTTCACTAGGGGTGCTACTGTATAGAGAGTTTTAGCTTCTGTGTAAACAGCTTGTGTAATCAAAATGAATGGTGATCATGTGATATTTAGTGCTTTAATACCAATCCTGATCAATAGGATTATGGTGACTCTGGTTATTAAAGAACCAAAGACAGCAAAAAGTATGAATGCTGAACTGAGTTTAGATGTACACAACTATACAAGCTAATGAGGTTCAATTGAAAACATTTCTGTATTTTTATTTTGGATTCAAATCATTATAGTTATCTAATAAGGTAAAAGATGGCTGCTAGAGGGTTGCGTTAGATTCTAAGATCTAAGTGCAGTGCTCTAAGATCCGAGGCTCCTCACTGATGAAATCCACAAGTTAATAACTAGTCTGGGGATATTAGATAAGTAAGCACTAGATGTGGATTTTATGCACAAACTTTCTTGTGTCTATTGATTACTCTGGCTTGCGCTAGTGACACTACTGTATGGAGAGTTTAGCCTCTATGTATATCTTATTACTACATTTCATTGTTATTATGTGTGGGTATATATATGTATATAATTAATAGTTGTTTTTTTAAAAAAATATAATTAATCTACCACTTTATTACTTTTATTCTGATATTTAAAAACTGTTTGAATGTAACTGTATACATAAAATTCTCGATTTATTTTATTATTTTTAACTATATTTTATTATATTCTATGAATATGACATTTATTATAAATTCATTTCTATATTTTGATCGTCTTTTATAGTTACTTTTAAGGATTATTCTTTAACATTTTCTAAAGATTTAAAAATAACAAAATGAGTGAAAAATTTTATGAGCTAAAATTAACAAATCATTTTGGAAAGAAAAAAGAATATTTATTGATAAGTAATAATTATTAATAAAATTGAAATAGAAACTATATACAAGTCATTTTGAGTTTTATGTGCAATGGAAAGTTTTTGTTTAAATTGGTATGGTGTCCAGGCGCTATATTGAATTTTTTTAAAAAAAACTGACTCCAGGCATAATTTTCACAATAATTTCAGTTTTAATAATGTTAGAGCAAAAAATTTACATTGATAGAAACTAGAAAAACAAAGGAAAACAATAAGTCTAAGACAAATAGTGATAAAAACATTTAAAAAATAAGAGGAAAAAAAGAAATTTCAACATCTGACATTTGTACATTGATAGAAACTAGAAAAACTAAGGAAAACAATAAGTCTAAGACAAATAGTGATAAAACATTTAAAAAATAAGGGGGAAAAAAAATTTCAACATCCCACATAATTATTACTTTTTTGTTTGTTAATAATTTCTAATTTATCATTAATTAAGTTTCAATTATATCTTCATTAATAATTTATTTGTATTCCTCATAAAATTAACTTTCAAATCATATATAATACTTCTTACCTGAGACAATATATAGCTTCAGAATATCCAAAAATATTTATAAGAATTCTCCTTTAAAAGTTGACAAATCTCAAAGGTGTCTAAAGAAAAAAAATCATCCTAATAAAAGATACGAAACAAATCAGTTCCAGATGTTGGATATGCATTTCTCATCACAGCAATTAGCTTCTTGCCTATCTAAAACTAGAAATGGTAGGCTACTCTCTGTATAATTGATAAAATTAGTTTCATCTCTTCATTTTATATTTTTTTGTGTACATCAGTGATGATTATATTCTTTATGCTTATTAGTGATACTATCTTGTTATATTTATTGTCCCACATAAATATAATTTATTTGCATATAGCTCATTTTCTAGCTATAGATTTAAAAATAATGTGATGCAAGATGTGGAAAAAGTATTGACTGCATACAATTTCATGTGATATATGCATAACCATTGTGGTGACCACTATTTACACAATATTTGAAATTTCTCTTTATTGGTTTTAAGTGTTTATATTTTCACATGGTACTATGCCCAGTAAATTTTGTGATTGCTTTATCAACTGCAACCTTTCTGAATATTTAACTATCAGTTTTTAAAATTTACATTGCACTGCATTATATATGTAAATCATTACTTGTTATAGACACACATAAGAGAAAACACAAACACACCAATACAAATATAATCACACTAATAAATTATTAAACCTTTTGAGAATCATTATGTCTATAAAATAAGGTTGCCTCAAACTTGGATCAGAAACCCAAAATTACATGGTGCAAAAACCACTTTTGTTATATTTGAATATAAATTTATATAGTGTATAATAAAAAGCATAAATGACCACATACACACCAATACAAATGCAAATTCATAAATTATACCATTTATCAAATAATTAAAAAAAATTAAAATATTAAAAAAATTAAAATTAATAACTTATGATCAATATTTTGCGATTACGTTTATGTCTCATTGAAGGTTTTGATATCCGAATTATCAGCATATTTTAAATTCATTATATTAGCTTATAAAGCAAAATAAATATTTTCTGCCTTTATCGTCCCATATAAACTAGCAAATTGACCAGAAAATAAAAAAAATTAAATGCACTTATTAATAAAAACATTTTTATCCAATTTTAAAGTTTGATACATCATTTTAAAGATGGATACAAGCAGCAATGAATGCTGGGATTTCATGCAATTTAAAAAAGAAAACAAAATTTCAAACAATCAGCTGTGATATGTGAATGACAAGCTACAAAAAATAAACCCCTTAACTACTTGGAATTTTAAAGTCAATTTATAGAAAATAGGCCTCAAGCAAATGAAGTAAATGATAAAGCATTAAAAGTAATAGAGAAAAAATAAAGAATCAGAAAAGTTTTTAAAAGAAAATAAAAGATAGAGGATCATATGAAACCACACTAGGATGTTTTTGGAACATGTTAATAAAGATTCTTATTCTTGTGAAATTTCTAAAAAAGATTTAAATAAAAATCTATTATTGTAGTAATTGCTTTGATAACAAAAAAAAAAGTTGATTTAGGTGATCTGATATCAGAAAATGTAATTCAATGAATACTGAAATTGGTGTATTTATTGTCTGTAATGATCATTTGCACATTTGGATCACCACTGCTAGATTTTTGATATTAAATTTTCTATTTAAAAAAAAAACTTCAAAATTTAACAGTAAAAGAATTAAAGTAAAATACTATTTTATGAATATCATTTAAGTCTTCAAAAAATGTTGAAAAAAGTGCTATTTGTTAAAAAAATCATAATACCAAATGATAGTATTATTTAATTAAAAAAGGATAAAGATATCATTATTTATTAATTATCCCCCCTCCCATCTAAATTTTGGAGTTTATTTTCAGACATACAATATTTAATATATAGGGTATATGAGCACAGACCTCCACACAACCCACCACTTTATCTTATAACACTGATACACTTGAATACATATATGTCTAAAAAATAAATAATCAACAATATATGTATTTCATATTAAACCAGTAATTATCAGTTGGTCCAGATTATCATCTCTACACACATATGCAATAAGTGCTCAGGTATATATTAAGATAGCCAATTTTAATACTTTAATGGACAGGCTTCAATCCACTCCACAACCATCCATCCAATTGAAAATCTGATGATGGAATGCTCAAAGGTCACCCTGAGGCTGAGATTCTCATTACACTCATATTGACCTAAAGTTAATCTGACCCCTCATGTACAGGACTTAATCCATTTAATACATATACAAGGGATGGGTTTGGTCATATTGACTTTAGGTCAACATGGGAGTGATGAGAATCTCTGTCTCAGAGTGGTCTTTGAGTGTTCCACCATCAGATTTTCAATTGGATGGACCATTGAAGAGTTGGAGTGTGGAGAGAATTGAAGCCTGTCCATTAAAGTATGAAGATTGGCTATCTTAATATATATCTGAGCACTTATTGCATATACGTGTAGAAATGATAATCTGGACCAACTGATGATTGCTGGTTTAGCATGAAAAACTATATTGGTTATTATTTATTTTTTCAACATATATATTCAAGTATATCAATGTTATGAGATAGGATGGAGAATAGTGGGTCGTGTGAAGGTCTGTGCTCATGTACCCTGTATATTACATATATTGATACAGGTATGTAATAAGCCTGTATTTCAGTTAACACAATATTTATAAATTTTCTGAAATAGTTATTAATATTTTATAAGATTGCATTGATTTGTCAGTGTCTTTTCTAACTGTTATTTATTTATTTATATGTCAAAGCGTTGACCGGGAAGCGAACCTGGGCCAGCTGCTTGGAAGGCAGCTATGCTAACTGCTAGGCCACCAACGCGTGACTGCTTTTTGATCAATAGGATAAGTTTTCTAGTTTTTCTAATGTATGCTATAAAAAAAAAACTAATCTTGTTATTCTTTTATGCATTGAACACAATTTTTTAAACATAATATGAGTTGGAGAGTTAAAATATGCACAAAATCTTTTTTTTTTGTTGTTACAAACAGTACTTATATAAATATTTATGGTTTTGGATTTTTCCCATAACTCTTCACTCTAAAGGGGGGTGGGTCGTTTTTTTTCCTTCAAATAAATTTTAATTTGAAAATTATTAAGTTGCATAAGTTTTTTTTTTATATATATAGTTAGTTCAACACTGAATGACATCATTGTACATTTTTATAAAATGGGTGAATAATTTGATATTTTACTTTTACCATCAATTCTGCTTTTAAGTTTAATTTAATTATTTTTTTTTTTACCTCCCACATATTTGCAATGACAGAGAATTTTATATTATTATTCAAATCTTTATTTTATCAGAATCGAACAAACATAATGGAATATAATATTCATAAATTCTTATTTTCTATTTGAAAATAATTGAAATTAAAAAAATACTTTTAAATTGTGTCTTCTCTCTTACTTAAGAAAAATCCATTATTAATCTTACAATATAAAACTTTTGAATGCTTTCGAGAACTGATAATAAGCTAATAGGTTTATTTTTATGCCAAATTGTTAGTTGCTTTTAGAAAAGTTCAATTTTTTTTACACTTTTCCAAATACATTTAACTATTAGTAATAACATACAAATTATATAGAACTTAATTAATAATTTTTGTTAGTCATTCATTAGATTCAAGGTTAACGACTTAATGAATAATATTTCTGTAGTTTAATTTTTACTACACCACTCTTAAGCAAGATAGAGCCTGACTAAATCAGTCCTTACCTTGTGTGAGAATGGTGAAGTAAAAAATACACTACAGAAATATTATTCATTAAATAGTGCAGAACTTAGTTGTTGATTGATATGGTCTGATCAAATGGCAATCTATTATGAGGACTGAACTGATAACCTTTAAATGCATGAATAATGAAATCAACTAGGTGATTTTATATAAGGCAATAATCATTAGAAACCTAATATATTTATCAATGAATTAACTTAGTAATAATGGATAATGGTTGCAAATAACTCATTATTTGTGCCTTTAAAAAAGTATGGAAAAATCAGTAACACTTTCAGAGATAAATATATTAAATTTTTGCTGACTGTTGTCTTAAGTGGATAGTTTAATCGGATAAAGTGTCACCTTAAAGTCAACATTCATAAAAGTTTAATCTCCATGTTGAATTATCACTAATTAGTCAATAACACATGATTAAGTGAGGGAAAAATATTATTTGAAATGTTGGATTGTATATTCATCTGAAAATTATTATTTGACAATTAAATATATTTGAAAAAGCATAAATAAAATTTGAGTGGTTCTAATAATAGTTAACAATTCAATAAAATGACGGTAATAATCCCATATATAATTGCAAATAAAATGCTTTTATCAAAAATTGTCAAATAAACTTAATAGGTTTATATTTTTCTAATTTTTTTCTTATCAAGTAATAATATCATTGTAGTTTCATGGAATACTTTATTATGTCTTATAAGCAAAAGGGAGAACGTGTTCAATCTTTTCACTAGCTTTAACCATTTCAACTGCACTATTATACACTTTTCACATTAAAAAAATAATAATTCTACTTCAGCAGAAAGAGCATCTGAGATTTTATCTACATTTATCAAATGCACTTTAACTTTATTAATACTTTATTTTAGAATCCTGATTTTAATTCTTTTAAAAACAGAATACGGTGTTTAATCTCAATTAAACTTTTACTTTTTTTTAATCTGTTTTACTGATATTGTTTGTAGTAAAGAGAATAAATATCATATACCACTCGCATTATAAATTATTTGTTCCCTTAATTTTAACATATGGTGCATCAGAAATTAAATCTTCATTACCTGTCACTTCATTTTATCTTTTCAGTATAATACTGGTATTTTCTGAATTTTTAATCAAAATTTGCTAATAATCGACCTTGCAGCTTTCACATTACATTGCTTAAATCAAATGATTTAAGTTAAGATTTGCTACACTTTTTTAAAAGCTATAAATCTATTTATCTAAGTAAAGCTTACAATTATTCACTAAGTTTATTCAAGATTTTATAAACAAATGATCCTTGTCAATAATAAAGTTGTTAAATCTTGAGACATTTCTTTATTTCTTGAGAAAATAAATCACTTCCATTTTACTTTTAACATAATCTTTATTGATAAAGTATGTGGTTATATGGTTTACATTAATTTAATTATATAGCACCTATTATATAAATACATATGCTATACATTAATAGGAATGGAGTTAATAGTGAATATATGCAGTGCTGGCATCAGATTATTTTGTGCTTTACTTAGTGCACTCTTTATTTCACAAGTTGGATATTTTTTAAAAATGAAATTTTAAGTTAAAAATTAAAAATTATTTTGGCATGCTTTATTAATAATATGCAAAATAATACACAATATGTATGATAGTCAAATATTAATTTCTCTTGCCTTCAATTTTGCAAAATTTTAACCATTTCCTTTAAATCTTGTTCAACTGAAATTGTACCCAAATCTGTTAATCTGTTTTGGAACATTGTTGAGTGCAAGTATATTTTAATAACTTTTTACTTTGAGCAATTACATTATCCACTTGCAACTGAAACTGGAAGCGTCAGGAGTATTCTAAGTGCAAGAAAAGTGTTGAATATGCAATTGATAAGTGTTTTCTATACATAAAGTACTTCTTGTGGTAGTATAGATATTGAAAATCTTTGAGCTACTATTTGAAGTTTACTGAAGAGATCCTTAGCAGCAATATCTTTATTAACATTATGAGTCAAAACTTTTTCAATATTTGTGAAATCATTTAGTAAATTGACAGCTGTTTTTTTAATGATATTATATATATATATATATAATAACGAAATTTAAATACAATATTATGTTACTGTAATTGTTGAAATCTCTCTTCAATTTATTGTATAACCATATACAAAACACAATAATAAAATTCTTCTATGAACTTCTGAGAATTTTACAATGTCTCATTTGACATTTCATATTCCAACTGACAACTTTGTCATCTCTTTCTGTTTTTTCTATTTCAAAATTCAGTTGAACCACCAGTTCTTTTGCAAGTTCAACAATATCATTTAAAAATTTTTCAAAACCCTTATCAGTTCTATATTTTAAAAGATATTCTTTGGTTACTTGTAGTTACTTTGTAACTGAATTTAAATCAGCCCCCTTTCTCAGTATCATTTTGCTTAAAATATTTACCTCATAAAGAGTGTTATTCCATGTGACGAGGAATACTATGAACTTAAATTTACAAATGAAATCAGTAAAGGCTTTTGCTTCATGTTGGAAAGTATTTTTGAATGAATTACTTAATCTTGAGTCATCAAAAATTTGCACAAGTGCATCATATATATATATTAACAAGATGATATCTTACTAGCTTTAAAGCACTGATATAGATTTTCTATCTTGTTTCACTGGTTTAATAGTCAAATATGAGTAGAAAAAATTTGACAATGATGAGTAGATATCAAAAAATAGTTTTAAATCTGTTGAACTAAGCTGGTCTCATCTAAGAAACATATATATTGCTTATGATAAGTCCCCTTATAGAAAGTAAAGGAGAAGAATAAGAATATACATCTAAGAAACACCTAGAAATGTCATTGCCCACTAAATTTAAAGAGTGCAAATAACAAGGATTAAAGAAAGCATAAAGATTTATCTCTAAAACTCATTTTAAAACACCATTTTTTTGCCCACCATATTACTTCTGATATCAGATTCTTGATTATAGAGATTTTTGATTGATAACTCCAGTTGCCTTAGATGTTCAATTAAAGTTTGTGTTATGAATTCATCTGTAATTTTCTATAGAGGAACAAATCCTAAAAAATGCTATCTTACTATTATCTCATGTTTGAACATCTCACTATCTGATGGAATGACAATATCAACAAAATGTACTATTATTGTCAGCTGTTCAATATGGCTAATATCTGGAATACAAATCAAGATGACTAAATAATATTTTGCTGATTTGACAAGAGATGTTACTTTTTATAGCTTTTGCTAAGATTTTTATAAGCTCATTTTGAATATATTTTCTTAAATAATAAATTATTCCTTCTTGATTTTTGATTCTACATATATGTTCTTTTATTACATACTCAAAGAGAGCTAATTATTCAACAAATTTCCAAAACATTATCATTACTAGCAGTGTACAGTTTTTTGCTAGTATCATAAAATGCAAGATTTTGTATACCAAGTACTTTAATTAAAAAATTAAATATTTCAATAATTGACATCAGTATTGTTCTTTTCTCTGATTGTTTGTTGATTGACATTATGGTTGTCTTTCGATAGCCAGTCACGGCCACTTGACAGCATTGCCTACACTTGTGGCTAAGAAAACAGTTGTGTTAATCTTAGTCATTGCAGGCTGCTTGGATGGCTTTGCATGGAAATATTATGGCCTGTTTTGTGCTTCTTGACCCTTTATGCAAATTTGCAGAATTCACTGATCACTACCGTATCATCTGAAGGGGTTTGGATTTCAAGTGGCCACAAGTTTTGATATCTCCATAGCAGAGTAATTTAATTTCTACTTAAATCATGCAGTCTGACTCACAGAGTTGTCACACCATTACCACCCTTCCCTACACAATGTGGAATTTGCAAAATATTGGGAAAGAGTAGGGCCAAACATGTTTCAGCCAAGCTCACATGAAAACTCACGCTTTTGTGTGAAATTATATGAGACAAATAAAATGGTGCACAAATTATGCCACTTACCAATGTCAGTCAGACTCCTTCAATCAAATGTATTCCATTCCTAAAAATAAAATATTAAAGATATAGTAGGAAAAAATAAAAGATCAAAAAATATCATTAATAGTAAGGGCAAAATAGAAATCGTGTAATTAAAATCACTGTACAGCCAAAAAAAAAAAAAGTTGCTGTATTTTAAATCTGAAAAAATAAAACGAAACATGTAAAAGTTTGCAGTTTTGATGTTATTGTAATTTTTTGGGGGCTGGTATGTTGAAAGGATCAAAAAATGTAATTAATAGGAAAAGTTTTTTTAAAAAATGGCGAAATAGACATTGCGTAATAGAAATAAAGTAAAAAAAAAAAATCAGCGTATAGTTGCCATTTTTTTAAAAAAAAAAAAAAAGACAATGAAAATTGAAAAAGTCAAAAGTTTCGATCTTATTTTAATTGGGAGGGGGGAGTGGGTTGAGAAATACTTTGTCTTCACTGAGACTAGAGACCAAAGTTATTTTTTGTTTGTTTTTATTTTTTAAAAAAGGTAACAGTAATTGTTTTTAAAAGTAAAAGTTTTAGTATATCAGCGGTATAGAAATAAAGCCAAAAAATATTGCCTTATAGGCCAAAAAAAAAGTGGCCATATTTTTAAACAAAAAAGAAAACAAAACTTGAAAAAGTCAAAAGTTTTGATCTTATTTTAATTTGGGGGTGGATTGAGAAATACTTTATAAAAGTTATAGACAGAAGTTATTTTTTGGTTGTTTTTATTTTTTGAAAAAGGTAATAAAAATTGATTTCAAAAATAAAAATTAAAGCCAAAAAAAATCTTATTTTAACTTATTTTGGGGGAGTAGGTTGAGAAGTACTTTGTCTTCACTGAGACAAAAGATAGAGACAAAAGTTATTTTGGTTTGCTTTTATTTTTTAAAAAAAGTAATAAAAATTGGTTTTAAAAATAAGTTTTAGTATATCAGTTGTATACAAATAAAGTCAAAAAAAATATCACCTTATAGGCCAAAAAAAAAGTGGCCATATTTTTAAACAAAAAAGATAAGAAAATGAAACTTGAAAAAGTCAGCAGTTTTTGATTTTATTTTAATTTGGGGGTGGGGGGAATGTATTGAGAAATACTTTGTAAAAGTTAGAGACAGAAGTTATTTTTCGGTTGTTTTTATTTTTTAAAAAAGGTAATAAAAATTGATTTCAAAAATAAAAGTTAATGGCCAAAAAAAATCATTGTATATCCAAAAAAAAAAGACTAAAAATGAAATATTAAAAGATGAAGTAGAAAAAATATCCAAAAAAAAAAGACTAAAAATGAAATACTAAAAGATGAAGTAGAAAAAATTTAAAAGATAAAAAAAAAAAGTCGCCATATTTTTAAAATCACAGCCCGGTGACGTTACATTTTATTGTTTTAATACATAAGCAACACCGACAAGCGGCCGTGACTGGCTATCAAAAGACAACTGAAATTATCAAGTGTTGTTTCTGTGATTAATTGTTATTAAAGTTCTTTTCATGTCTGATAGTTTTCCAATTGAGTGCTACTCCTCTCATGTAAAGATTAGAATTACTCCAATATTTTCACAGTCTTTGACTCCTGATTTTTGTATTGATGTAGGTTTGTACTGAATAATTTATAGCAAAAACAAAAAACTGCATCTTTTGATACGGAATATATTGACCAATGATGGTATACTACTTCATTATTTAGCACTATTCTTTTGCAGTGTAAAAAGGACAGGTTTTTTTTTGTGAATTTAGGGAAAATTATAAGCAGTCTGTTATAGTCCATTTTGTATTAAGATTTGTCAAAAATTATTATTAAAACAAGAAGGTCAAACTGCAGGATCACTGTAATTTAATTCACAAATAGTATATTGTTTTTTGCTTGTCTTTGATATCCTTGTATTCTTTATTTTGTATATCTGTTTTTGGATTGCTAATAAAAAAAATACAACATTCATCTTTGGTAACTTCAGCAAAAGAATTATCATGTTCATCTTTATTAGTTGTTTCTTTTGTGCAAAGCTATTTCAAGAAAGAACCCTCTTGCTTCAGTAGTTCTTTGACTTTTTCTGATTTTATCATTTTTAATCCGCTATAATTAACTAAAAAAATTAATTTTTATAAATAAACATACTTATAAAAGTATTTAAAAAAAGTCATAGTTATTATTTAATTTATCATTAATTCATTTTGTGTACTAAAATTAACTCGAAAAATGTATATTCAGTGATTTACTTTCTAGTTTCACTTTTAACATAGTTTACATTCAAATTTCTAATTTATCATATAACATAGTTTACATTCATACAATAAAACATAATGAAACAATAAATTTTATAAAAAATATAAGATATAATTAAGTTATAAATTATAATAAACATAATAAAACTTGTATTTATTATCAGGAAAAAAAATAGGAAATGCATAAAAAAATTAATGTGAAAATATTAAGAATTATCCATTACTTAATTTTGATATTTTAGTAAAGTATGAATAAGGCATAACTTGAATTTTTGTGCTCCTTCATGGCTTGTGCCCTAGATAGTTGTCTAATTTGTCTATATGATGATATAAATATTTGTTGTTATAATCAATTTCAAAGGATTTATATACGGATTGTGGAGAATTAATTTGGACATCAAATGTGCTTTTAGATTTTAAAATGGATTTATGGGTTAATATTAAATAGGCTAGTAGATTTATAATATATTAATTTTTAGATGACTAAACTATATAGTTAACATTAAGTATTAAATATTAAAGCAAAAATCATATCCTAATTTTAATGCCCAGTATTACAGTGGTATAGGTAAAGTTATTAACTCCATGTGGCCACGTATATATCTGGAGATTCAATAATTTAATCTCTAATTTTAATTTTATTTATTTTGTTTTAGAATTTGAGGGTGGGTTGAAATGAAAATGGCAAGTAAGAAACCAAAGAATGAATAGAATAAAAATAGTTGCTCTAATGCTCGTGAAGAGTATTTTTTATGCTGTTAATGAACATAATGGGTGAGGCTGATTGAGTCTTAATGACAGATGTAATGAGGCTATAGTATATTTGAAGTTATGGGCAATTAAACAAAAGTGTTGGATAGTTTCTTCTTTTTAATGACAAAGTGAGGTTATTATGTGTGAAAATGTAAACAATATATTTTTTTGGATTTATTTTTTAATACAGATAATTATTTAAATAGGATTAGTTTGAAGTCAAATTTTGTAACAAAACCCTATCTCTGTTTTAAAATGAGGATTATTATACAATTATTATGCAAATACAATTATTAAAACAGGCAAAACTCACTATATATATTGCCTGTTTTAACAACAGTTATACACAAGCATAAGAGGAGGTAGTCATGTGATGTTTATTGGCTCAAATACAATTATATTATCCATCTATGTTCATAAATCAATAGCTGGTAGTTGCAATGTATAGTTAAATAATTTATAGATGTTATTTAATATGTAATTCAATGATTCTATATTTTTATAGATTTTGTAGCTTTATTACTATTTTTTTAACAAATATGCTTTATTGTTATAATAGTAATATTAAATACACTTTTCTTCATTTTAAATTGGAAAAAAAAACAGTTGCAATAAAGTTAACTTTTAACTAATTTTTCTTTAATACTATTCTAAGTGTTATAGATTCATAATTGTGGATGACTGTTTAATTGGTTAAAGCTTATAATGAAAATAAGTCTCATTCTGTAGGTTTGTGCCACCCAAGTGCAAAATTATATTGCTGCCCTTCCAAAAAAAAGTCAACATAGTAATAATAAATTAAATTTTTCATATAACATGTTTAGAGCTATTAGCACGCTCTTAATTTTACATATTTGTAAGTGCAAGCTATATATAAGTCATGTGACATCTGACTTGTTATTATTACTATTATAACATATAATGTAAAAATTTATTATAAAACACATTTGATCATTATTTTCTCTTAATATAATTTTTTTTTGTTATATTAGGGGATGGTCGACGATCATTGTCTAGCCTGGGAATACCTGCCGGGAGGGTGAAAGTCACTACCTTCATATGGACTTTGCCATGAAGGGCTACTGCACCCCTTGATGGATTATTTGATAGGTCAGTGTTAATTTGCACTCACTATCATTAGGTTTCATTTGTTAGCTTTAAATTTAGTGCATTTGTAAAGCGGTTGGTCTATTTTGAGCCACTGCCATTTTTTTTGTAACATGGATGGAGTTCTGTTTTGTGGGCATGGGTCTGCACTCCCCCCTTTTGGCCTGTTAACAATTTTTCCACTGCCCAGAACACCTGCTTGGGGGCTACACAGTCAAAGTTGGTGCTATTCCTGCTCTGGTTGGCTGCTGTGTCCCTGATAGGCTGGTTTTGGGCAGTGTCAATCTGGTTCTTTACTTATTACTTCTTAATTTTTACCCAAGTTGGCTTTCCAATTTTGGGCAGATAGACCGATTGTGGTCCCTGCTCATTTGGACTGCTAATTGGGAGGCAGAGGTATTCAGAATGGTCTTGACATGGCTCGGCTGTGGTTCTAGAGTCTATTGCTTGGTGAACTTGGGCCTTGAACCTCACTGCCTGTTGTGGTGGTTGGCACAATGCTGGACTTCACCTATTCAGCTGAAGTATTTGAGTCTTTGCTTCAGGACCCCAGGGGTGGAACCATTGGATGATGGTTAACTTCTTGATGGCTGGGCCATGTGGATCCGCATACAGATACACATTAAATCACATTACAGCAATTTTTATGGATGTAATTATTTTTGAACATATGTACATTTTACCTTGTTACATTGAATCACTGTGTAATCCTCAGTGGGTAAGTGTACCCAAAATTTTTGTAATCTTTTATTAATAAAGGTTACTTTGAGAAAAAAAAAATGTAAATAACACTTTTTTTTTTAGTTCTAAGTTTAATTGTGATATATGTCCTGTGTATATAAGTTTGAATTATGAGATTGTTTTTATTTGATTTAATTTAATTCCAAGATAATATTAATTAATGAATAAGGCACTAGATAGATTTCCATAGTAATTTTATACCATAAATTTATAACATTTGTTAATTAGACTATAGTATTGACTGTATACTTTTGTAGCTAAACAAATCTGATAGCAACTAGAATTAGTTATATTACAAAGCTGCATGTAAAAAATTGTTTAATAAAGAACTTGTATAAATTGAAAAATAAGTATATAAACTGTCTAATAAAGTTACCTGTAATGTGTGAAAAATCATAAAATGACAAATTGTAATGTGAAGGAAGAAAAATAATTAATTTTTTTTACATGGCAAAAAATTTGAATTGCATAGTTTATAAAAATCTAAAGCATTTTGTACCATTTCTTATTTGCTTTTAAAATGGATTTTAATTAAGCAATTTGTTAGTTTCTAAAGTAAATTTTATGGTGAGTCAGAGAGAGAGAGAGAGAGAGAGAGAGAGAGAGAGAGAGAGAGAGAGAGAGAGAGAAAGGGAGAGGGGGAGAGGGAGGAGGAGGGGGAGAGGGGGAGAGGGAGGAGGAGGGGGAGAGGGCGCTAATTTTTTCTTTTTTTATGTATTAAAAAATGGTATAATATTTGTAAATATGTGTCCACAACATGTGAAGGGAATAAAGAAAATGTTTTTCAAAAAATATAAAGAAACAAAGGTCAAATCTTGTAAGTAACTGGTGACAAATCCATTGGTTGGAAAACATGTTGAACAACATCAAATAAGGATAAACAGGTCTGAAACAAACAACTCAGGCAGTTCTTATTCACTCTAGTCAGGCAATATAATTTACTCTAGTTTAGCCAAAAACTCAACCCAAGAAGCAGTGGTGCAGTGATCTAATGTAGAGAACAGAAACTGCTGGTGAATTTTTTCCCCCTGTAATTTGAACAATATTGGATAGTCATATCTTGCTGCTGTTTTGCAGTTACATTTCAATACTTCATTTATAACAGTAAGTATGATGACTTTATCTAGCAGAGGACCATCTACTATGTGTGGCTAGATAACCAAAAACCATACCAGACAGATCCAGAAACTAATACTGGAATTTGTCAAAGCCAGCCATTGCCTGCTTTAATAACATCCTGAAGGAAGAAATGGACAGTGCCTTAAGAATAATCCAAGGCCTATGATACTATACCCTAACTAATGCTGTGAATGCTGCTGTATTTTCTATCTAACATCACCAGTCCACCAGGAGGATAACTACTACTTTTGAAGGAACTAATGAAGATATCCATGAATATATTAAAAGAATGATATCTACAGAAAACTATGGTTTAGAATTGTTTAAATATTTTATGTGGTAAGATCTTATCATTATATTTATATTATAAGGCCTTAAATATAAAATATTTCTTATTATTTTATTATCTTTAATATTTTAAAAATCTAGTGATAGTTGCAACTATATAAACAATAGCATTAGACATTCATTGTTAATTTATTTTTTCATTAATCCATTTAATTGGTGTTTACTTAACATTATGCTTTGAAAATTCAATATGCTATTAATATTCACAACCCTGAGAAATCATATAATCCACTGAGAAACATGCAGGGATAGCTGTAATAATTTGTAAATGATGATGATTGAGCATTATTAAGTTTTCCAAAAATAAATTTTCTAGTTAGAAGGTTTGGCATCTGAGAGTTTCATTTTTTATTTTATTTTACTGAAACTGAAAAATAAATAAAATACTTTTGGAGGACTTGTACTTAATTTAAATCTTCAGTGCTATGTTTTAAATCATCACCATCACCTTAGATATCTGGTTAGTATTATTATATAAATTTGAAACTGAATAATTTTTATTCAAAGTTTATTAATTATTCAACTTTCATTATATTTTATATTCCTTTGAATCAAAGTTTATTGTTACATATTTGGTTCATCCCGAAATATCGTTACAATATGTATAACAAAAGTGCTCATGAAATGGCTCCAAATACAATAAAGTTATTTGTCTTGAAAACATCATAGACACATAATCATAGACTTAGTCTAACTGATAAAACAATGCAAACACACACATAACACCTATAATAAAATAATCAGTTAAACATCAGATATCAAGTATTGAAGAATCCGTTGTTTTTAATTATTCTTTTGATTACTTTATTAATTTAAGTTTTTTTTATTAAGGCTAATCATTTGTGCCATCTGTATAGTGTATGTTGTCCAGGTTCATTGCACACCCCCTGCACTCTATCACAGAATGGGACTGCTGGAAATCTACATATTATTTGTCAAACTGATCAAATATGGATGCAGAGATAGTATAAAGTCATGATTTTTTTCTTGCTTAAAACTTCATTTTATTTACATGTCACTGTTACAATATTACTAAATAAAACAACGTAATTAAATTCTTATGTTATTTTAACTACTTAGATTATGAATATTTAACTATAAATTATTAAAAAAGTCATTTTATTTTTAGATAATCTTTTCTAGATTTCTTTCAACATATATTCTTTTCACATAAGAGATTTGATAAAATGAAAGGTAATTGAAAGGTTGGTTGCTCAGAAGCTTATGTGATGTTTAAATGTGAGAATTAACACATTACTTTCAATCAAGGGTCCTTTAGTTTTTTATAAATATTTAGTAAGGAAAAGAAATAAACAGTAGATGAACACGACTTTAGAATTATTAATATTGTGCATAAATTCATTACCTATTTATCAAGTTCTATTACTTAATGTAGCTATATTTTTGTAAGGCTATAAGAATTACGAAAGCTTTTTTTTTTAATTATTTTGCGCATGACGACAATTATTTAAATTTTTTAAAAAAATTAAATGATAAACCTATTATCTGTTGGCTTAATCAGAGAGTAAAGATTAACACAAATTGTTTTGAAAAATAATTAGCATAATTTAATAGATTTCTAAGATAACTATAAGGTTATTTATTATTATTTTTACGTGAAACTTGTTGCCTAAACAACAATTGAAATCTTTGATCTCCATCAGTTTACAATTTTGAAAAAAAGTAATAGCAAAAAAAAAAAAAAAATTCTATTTCTTATTATAGCCAGATTTTAATCTTTGTGAAAGAAAGAAAATTTTATCATTCAAAAAAATAAAATAAAAAAGGAAGGGGAAAAAGCTTTTTTCTTTTTTTGAAGTAAAAAAGTTGAAATTTATTTTCAGACGGTTAGTTGCTTTGATTTAAAAAAATAAACGCAAATCAGCGATTTTATAATAATTTATTTAACTTATTTATGAAGAAAAAGTTTTATATCAGACTAAATTTATATATACAGTAGTAATTAAAGGCGGTTTGATCACAGACTTTCAAGCTCCCTTCAGTCATCCAGTATAACCGATACACATGACCACATACATATCGTCAGTTAATCCGGATCATCATCTCCCATACATATATACCATCAATATTCGGTTTTATATTAAGATAGCAAATGTATAAACTTCAGCATGCCGGCATCAGATTTTCAATGATATGGATGCTGAAGAGTTGGAGAGTGGAGAGAATTGAAAGCTTGCAGATTTGCTATCTTAATATAAAACCGAGCACTGATTGTATATATGTATGGGAGATGATGATCCATACCAATTGATGAGTGCTAGTTCAGCATGAAATGCGTATATTGGAGATCATTTATCTTTTCCACATGTATGTGATCATGTGTATGGATGACTGAAGGGAGCTTTAAAGTCTGTGTTCAAATCCCTTTAATTACATCTAGCTCAAAGATATACCCTATACTTGTATTTAAATATTATATACAATAGTAAAAAAAACAATATGCAAATTAAAATTTTTTAAAAATATACAATAGTTTAGGTTCATAACGTGCTTCTGGAAAGTCTTAATACTATAAAGTTTGTTTATGATTTTAGTTCTGAATATGCATTCCTATATATTTAGTGGCCTCAACGCTTTGTAAAAATAAATTATACTTTCATTGGTGATTTTATTGGAAGCATTATTTATACTGATGATTGGATTAATTAAGTTTAGTCTTTTTTAGTTCGTTTTTTCCAGTTTTGTAACTGGTGTTAAAACAGGCAAAACTCATTATATATATTGCCACACACAGCAAGCTAGAGTAATCAATGGATGCCAGAAGGCTTGTGCATAAAATCCACATCTAGTGCCTACTCATCCAATATCCCCAGATGCAGTGCTCTCAAATTCAAGGCTCCTCACTGATGAAGGCCATAAGCCAGAAACTAGTCTGGGGATATTGGATGAGTAGGCACTAGATGTGGATTTTATGCACAAGCCTTCTGGCATCCATTGATTACAATAGCTTGCTGTGTGTGGCAATATATATGGTATTTTGCCTGTTTTAACAACAGTTATACACAAGCATCAGAGGAGGTGGTCACGTGATGTTCTGTAATTGGCTTATGATTAGTTTATTGATTCAATCACTAACCCATCCCCTCTCATTATTAAAGTCTATCCAGTTGAGGCATAGTCTTGAAATATCTTGGATGATGTCATAATGTTGGATATTTTTTCAGATATTGTCTTTACTATTGGGATAAATAAAAATTGCTTTTCATCATTTCATGACTGTCCTTGTTTGCTCATAATGTTAGCAGAAACCTATACTGTTTCCATTTTAATGACCACATTAAAGTTTGATATCTATATCAGACTTGTTATATGATTTGTTTGAATTAGAATATTGGCAATTATAATATCAAAAAATTCTGCATAATTTTTTAAAGGTTTGTTATATTATTGATCTGATTCATCCCACTTCTGTATACCAATGTGACTGAATGAGTCAGTCATCTCCCATTAAATAATCAGATAGATAAAAGATTTTATTATTTTTGCAATTTGGTTGCTATGGTATTCTTTGATAACTTTATTATTTTATTGCAGTTTATACTTTGCTTTTGTTTTTTATTTTTAAAAAAAGCACTTTCTTTTAGATATAATTTACACTGCTGATCCTGACTTTATTTTTATTACATGTATTTACTTATTATGAATCTTAAAGGCTGAGTATAAGTCTTTTACTCAATCTGTGATTTAGAATGAGCTTTCTATCACTTGTTTTAAAGTAGATTTAGTGCATTTGTTTTGACCAAATTTCATTTTTTGTGAAGCAAACTGCTTCTATAGGTCTAATGTGATTGCAGTATTTTGCAAGTTTCAATCTGCATGGTCCCATTGTTTTTGTGGATTTCTTTTATTACATTTTTAGAAAGCTTTTATAGGGCATACATATATAGTTTTTAGCATGCTGGGTTGCAATAATTTGAATTATGATCCAGTTGTGAAATTTTGATATGTTTTTCTTCTAAAAAGGCTTTCTTTAGTGATAAAAAATGATAAGATGTTGATTCCACTAAGAATGCCTAAATAACTGTGAAGTTGAAGATGTTTTCAGAGTTTATTATCATCTTCATCAATATATCTTGTTTTTTTTAATTGCTGATAAAAAAAGTTCTAGACAATATCTTTTAGAAAATCTTTGAGTTTCATAACTTCAATGGCACAATTTACCCTTTAAGCAGATTAGTTGCTATTCAAATGGTAGTTCAAACAGATATCAATATGATTAGAAATAGTATGATCTATAAAAGCATAAACACACATACACTTGTAAATGCCATGATTTTCAGATCAGTTTTATTTATTTTATTTGCATTTAGAAAAAATTTAATCTATTCATGTACATAAAATAAATTTTCAGCAAATTGGATCAAATTTATCCACAAGCCACCATATTTGTTATCATATATTATATTTTATTTTTTCAGAAAAGTAAAAAAAAATTCTTTCAATAATTTTTAGTTAAGCATAACGTTCAGAGTGCTTTTATATTATTCTTGGTTTTTTTTTTTTTTTATAGTAATAATGGCAAAGCTATTTTATTTTTATGTACATCTAGTTTGACATGTAGTATCCTGTTACGTATATTAATTCTGTTTTGTCCTGGAACAAATATAAAAATTATAAATAAGTTTAACTATATTTTGTGTGCAATAAAAATATTTATATACTTAATAGTTTTAAGTTTGTTTATTTGCTTGAATAATAAGGCTAACATTATAGAATTTGTTTACTTTTAGTTTATAAAATATGTCCCAACTAAACTTTCTTTAGGGATAAAAGTCAATAGCAGAATACTTGATTTATTGATTTGCTGGGTGCATGATTACTGGGGTATAATTTCACACTCCATTTTTATCACTATGTTAGCTCACAATTATCTTTCATATTCATATTTTGCAGTGAACTTGAATTCAATGTTCATCAAATACATTTTTATGATATATTTCAATTAATAGCATATGTTGTCCTATTGTTTTGTGGTCTAAGTATACGATTGGATTACTATGTTAAGAAAATACACTCCTATATATAAACTTATATATAAATTGTTTCTATGATGATTAGATTATTTAAAAGTTTTTTTTTTATAGTTTTTTCTCCATCTCTATAATTGGCTAGAGATCAGTATATACAAAATTGAATCACGTTATTTTCTAAATATTTTGATCAAAGAATAAGTAATCTTTCTTAGAGCCGCCACTTTATAAGTTTGTTTATTTAATTACTTTATGATAACTTCAAATAACTCAATTGATTTTGTGCATGTTAAATTTTCTGTTCAAAGACAGGTTCGATATATTAGGCAATAGAGCACATTAACCAAATAATAATATTTAATTATCTTGCATCCTGGTTTAAAGTAACATTACAAACTTTAATGATCCTTTACCATTAGGATACACTTGATTTTCATACTAAAAATTGAGAGTAATAATTTAGTCAGATTAGAATTTAATAGTCAAAAAGAATGTTTCATATGAAAAAATTACAACAAAAATCTAACAACAATTTATAATATACACAAACATTATTTGCAATAATGTAAATCAGTTCCTAAGCTAAACTAATCACAGTCTCTCTTTCTCTCTCTCTTTATATATATATATATATATATGGTATTTTGTGTGTATATATATATTTCAGTTTTTGAATCAGTGTATAATAGTATTATAGACAGTGATTAATTTAGTTTAGAAACTTATTTACATTATTGTATATAATGTTTGTGGCATGGAAAGTGTTGTTGAAGATACAAAATGTTTTTTTTGTTTCCACATAAGAACATTATTGAATGCCAAGATTTTGAAATTACAAACTCCAATTCCAAGATTAAAACATTCTTCTTTTTTTTTTTATTTTTATAAAAGTTAGTAATTATAAATTGAGTTATATTTTGCTAAAAAAAAAAAAGGAACATTTGTCAATCCTATGAAATTATTATTATTTTATCATAAATATAGTTTTTTTTTATTATTTAAGATGAAAAAAGCATTTTTTATATTATTTTAATGCTACTATCTTTCAAGAAAATGTGAAATTTTTTTTATAACAATATTTAGATCAAATAATGCACAATAGATATCTAGGAAATTGCCTAATTTTGGAATATCAATTTGGAATTTATTGCACAATTATGACACACAATTTTTTTGAGCTTATTGATTATTAATATTTTAGTGACAAATCAATACATTTATCTCATTATATTCATTAAAATAGTTTAATTTTACTTTTAAAGCAATTTAATTTCCTGCCATTATAATCTAGATACTCACCATGAAAGGCAAAATATTTTTGATTAGTATAAAAATGCATTATATTTGCATGTGTTTTATTATTATTATTATTATTAAAATAAGGAAATATATTGTAGCCTTCACTAAAGTGTGAGCTACATGAATAAAGTAAAGAGAGAAAGTGGCTAATTGCAGTTAGTTTAGAATAGTATTTTTTAAAAATAAAATAAATAAATACATAAAAAAAAGATAGTTATTAGATTTTTTTAAAAAGAGAGATAGCATTAAAATAAAGGGGAAAAAAACAATTTAGACAAATTAAGTATAAAAACAAATTGCTTTTATTTTTCAGGGTTTAAATAAGATCATAATTAAGATCTATTGTTGTTTCAGTATTTGTAAAGTATTAACTGTGCAGCCTTTGGTGATGCTGTTTCTAGTTAAAAACAGAGCGATATAACATTACCGTGCCACTAGATTTTTTTTTTTTATCTAATAGATCGTATTTTGACATACGGCTGTAATTTTTTTCTTTTTAATATATTGTTGTTGTTGTTTTGGACATAATTATTTTTTTTTATGGTTTTCATTTGATAAATTCAAAACTATAATGGATGCTTTGACCTTTTTTTTGGATCTCAAAAGTACATAATTTTTGACATACGCCTTTTTTGGGGGGAGGGGGGATTTCCATTCTAAATCTACTGTTTCTTTTTTACAGACGTCTTTTTTTTTCGTTTGGATTCAATACATTTCAAAGTATAAGGGACAGTTTTAACTTTTTTTTGGAATATCTCAAATATACACAATTTGCTTTACATATGACTTTCTTTTTTTTTTTTGCCTTTTAATATACTGTTGTTGTTTTTTAAACAGACATCTTTTTTTTTGTTGTTATTTAAAATTAGAATCGACACTTTCTTTTTGAATTTGTTAAAAATGCGGGGGGTTGCTGTTGATTGATTTAGCAACAAAAAAAAAGTCAAAGCTGTCCAACAAACTCTGCCTCAGATGTCCATATTTGCTTATAAACGAAAAGAATTGTTTGGTATTTTGACTAATATATCGATCGAGAGAGTGGATTCTCTTCCGACCAAAGGAAGCATCAAGTTGTCGATTGATTTGAGAAGAATACGAAGCTGTCTGACCAACTCCGCCACACTTTGAACACTGACATTCTGGGTGTTAATTAATCCACTTACAGATCAAAAGAATCACAAACAAAACACAGATTCTTTTGAATCAAATAATAAAATTTATTCACCACGTATGACTAAACTGAATCAACGGTGTCATCTTTTTCTCGCTTTTTTCGGACATCCCCCGATTGCAAGAACGTGGTAGCCATTTTGTTCTCCTTTTGTTACTCTCATCCAAGTCATGACAGAAACAGTACTTTTTTGCCAACAACTACAATCATCTGACAGACACATTGACATACTTTTTTCGGGTTCCAAATAACAACAAACACCAAAAAAAAAGGCTCAGACAAATCTCAAGAATATGCTGATAATTACTAGTAGGCCAAAAGAACTCAGTTGGGTAATGCAGAAAATCATCAACATCAACAAACAAACAGTTGCAAACCATTCTGTGCACACACTCTCAGATGAAATTTGAGCCAGAATACAAATTTGATCCCTATATGTAGGAATTCACGCCGCAATGAAATAAGCGGCAAACTAGACGATCATCTAGTGTTGTTACTTTAGACATAGGGTTAGAACCATGGAAGTAATTTGGCCACGGATTCTAACCACTACATCTATTGTCTCTTGTTCTCAAGTGGCTAATATGATCGCTAGTGCTAGTTGTGTATTAGCCATAATTTGTGGCCACGAAAATGGTATTATTCTGTGTTTTTACACAGAAACAGCGCCACCACAGGCTGTACCGTAAATAATTTACAAATACCGTTGTTTCTTTATAAAAGAGTTTTTATTTAAAGCAAAAATAAATCCAAAGAAAATATTTTTAAAAGTAATTGAAGCAGTGGTTACTTAAATTTTATCTGGGTTAAATAATTCAATTTAAAAAAAAAGAAAAAAAAAGATTTAACTATTTCAAAAAGTTTAGCACCTTATTAAATGAAAAAAAAATTGATTTGGAACATAATTTTCACAATAACTTCAGTTTTACTGTTAAAGAAAAATGCTATATATTGACAAAAAATAGAAAAACTATGGGAAAAAATAAGGCTAAAAATATTAATTACCAATAAAAAATTAAGGAAAAAATTTTCAATATCTGAAAAAAATATTATTTTATTATTTGTTCATAATTTTTAATTTATCATTAACTAAGTTTAAAATTACATTTTTATTGATAATTTAATTATATTCCTCACAAAATTCTCATTTGAAACATATATGATATTTCTTACCTGAGATAATCCATAGATTTAGTACTGATAAAAAGAGAACTATAAGAATTTGTGCATTTTAGAAGTTGAAAAATCTGAAGGTGTTTGTAACAAAAAATATTCTCCCTAATAAAATATATAAAAAAAGAAATTAAAATTCTAAAATCATTATGGAAATATGACTATATATGTACATTATAGAACTGATATATATATTGAAACAGTCAACCTTAGTTTAAGATCGAGTTTCACTGTTCTATCACCCGTTTCATCCTGCTCCTTTTTTTCTGAGAAGCATCTATGAGATTTATAAACATAAATCTTAAATAAAAATTTTCTTTAATTATTTTATAGATACATTTCAGATATATACATATATACAGTAGCATATATATATAATTAAAAATACTAAATAATTTTATGTCTTTTAAAATTGTATTTTTTTTTTACTTTTATTTTTAATACTTTGTAATTATTTTTTTTTTGTCATAAAAACTACATAAAAATTCAAGATGGTAGATGCAGCTGTTAACTGTCCAGGAATAATTAAAAGGGTGGGAATGTTAGTTTGTTTCATGATTTAAAAGGAATTTTTAAATTAAAGTTAAGGAAAATAAAATCTAAAATAAAGCTAATTGAATTTAGTTAGCTATTAATATTTTTATCAAATCCAGTTCCAATCTGGAAATTGATTTGAATTTATTTTGGATAGTTATCTCACGATTGTATCTCTACTAACAATAGAAAAAAGGTTTTTGTAAATTAAGGATTAATTAGAGTCAAGAAGCATAATTAAAACAAACATTCTTTGAATAGCTAAAAACTGACATAAATAGGGCTAAAAATCTATTGCATCATAGTTTGGTCAATCATTGCTAGCTGACTCCACATCTGTTTAATTTTTGAGGGGCCTAAACTGCCTTCCCCTCCATCTTCAGCTTTACACTTCACTGTACAGAGTTGTAGCTTCTACTGCTCAAGAGTGCCCATGCCATCAAAGAATGCCACCTGCCACAGAAGAATAGTCAGTACACCTGGGTCTCGTTTTACGTGATAGATAGGTTCCTCAGAAAACATGCGCAAACGAAATCGCACAAAAATAGATGTAACTTACATTGAAAAAGGGGGAATGCGGTCTGTGATTTTTCAAAATTCGCATAAAAGCAAAGCACCAATGTAAAATTACTTTAAAATTTGCGCAAAAAAAAAATAAGGAAATGAAATATGACTAATAAAAAATTTCAAATTTGAAAAAAATTGATACAAGACAAACTTTTGTTAACTATAATATTTAATTTTATTCAAAATAATATATTTTTATGCACAAGTTACAGTACAGTAATTGTACATTTTTATACACGTTTTCATTATTATAGCTATTTGCCGAAAGACACATTCATTTGCAAACAACTAGCGCCAACTTCACACTCATGTTGTAACAGTGGTTTTCTGGTGACAACGTTAGTGATTAATCTTTGAGACGATGATTTTATTAATTGTTTATGAAACTAACAACTAAATATTAAATTCTTATTTTTGTCTTTAATTTTCAATTCAGTTTAAAAATCAAATTTCACATTAATTTCAAGTCGCAGTAAGTAATTTTTAAATTGTTAATTACAATTAAAAATCAGATTTTAATTTTTAATTGTCAAATTTAATTATGCCCACTGCTATTACTGACCTTTTAAAAATAAACTTGTGGACACTAAATGATTAATAATTGATTACGTTCTTTTTTAAAAAGCAAAAACAGAATGTGATTTAAAATGCAAAATTAACACGTACAATGTTTGAACAAATTTACATTATAATCTTGTAAAATTTAATGTGTGTATACATAAAATGTGGAAATCATGATTTTAATTTCATTATTGCATAAAATCTTACTATTATAAAGCACTGAAAATATTGAAATTACTAAGATGAAGGTCGAATTCCAATAATGTGCTATTACTTTCAATATAATGTAAGTGCGCGAAATTTATTATTTAAAGTAATAGCACATTATTGGAGTTCATACACCTGGGTCTCTTTTTACGTGGACTTATTTAACACACTTCCAGTGAAACACGAATCACGTAACTTCAAAATCGTGTTAAATAAGTTCGGGTAAAAAGAGACCCAGGTGTACCTCATAGAATCCTGATGTAACCATCCCAAAGACATAATAATTGTATTAACTAATTCTAACTTGTAACTCTTTAAAATTAATGATTTCTTAATGTTTAATTGTTTTAAAACTTGCTAATCAGTGATTATGTTAATCTTTTTGTATCAATTCTTTGCTATCCAAACTAATGTTACTACAAAACTTTTCATCCAACTCACACTTCTTATTATTTTTATAATTTAGTGCAGTTATAATTTATTTTTAATGATATTTTTATATTTTTCACTTAATTTTATTTGTAAATGCCAATCAAACCTAGTCTTACAAACTTCTTTATCCTGCTGTGGAATAGAAAGGGGAGGGAATTAATGAGTTATTGTAATTTATTTCTAAATATCTCGGAAGATTGGGTTTATATTTTAAATGAATACATGCTTTTAAATAAATGTTTTATCGTAAATTTATACAAAATGTGTAAATACTTTGCAATCTGGGGCGGATATTGGTGTCCATTAATTTAATGAATTTCTTTATTGATCATCATCGCCAAAAAGACTGGTGACTTAAATCTATTTTGTTATTTGCACTTTTAAGTGCATGAATTTTAGTTTTTATATGTTAAACCAAATATTGATTCAAGAAGGAGGAGCAATGCATGCTTCATTAATTATAGTTTTAATTTCTGATTAATGATTCTATCTTACACGGGTCATTATTTTAACATATCATTACGTATTTGTTAAACCATTTAAGACTTTATTTAGTATTTAAATCCAATGATTTTGTATTCTTATAATAGCGTTGCTAGCATACGTCAAATCATTAATAAGCCACATAGGATTTAATCTGTTCACCTGTACCTCATTTCAGGGATTCACGATCGTCTTCATTCATCATTCTTCTCCAAGTATATATTCATATACTGCTTAAATTCACCCATACCTTGCCCCGAGTATTCAAAGCCTTCTGTTTTGTTTGTGTTATCATTCATAACCAGTTAGTGTAGTTGAAGCTCTGCATGGCTCTGCCATGATCTGGCCCATAGCAACTTCTTACCTAACTTTTCCATTAGGTACCACTCAGCCTGAAGCTAGCATACCACTTTAAAATTTGGAGAATGACATTTTCTTGGCCAAATGTGCCACCCTCTCTCTCACTGACACAATGCTAGCACCAAAATTTCTTATAGTTAATTTTCTACCCTGTTTAGCAAAATAAATCATAATGATATGTGATAATGAAATGTTTTTCTCTTTGTAATATTTTTAGTTGAAGTTTAGATCCAACTTCTCATGAAGCTGCCCTCTCCTTTTATTGAAATAAGCCATTCTTGTATTTATAGAGTTTCACAATATTCTATGTTAAATGTCGAAAATGTAAAATAAATAATGTTTTTAGTCTACTTACTGATCAAAATGTATCCTTACTTTAATTGTTGTAAATAAAGTCTATAAATGAAAATAAACTTATGTATTAAATGCTAAGGGCATCCTACTAAAATCATATAATCAGTGAAACTCTATGGTTATATCTTTGTGTTTTTTTATTAAAATATATAAGACATCCACCAAACCACCCAGATAAATCTGTTTTGTAACATTACATAAAATCCGATTTTTAAATATATTGTAATGAGCACAGACGACGTTACATTATTTTTTTTTATTATTAAACATTAAAATAAAAAGTTTGCATGTAAAATTTTTTTTTAAGACAGAAAAATTGAAAATAAATTTTACCCTAAACTCGTATATATATAAATCACACAGATGAGAAAAATTAAAAAAAAAAATCCATAGAAAGGAACTGCGGTCTCCGACTTATAATTCCTTCCATAGGCAAATGGGTGAGTGCGGTGTATACAAACGATTCTGCCCGTAGCGAATCTTGCATTACATCTACTAACTACACCAATATATCCAATCCATTGACCCAATTTAACTACGAAACAAATAACCTAAGATTACCCTCCCCTAATATAACTTTACAAATCTATACAGCCATTCATGCCCGACTTAAGTTAACATTGATTTATTTTAATTTATCGGAAAACAGAAATCATAATAAACTTAAAGAACAAAAAAAAAACTAAATGGAAATGATTTTACAAAAGAAATACATTAAATAAAATTATAACTAATTAATAAATAACGTTGGTCAGATAGGATTCTATTTCTTATAAATTAAAGACTGAGAAAGTTTATATTTTAAAGTTCTTAGTGTTTCAAAATGTTCTTACGATTTTTTTTCAACGTTCCTCTTTATTCATTGCATGCCATTTGGAATCCACATTAAATCCCCTGACGGTCCTGTTGTCCTCAGTATAAGAAAAGTGATGTTTCATTTTTCCATTTTTATAACAACTGAAGGAATTGAAAGTGCGTCTTTCACTCCCTTCACCTCCAACTCTCTGACTTAACACATCTCAGTCCTCTCTTAATAATCCATAATAATTTCCAACTTTTCCTTTTATATTAATCTTAAGGATTGACTCAACATTACGTCATCGATGATGGTGGTGTTTTTGCTGAGGTCCGATTCCATAGGGATTTCTTTTTATTTGCTAAAAGTTTCTATTGTCTTCCTTTCTGACCATTGTTTATACATTTAAATGCCCAAGGGATTGTTCACTTGGACTAATTAAAATAATCATTTCCATACCATTAATTAACCTGTTTTCCAAATCCAAAGATATATTTAAAGATAAATTTAAAGATATAATTTTATCTCCAAATTTTTATTTAGTTTTAAAATACTTTTTATTTAATAAAGTTTTATTTTAATAATTTTTCTCATCTGTGTGATTTATATATATATGAGTTTAGGGTAGAATTTATTTTCAATTTTTCTGTCTTAAAAAAATTTTTTACATGCAAACTTTTTATTTTAATGTTTAATAATAAAAAAAATAATGTAACATCGTCTGTGCTCGTTACATATCAGTAAATGTGCTTAAAAAAATGAACAAAAAAATATTTTACTTAGGGTTAGTAATTACGGTACACGATTAACAAAATTTACAAACATTCGGTTAGTATAAAGACTATATATAAAAAATGTTTACTATCGCTTTCCTAAGGACCATTTACGTCTATGCCTCCTCCCCCCAAGCATTCTATTTTTTTATACATTTTATTTTTACACATGGCATGACAAACGAATTATTTAAATTATTTATTTAAGAAAGGTTGCACTGAGGTAAATATGTTTTAAGGAAGATAATGGATTTATACGTGTATATTTACAGCACAATTATAAATACCACCAACTTATTTATGACTGATTAAAATGCTTAAATAGGATTACACTGAAGTAAATTCCCAATGGTACTCATCGTGAGGTACCACATTTACCATCATAAACATACATGTTTGTGTGCGCCTATACACATAAAAGCATAATATATATCAACAAAAAAAACATATCAATTTCAACCTTTTGGCTTTCTCTTTTTTTTAACAAAGTACAATTTAAAATTATTTACACTTTCTCATGTTTAATATATGTGCAATTTCTTTCTGGCAGCACTTTTATAAAATTTAAAGTATACGACTTTATGTAACAGATAAAAATATTTCATTTTGAAAAAAGAAATTTACTCAGGGCCCTGATAGTTTATTAAAGATCGGCCCCATGTTGGGCGCCATTGTAACCGTTTATTCTGGCGTAAACACGTATATATATGTGATATACGTTTATAACATATTTTAAACTTAAGTTTTGCTCTTTTATTTAACAGAAATTTATAATATGAAGACATATATGTGTGGTTGGTTTTGCGATTCCCTCTAATTACTTGCCCAGCATATTTATGAGCATCAATAATGACCTCACATGCCAATCTTACCTATGAATAAATAAGAATTATGCTGGGAGAAAATGAGTATCTATGTCTGGTGGTTAGAGCTTGTACCTCTGGCTAGCTCACTCAGGGGTAGTAGTCAGTGACTGTGGGAAAGAGGTGGAGGGAACATATAAAAATGCACATGTAGCACATGAATGATTCATTTGCTTTCCTACTTTTTGCTTTTTAATATTATTTTAAGAAATTAACACTAACAAACACAATTAAATTTATAATACTAATTAATATTTATTAATATAAAACAAATAATGAAACAAAACCCATAGAATCCCAGAATTGAATATTGGTTTGTGCCCGAATAATTAAATAACCTGCATGTAAATACACTCGCACAAGTTTATAAATGCAATATACAAAAATACAGATCATAGCTTGAAGACAATTTCAATCAGGCATTGTCTATTAAGGCGTATACAGGGTATTATTTCAACATTTTATTCATTTACTTTAACCCTTTTACACATTATTTAATAGGATGTGCTTTCATTCAAAATAGTTATTATCACTTACGAAAATGTTTGGTTTATCTCACCCGGGTGTAGATTATTAGCTGTACGATTAAAAGATTTCTTTCTTTGGTCAATTTCCATAAGGCAATCAATGGCGTCTGGTGAATGCTGTTTTTTCATGGTTTGAAGAAAGGCTTTGCTCCTACATTTACAGCGATGGTAGTCTCTCCACAGAATGGATGGCATAGCCTGGTCCATTCTGCTCTTTTACCCCAGCCTGTTCATGATTTTTCGATTATAAACTTTTTTCTTTTTACTAACTTTTTCTTATGATCCTGCTCGTCACAGTCACAGCTATATATCCCCTTCTCAGTTCAGCTTTTTGACTCTGATTACTCTCATTAATCATGCTATTGTTCTTTCTTCTTTAATTGAACCACGTGGTTTGTGAAATGAAAATCTTTTCAATACTTTTCTTTTCTTTGTTTCTCTTATCTAAGCTTAGGAATTTCCAATTTACCTTGTGATCTACACTCGACCGTTCATTGTCTAATACTTTTAACATTTTATTTTATTAATTAAAATGTCTTTGTCTCAAGATAGTGATCTGAAACTGTTCGGGTCCTTTCTTTGCAATTAATTAATTTTTTTTATAATTTGTGACATTCTTCCTTTAATCGACCATCTTGGAATCTTTCTTTTTAAATTAAAATAACTTTATTTCTTTTTACGAAATTATTACATTTATTCACTCATGCAGCAATATAAACACGCGTATAAATAAACATCAGAGCACAAAACACATAATCCCCCATCCCTGTTATATTTCAATCTGTTTTTATTTAATTACTTAAATATATATGTATGCACTCGCATACAAGACCACAACAAAAAAAAAATAATTTACTTAACATTACTTTTGATTTAATTAGATATATATATATATATGCTCGGTAATATTACCCTCTGACTTAGAACAGGGTTTGAACTCAGCCCTGTTATAATATGGTATATATTTAAATGTCGCACTAAATTTATATCTGTCTAAATAAAATAATTGTATCAAGATCGTCAAATATTTGTACCCAAAAATAAAGTTTTAAATGCGTGAAGTTGAGTATACATATATTAAATCATCTTGAATTTTGTCAAAATAAATATTTATATTTTTAAACTTAATCTAGTTGTTTGAATCTTCTTAATAATATTTATATTTATGTATGTTTTTAACTTATATCTTGGGTTCACTCAATTTCTCATCATCATCATCAGTTGAGTTCTCATGCAAAACGATGTAGCACCAGGTCCAGAAATAATTAATTTATGTAGTATCACCATAGGCAATGTCCGTAGTGTTATAGATTTGGGAAATAGGCAACAGGTTAGAATTCATGATTGCTCCTGACCTGTGTATCTCAGGCATGATTGGATTTGGGGTACTTTTGCTCAGATTCTAAGTCTTGTTGGATGGACATACATTCTCAACCGATACAATATATATATATATATGCATTGTGCAAGTTCTGCTAAAAGTTATGAAAACTTGATAACTTTATAATTAAAATACACTACAGATTTGAGTTCTAAATTTCCCATTTCTTGCTCAAAATTATTTTTATTTTAGACTTTTGATAAACCAAACCTGTTAATAACATCATTATACTGAATAATCATTGCCAATACAGAAAACAGTTTATAAATTTAAAATATAAAAAAATTCTCATTTCAAGAGGCAGTCAAAGATTTTTAGGGAAGAAAAATATCTAGGTATATAATTAACATTTAGTATTAAATATATTTTTTTATTTTTTACTAAAAAGTGCTAAGGTACTGTTTAAGTGAGATGTGATAAAACTACAGACTTCGCAGCATGAGTGCCACAGCATAGACAAACATCTGAATTTGGTTCATTGCCTACATACATTTATATATGATAAACATAATCATTGTGACTATTAGCATGCACCCACTATTTGAAACCTTTCTTTATTGGTTTTGAAGAATCATACTATCTCTTTATATTACACCCTATAAATTTTGTGATTGCCTCATCAATTGCAATTTCTCTGTGAATCTAGTATGCAGTCTTGGAATTAACATTGCACTGCTCTATAATTGCCCTAATTTTATAGGCATGGTAAAATTGCTACTTTTCTTATTTGCCATTGTTTTGTTATTATTGAAATACAAACATGTTAGTATATTATTAAATTTTTTGTGAGATATTATATTAGCAAAATAAGATTGCCTCTAACTTGGATTAGATTCCCAAATACCCTTTAACTGAATGATATGGGGCTTACATGAAATTCCCAATGTCATCTCAAAAAAGTCAGATAATTCTTAATATGTTATATTTTGCCAATCACACATTAGTTTTTCTTTAGCTGCATATTTATTGGTTTCATTAATAATTTTTACACACATTTTTTGTCAAATAATAAATAAAAAAAATCTGAAATAGAATATTCAATTGTTATAAAGGCCTTCAAAACTAGTCTTGGTAAAATTTTCTATATTCACCTGATAAGCCATTATATTTGATATCATATTATTGTTTTTGGTGAATGGCCTGGCCTACCACTAACTTTTGTATGTAAATTTTAATTTTTCTTCATCTTTTATTTGGTAATAGAGCTTCTTTTTCAATGACAAATTAAAAGATTCATCTAAATTTCTGGATGATAATCTATCCTCAGAATCCAAAGGCCTAGAAATCATGAATTCATTGAAGTTTTTTGAATTCATTTCTGAATACATTTTTGCAGACTTTTTCCTTGCACAATGTTTTCTCCATACAATTTAATAAATTAACCAAAGAAATAACTGAATTTATTAATAAAGAAATTAATAAAAGATTTATTTATTTTTTGTCAGAAAAAATATGGCATACACCTATTGGAAGAGCAAAAATGCAGCGATGGATAGTATAGCTGCATGCACAGTCCACTTGGTTTTTCTAAAATTTTAAAATGAAGACAAAGAAATTATAATTTTTTTTTATATGACAATGCATTGACTGGGAAGTGAATCTGGGCCAGCTGCTTGGAAGGCAGATAAGCTAACTACTAGACCACCAAAAATTAGGCGCACTCATGCTAAACTTTTCAGAATAGTTAATTAAGTTTTGTTTTGTTGGTTTTCTGTGGAATATTGTATAATTATTTGAAAGTAATCAAAGGAATAAGTAAAAAATTTGTACAAAAGGGTTATCAAAAATGTAATCAGATTACATAGTTTATTGATTTGAAATTTAATCAGATTAGGGAGTTTTCATGCGTTAATTAATTGAACTAATGGAAATTTAAAAAATGAGGTGAAGTGAGGACAGATATGCCTTAGACAGTGTTCAGGTTTTCTTATAAAAATGTCATTAAATATTTTATTATTTTCTTTGCCTTCACTCAGATTTATTGACTGTCTGAAATATATTTATTGTGACTACTGTCTGATGAATCTCAAGTATTGGAAAAACCAGGTTCTACTTTGGAAGCTATTGATTTATTATACTCCTGTATGATGAATAACAGTCAGTGTTGCAAAATTTTATGTGAAATGGATTGCTAAATCCCTGTGTGTGTTTGTTAGTCCAAATGATATAGTCCTAGTTAATTATTCATATTGTATCTACCAAAAACCTGAAATGTAAAACCTAACTTAACTTGTCATTGCCAAAAAGTGTTTGCTCTGTGTTATATATTTTGTTTGCTGAAGATCTGTCAAATAGAAGCATTTTTTTATTGAGGAAAGTATCACATATGTAAGGATATATCTATCAGAAGGACCCTCACAACCAAAAGAAAACAGAAAATGTTCAACTCAACAAAAAGGCTTTAATATAACATTTGGTGAGAACTTTTAATTACTTGCCAATTTTGCATTTTATATCATCATTACAATCTAAACTCAAATAATTGCCGCAATTGTTTTTTATTATTATTTATTTTATTATTAACATTAATAGTAAATAGGTTAACCAAACTCCATGTTTATATATTTTTAAAAAGTTTTATAATTAGCTAGTAATTTTATCATTATATAATAAATGTTTTTGTTATGTTTTAATCTGACCTCCTTTCTCTGTTTTTTAAATTTCTCACCATTCAATTTAGCAAACTTTTTTTATTTTTTAAATAGCTCTTCAGTGTTTCACATGCCTTGTTATAAGCATTTATTAGTATATGTATATGTTTCTGTGTGTGTTGAGAAGGGATTATCGCCACAATATGTTTATGAATTTGTTCTACAAGCTTCAACAACCCTGAGGGAGGTGGCTGATTTTTTACTATATGATTAATGTTAAATGACAAGATATTAATGTAAGCTAAATATTGCTGTATTGGGTTAAAGGTCATTGAAAGAATTTTATTCCACATAATATAAGTCTCTGAAAAAATAAATTCGGGTGTTAAGATTGGAATCAACATTCTTATTGTTCTAGTTAGTGGCAGTCTAGAGACTTGTATATTACTGAGGTCAATTGATATGAACTGAGCTGAGTGATCAGAAATTGCTGATGGGATTAACTTTATGCTTATTAGATGATGAAAGACCGGAGAGTAAAAACAAAGATCAATTAATGTTGAAAATCGGCCATTATGAAATGAAACAACATCTTCAGGTAAGAAACCCTTTGCACTCATCAATGGAACCGATAATTTATGTATCCACTTATTTACAAACTCATCATATGTTACATTGCAGTCTCTGATCAAAATTGTTGGATTAGCTGTAGATCCCAGTGTTGAATTAATTGTGGCAATTATTGTATTTATTTTATATTTTTGCAATGGCATATAAACAAAGATTACCAATTTTCAAATCATATACATTGATGCAAATCTATTAATCATTACTTTATTATTATTATTATTATTATTATTATTATTATTATTATTATTATTATTATTATTATTATTATTTTTTTTTTTTTTTTTTTTTTTTTTTTTTTTTTTTTTTTTTTTTTTTTTTTTTTTTTTTTTTTTTTTTTTTTTTTTTATTTTTTTTTTTTTTTTTTTTTTTTTTTTTTTTATTATTATTATTATTATTATTATTATTATTATTATTATTATTTTTATTTTTATTTTTTTTTTTTTTTTTTTTTTTTTTTTTTTTTTTATTATTATTATTATTATTATTATTATTATTATTTATTATTATTATTATTATTATTATTATTATTATTATTATTATTATTATTATTATTATTATTATTATTATTATTATTATTATTATTATTATTATTATTATTATTATTATTATTATTATTATTATTATTATTATTATTATTATTATTATTATTATTATTATTATTATTATTATTATTATTATTATTATTATTATTATTATTATTATTATTATTATTATTATTATTATCATCATCATCATATAAAGTCAGTATTAAAAATAAATAAATAAATAATAATAATAATAATAATAATAATAATAATAATAATAATAATAATTATTATTATTATTATTATTAACCAATAAACATCACATGACCACCACTTCTTATTCTAGCTTGCTGTGTGTGTTTTCCTGTTTTAATAATTATTATTATTAATAAAACAACATCGCAGCATAAAGTCATGCATGGAGTCAGGTTAAATTTTATTTGTTAATAATAAAACAAGTCAAGAACTTCAATTTTTTATATTTTTTTATCAATGCATCCTATAAGAGAGTATGGTCTGAGTTTCTGGATTGATGACTAGTGGACTTGAAATGAGGATGCAGTAAAAAATAAAAATAAAGAAAACTTGAAAATATCAAAAACCAATTATATTATTAGAAAATAGTAAACATATAATCTGAAACATAATAATAAATCAAAAATCAAACAAACTCTCAATATAATAAAATAAATACTTTAAAATCATTCACCATTATGTATATAATAAATTATAATTATAAAAATGCCTATATATAGCAAATCACATTAAAAAAAACCCCATTAATAATGTCATATATATTCTTCCATCTAAAAAAAAAATTATATATTAACTTTATTTACTTATATTTCTGTGTGTTATTATAATATACATATGCTAAATATTAACTTATATATACATATTGATCACATAGCAGTTCAAAATCGTTGTAATATAGCAGTTATTCATTGCATATTATATTTTATCAATAAAGAAAATATTAATAAACTGAATATTTATTGTAAACCACGAATTTTATTACAATTTGGGTAAATGAATGACAAGCGTTATTATTTGATCACAGTATCCTTATTAACTAATTGAATTAACTTTTCTTTGACTGAAGAAATTTATATTATATTTTATTTATTCAGTAAATAAATTGTTTTAGAAAGAATTATTAAATAAAATTTCACAAGACCGCAAACTAAATAAAGATCTATAATATAGTCAGCCCAATACTGTAGCATCAACGATAACTAAGATTATTAAAAGAATTGTATAAGTTTTATAGATTTTGTCTTTTGTTTTGTCTGAAGCAGATTTATATATTTATGCCCAAGAGTATTATAACAGAATGGTGGCAATTTATCATTATTCCTTAACATCATTTATTTTAACTGTTTATATATAAGTAGTTGTTTTATGAACACTCATGATCATTGTAAACGAAATTTGCGACAAACGAAGAACTGCTTTCCATTCTCATTAACATCACAAGACTGATTTTCATTCCATTTTATTTTCTGCTATTACAAAAAATGTCAGCTTTTAAATCAATTGGTTAAACGTATTAAATATATTTACTGAATGACATTTAATCAATCGACAAACTAATTTTTCAGTTGATAATCAATGCTCACTCAATTAATAAACAATCACTATAAATCGAACGTTAGATTCTTAAAATGCTATAATTAAAATTGTGGGCTTAGAAAACGGAGTCAATTAACTTCGTAATTATAGGCTTCAATTCATTTTCTTTGTCATTCAAAAATAGATTTTTTTCATATTCAAACATACTCATAATTAAGTAAATATCACTCAAGTTTGAGAAATCAGAAGTATTGATCAAACATCCACAATTGAGAAAAAAAAGCTAACTGCCAAAATAATTGTGCATTTTTTGTATTAGAAATCTAAAATTATAGAATATTGACGAGTTTATAAATTTAAAAAAAAAAAAAAAGTTTTAAAATGATATTTAATAATGCAATTTAGCAAAGTTTAAATTTAAATAATAATAATGTGAATAAAAGCAAAAAAGTCACATATAAATAAAATTTTATTTTTATTTTATAATATTTTATCGATTATTCAACTAAGTAGGGCTAGATGGATTGCATAATTGAATTGTTTGGATAATTAAATAGAAAAAAAAATGGGTTAAATATTCAAGATTACATAATCCTACTATTTGAAATATAAGATGTTATATAAAATAACTGATTAAGTTTAATAAACTATAAAAATAAATGTAATGTATAAAATTTAATAGGTCCAAATAAAAATAAATAAATAAGTTTTATTGTAAAATTATAATAAAATTATAAGTTATTGTATAAAGAATATTGATTGATCATGTTATTAACAATTCGTATGATTACGATTATGTAGAGCAAAATGGAAAAAGTTCATCTAGTTTCATGAAATGAAATTTTGCTTGGACCTAACATTTTTTATAATGTGTAAATTTATTTATGCACACACACACACACAATAAAAGTATAATGACCACTTTTAGTTTTATTGTTTTATATATTTAATAGATTGAACATCTGCCACTTTTGTAATTAATATGAAAACACATTAACAGAAAATAAAGTATATAAAAAAAAAGTAATTTAAATAAACTAAATATACTTTCAATGGATTTGTGTGATAATTATGGTTATCAAAATCATTAAAAATTTAAAGAAACCATTTTTGTTATTTGAATACTATTGGCTTTCTGAATCATGATGTTGTTTACTTCTTTTCAAAACCATGTCCATACTTCTTTTCATGACTATAAAATACAAACACATTTGTTAAATTAATTCTAGTTTTTTATACATAATCAAATACTACATTATTCCTGTTTTCAAATTTACATTGGTTTTCCAGTAGTATATAAATAGGCAATCCACTTGGCTACACCCCATACCATATACCATATTAGGTTGATCCAATTTACCAACATTGTTTTTCATATTATTAATTAACCTTTCTAAATTCATGGGTGTCTCAAAGTTAATATTGAACTTAGTGGCATATATCATTCCAATTTTCTTTCTAATAGTCAGTTCATATATTAACATCCAATTTTTAACTTTCCCAATCTTATACATATTTTTTTAAACACTCAATATTGGAAATATAAATTTATAAATTCACAATTTTGTCAGACTGAAACTTACATCAATAGTTGTTTCAATGCAAAAATGCTCTCAAACCTATGAATTTATGTGACATTGGAACATGAGATCTTATATTAATGACATTGTCTATTATTGACTGGTTTAACAGTCATTTTATAATACAACAAATTAAGACTCTGCTTTGTTTTTAAGCCTAAATAACAAATTTCCTTTAACTATTTTAGGTTCTTTAGTACAATTTAATATCAATTTCTTATATTGATCTAATATAGGAATGAGTATGCTATTCTCTTTGTCTGCTAACACTAAATTACAAACAATGGTGCTAATAGATAATTCCTGCAGCTAAGTTTCGTCATTTCCTGTACATTGTCTCTAAATACAACTAAAATATTATTATTAGTCCAGACTAACCCATCATGAATAAATTCACACTTGTATTTATTTACATTTCTATTAAGTAATAATTCATCAATAATTTTAATGCATTCTTTCCTATTTATTAATCTGTATAATTCTGTTTCACAATAATGACTACAATTTCAAGGGAAGGTTTAATTGCAAACTTTTCAAATTTTATTTTTTCTTTTAAAATGTAGACTACATACTTCACAACATCAAAATAAATCATAACTTTTAAAGAATAATGCTCCTTATGTATTTTAATATTTGCAAATAACGTTATTAAAATAAAATAGCACTTGATATATACATACACAGATACAGCTTTCTTAATTTTGGGCTAAAATTTGGGAAGAGGATAATCTGATTGTTATTTGGAGATAGTAATTGATTTGGAAGTTGCTTATAAAAAAGGAAAAGATAAAGACAGTTGGCTTGATAAAGTGGTAAAAGTTCTACAAATTGATTTAAAGATGAGTAATTTCATCTTAGTTAAAAAGAGTTAAAATATTTTAAAAAGTCTTAAAATAATAATAGGGTTATGTGTATGAAAGAAGACAAAAGAAATCATTTTGTTCTTTTTAGATAGAAATATTTTTGAACAGAGGATGTTTTCACAAATTTCTTTTTTAAAATTTAGCAAATTGAATAATTATAATATAAAGACTAACAAAGACCAATTCATTAAATGTGTTCTTAAGAAATATAATTATAAGTTATATGAAAAAAACAGTATTTGCATATGTCCCCACTGGAGATATATTTGTCAAGGTTATTTACAAATATTAAAATGCCTAAGGAAATTGTTCTTTAAGAATTATGATTTATCTGTATATGTATCCATCAAGCACTATTTTACCAAGCTTATTTGCAAATATTAAATAGCATAAGTAACACTATTCTTTAAAAATCATGATTGTCTTTGGTGATGCATTTATTATGAAGCATCAAAGAAGGTGACACAAATGTTAGTCTGTCATTAAATTTTTATTTGAATTTGTAGATATTAGTAAGATATTGTTATCTCAAATGAATATAGAATGGCATTATTGAATGTAACAGAATTATACAGATCAATAAATAGAAAAGAATATGTTTAAATTATTGATAAATTATTACTTAATAGAATTGTAATAAACTAACAATCAGCTTTGAAGCTAATGCACATGTGCTTTGTGGATCTTAACAATAAATGGATACTCTCATTTTCCAATACAAGATAAGATCTTTGTGAAAGAATAGAATGAATCCACCTATTCTTTCAACCCAATTGTTTAAGTATGGACAAATCTTAAGTGCTGGAAATGAGAGCATGAAGATATTAAACAATCACTTTAAATTACTTTTACTATATCTGAATGAATGATGTCTGTAAAATTTAATAGAATTTACGATGAAATTAAACATATGTAAATGAGATATTTATTTTATATAGTGTGATATTTTTGAATTGTAATAAACTAATAATCAGCTTTTTAAGCTAATGCACATGTGCTTTGTGGATCTTAACAATAAATGAATACTCTCATTTTCCAATACAAGATAAAGTCTTTGTGAAAGAATGAATCCACCTATTCTTTCAAGCCAAATGTTTAAGTATGGGCAAAGCTGATTATTAGTTTATTACAATTCAAAAACATCATGCTATATAAAATAAATATCTCATTTACATATGTTTAATTTCATTTAAGAATGACATATCATAAATTCTAGTAAATTCACAGGCATCATTCATTCAGACATAGTAAAAATAATTTAAAGTGATTGTTTAATATCTTCACACTCTCATTTCCAATACTTAAGATTTTCCCATACTTCAACATTTGGGTTGAAAGAATAGATGGATTTATTCTATTCTTTCACAAAGACTTTATCTTGTATTGGAAAATGAGAATATTCATTTATTGTTAAGATCCACAAAGCTCATGTGCATTAGCTTACAAAGCTGATTATTAGTTTATTACTTAATAGAATTGTAAATATATTCAAATGTGAATTTATTT
This sequence comes from Epiperipatus broadwayi, assembly GCA_028023455.1. Classification (NCBI taxonomy): domain Eukaryota; kingdom Metazoa; phylum Onychophora; class Udeonychophora; order Euonychophora; family Peripatidae; genus Epiperipatus; species Epiperipatus broadwayi. The sequence continues at coordinate 7,582,412 of JAQFVV010012440.1, read as the reverse complement.
ATGATGAGTTAGCCTGGACTAATGATGATATTGTACTTACATTTAAAGACAATGTACATGAAATGACAGAAACTTGGCTGATGTGATTGTTTATTAGCATCATTGTTTGTATTTAATGTTCGTAGACAAAGAGAATAATGTAATTACTCTTATATTAGATCAATATAGAAACAATGCATATGCACAGTATGTGGATAGTGTTTTTGTATGCACACCATTAAATTATTAAGGCTGTCCATTAAAGTGTGAAAATTTGCTATCTTAATATAAACCAAGCACTGATTACATGTGTGGAAGATAATGATCTGGAACAGCTGATGAGTGCTGGTTCAGCATAAAATATGTATATTAGAGATCATTTATTATTTCCATATGTGTGTGGTCATGTATATCAGTTGTATGAGATGTAGTGAATGACTGAAGAGAGTTTGAAAGTTTGTGTTCAAATTCCCTATATTACATCTAAACTCCAGGTATATGAAGTATCATTGTATTTAAAATATAACAATATTTGGTAAATTGAATAAGAGTTCAGGATTAAATTGTGCTAAAAAAAACTAAAAATGATGAGGAAATCCGTTATTTAGATTTAAAAATAAAGCAGGATCTTAATTTATTGTATTGCAAAATGACTGTTAACCAATGAATATTGGAGAATGTTGTCAATGTGAGACCTCTTTTTCCAATGTTACATAAATTCTCAGGTTTGAGAGCATTTTTACATTGAAGTTTGAGTCTGATAAAATTGTGAATTTATACATGTATATTTCCAATATGATAAAATCTGCCATTAGTAAAACTGATATTTATAGATATATTGAGTGTTTTTAAAAAATATATATAATAATGGGAAATTGGATGTTGTTATATATGTACAAAACTATTGGAAATAAAATTGGAATAATATGTGCAATTAAGTTCAGTACTGGCTTTGGGACACCTATGAATTTGAATAGGATAATTAGGAATATGAAAAAGGAAATTGATAAATTTGATTGATCTAATGTTGTATATGCTGTTGAATGTAGCTAATTGGATTGCCTATTTACATACTATGGGAAACTAAGGCGAATTTAAGAACAAGAACAATGCAATACTTGATTATGTGTAAAAAAAAAACTAAAATTAATTTAACAAATGTGTCTGTATTTTATAGATATGAGAAGAAGCATAGTTTAGAAAAGTATTAAAGAGATCTAGTTTATTACTCAAAATGAACACATCATGAATCAGAAAGCCAATAGCATTCAAGTAAGCAAAAAATGATTTTTTAAATGGTAAAACAGTGTTTTTTTCTGACTATAATTAAGACACTAAACCATTGAAAATCTACTTAGTTTATTCAAATTATTATTTATTTAATATTTTATTTTCCAATATAATGTCATTATGCTATATATTTGAGTAACATTAGCTAATTTTTATAGCTATAGTAAGTTTTAAATACTTTTTAAAATTAAATACATTTTTATATGTATAATTTTAATTTAAAATTAATGTTATAAAAAACAAACAAAATATAAATATCACATTCTATTTAAATCTACACTTATAACTTATGTAAGAAAAAGTAATCAATAAAAAAGACAAAGTGTAAAACAAACAACTAAACAAACATTTAATCAAAAGTTTATTCTGAAGAAATAAATATTTGATTTCCTGAGGATGATTATACTTGAAAACAAATTTTTAATTTAGATTAACAGTATGAAAACTGGCTTTTAATTTATCAGATAGAAAAATAAAATATGTTTCTGCTTTAAAGCATTAAAATATTGCATAACTTTGCTTGATTATAGATAGTGATAAAAAAAAGCTGTTTTTAATTTTTAAAAGTAATAAATTTTGTCAAATCTTCACTATCAGATATTTAAAAATATGGTAAAAGACATCTTAAGTTATGGTAAATTTTATATTGGTTAAAAAGTACTATGACAGTTTTAATTGTTTTCACTGGCAGTAAACTTTAAACATAAAATTTAATATTAAACTATTATTACTTATCAGAATATAATAAATTTGACTTCACTTCATATTTTTATTTAGAAACAAAGTAAATTTTAAAAATTCACATTTGATTTCTTTAAATACTGATAAAATTATATCATGATCAAAATGAAAGCTCTATTTCATCATTCAACTATCAAGAAGAATTACATTTTTCAGGAACAAAATCTTTTTTATTTGAATTTGTTTTTTTAAAATTTAAATGATTATTTATCTAGCATGATGTTTGTAATAGTCATATGAGAATTACCCTGGCATGTGCTGTTTAAATTTATAACACTGGGGAATGCTCTCACATTGAAAAAATAAAAAATGAATCCACTTTATCTTTTTTATCTAAATGTTTATCTATAGGCCAATGTCAAGCATTTAAAAATGGGAGTGTGAAGATCTTTATCAATCACTTTTAATCCTGTTCTATGTTAATAAATGATGTTTGTGAAATTATTACAATTTATTGCACATCAGTGTAAAATTTAATATTAAATATATATAATTAATTATTTATTTATCTAGCATTAAGTTTTTATTTTTAATACTCATATGGGAATCACCCAGATGCATGTGCTGTAGAAATTTATAATGCTAAAAAATACTCTCACTTCTAAACACAAAATGGAGTCTTTGAAAAGATGAGAATGAATGGAATTAAAAGTGATTGATTAAGAAATTCACACTCTCATTTCTAAATGCTTATGGTTGCCACACACACACACACACACATATATATATATTTAGGTAAAAAAATAAGGTGGATTTATTCTTAAATTTTCAAAGATAATCTTGTGATTAGAAGTGAAAGTATTCCTCAGTATTGTATATTTATACAGTGCATCACATTAGATAAATAAATAATTATATATTTAATATTATATCATAATGTACTGGCATGCAGTAAATTATAATAATTTCACAAATGTCATTTATTAATATATAATGAATGAAATTAAAAGTGATTGATTAAGACCTTCATGATATTTTAAATGTTTAAGATTGTCCTATATATATATATATATATATATATATATATATATATATATATATATATATATATATATATATATATATATATATATATATATATATATATATATATTGTAACAATATTTATAAATTAATATAAATATGTATTTGTAATTATTAAATTAATATAAAAGATATGTATTTGTAACTATAATTTGTAACTATTTTAATATGTCACATTTGTAACCATAATAAATATTTAGATAGGGGAAATTATTAATTATTAGATATATGCCTATCCAATCTGTACCATTTGTAACTATATTAATTCATCATAGCATAGATAAAGAAATTATAGAATCACTGTGCCACTTGAAAATATCAGCATTAAAGATTCTTGGTATTTATTTATATATTGGGGCAGTCATCTGAACAATAAAACATACTGGCCATTGTCATCTAATAAAAATAATATTAAATATAGCAACTGAATAAAAGTACCCACTGTGAGATTCCTGGAGTGCCTTATGCTTATCTCCAATACTAGGTTCTTCTAACAAAGAATCCTTCCTATTCTTCTTTCCAAATATATAAGACCATTCATGGTCATATGCACACATGGGTGCTATTCATGACAACTTATAAAAAAATATATTTTATAAAACTAATATTATGAAGTTGGAAAGGGATGATATCACTCTTTATTCAGTTTAGCTAAGTACATGTGTTTTCCCATGAGCGCCACTAGATTGTTTTCAATCTAGATAAGTATCTATTTATAGTGTACTTGAGTTCAAACTCATTCAGTACATATTTATTACACATGACTTGGATGACTATTGAACAAAAATGACATTCTTACATTTTATCTATATTGATAAAATTACAAGATCCCAATATTACCAAAGTTTATACTATAGATCAAAGATTCTTATAGACATTGCTAGCTCATTAGCGTGTATTGATGAACAGACATGTATAATCCTATTAATGGCTTCCAAACAAGCATGTGAAGACCATTATTGATATTGATGGCCATTTAACTAGATTATTTATCACAATAAAGGTAATAATGATGATGATGATAATAATATCATAATAATGATAATAATAGTGATATCATAATAATGATTATAATAGTGGTCATAATAATGATTATAATAGTGATGATGATACCAGCCATGGCTTATCAATAAACTCACAACAATAAATTCATCTTTATAAACTTATAGGCATCTATTAAAATTATCCTATTTCATACTGGGATTTAATAATACTAATGGTGATGATTGATCATCATGAATCTCTTTGCATAATATTCAATTTTCTATAAACCCCTATTTACTAAAATATATTCATTACGCTAAACATTAAATTTAATGATTATAATTTATTAATGATGATTGATGGCGATCATAACTTTTATATAGTATTATTTGAAACATTTTTAACTAATAACATGATATCCATCTTTGATGAGGATGATCTAAATTCATGGACACAACACAATTTTAGCTTTCTATGTTGAACTATAATTATCAAAATTTGGTTATTCTCAAGCATAATCCTTAAATACTTAAATATCAACATTCTAGTTTACCTATTATTTTGCGGACGCTTAATATTTGCAAGTGATTGCTCAATATATACGAATGGTAATACTTAATAACTGCGAGCAATGATGATGAATTAAAATGATAGAATTAAGACAAAAAAAAAAAAAAAACACAATATTCTTAATAATAACTCGGAAACCAATTAAGATATATAATTATATTTTATTAACACTACTACTCTTTCTTTCCTTCTTTAAAGTCAAATCGACAATTAAATAAATGGCTTATTAATATAAAAATTTATATAAGTATAAGCAAATAAACTTAATATATAGGTTTGTCATTTTTCTTGATATCTCAAAATAAGCTGACTTAAATCAATATTAGAAAAAAAAATACATATTCTATAAATGCTTATTTAAGACTTTTCTTACTCATCATATCATAAAATAAATTTCAGGTGAAACTTGTATATGTTATTTCATTTCCATTCAAATGTAATGCCCTACTTTTCAATTTACCATTTTAAACTAATCATATATAACCTATTCTTTGATGTGTTTGGATAAGCAGTTACACATTCACGCATTCGGTAATGTTAACATATATGTTTAAAATGTATACCCATAAATTACATATATAAAAATATCTTTTTCTTTTGCAACCTTATAGCGAAAGAAAATAAAATACATATATTAATTTTTAATATGCAACAAGATAAAATAAAAATAAAAAAACATTATAAATGCATATATCTATAGGTTGCTCATTATCATTAACAACTGAAGAACAATTAAAAAAAAAAACATTTCAACATTACAATATATAATAATAAAAAAATAATGAAAAATTTAAGTTTAAAGATTTAAACTATGTTTGTGCTATGTTGTGAGATATTGCAAATAACTATAGATAAACAAGTCTTTAATGTTTCTGTATCAAAAAAGAAAATTGCTTTGACCAGTAAATTAAGGTTTACTTTTAATAAGTAAAAGAATAAAATCGGTTAAAGAAAGTTCATATTTACCCGTCTACTTTTTACTTCTTATTAATGTCCTGAATTTGAATTTTCAGACTGCTTTTCTTTGCTCACCAACAACAACAACAACAAAAAAAAGAAAGTTATTGCAGATACTTTTAAGATAATGCTGAATCAATTGACTTTGCTTGTTTCTTCAATTCCATTATTATTCACTGTTGATTGGCTTCCTTCTACCATTTAAAAAAAAGTTATTATAAGTACTTTGAATAAGTAGGTACCGGTGGATTTGCTTGTCTCTCTCCTTTAAAAAAAATAATTGCTGTTGACACTTTAGATGATTGAGGTAAATCAACAAAAATTTGATTTATGGCTTCAAACTTGGTTCTACATGGCTGTTATAGATTTTCTTTTCCTCCTATTTCCTCTTCTCCATTCATTCGAAGGTAATGAGCTTTTAATAAGCCAGGAACTAGAAACAAAGCATTCCATATAGCTTGTGTGGTTGGCTTCAAAATCTATCATTTTGTTGGTTATTACTGGATACATGACTTCATAGACAGATCAGCGATTTTGACTCATTCTGTATTAACCAGGAAGCAGAAAAAATGGTTTAGCAATGCAGAGGCATAGTATTATGCATAACCAAATATGTTAATATCATTTTTATATAATTATTACTAACTTATAATAAATTCAATCTTGTTCCATTTCTCTCCTCTTCTTTAATATTGCTGGAAATTGCTTTATATAAACGCACATTTCATTTGCTCTTTTTTTTTCAACTTTCAAAGAGTGAGAAAAAAAAAATTAAAGCGTTCACTCTCTTTTAAAAAAAAATCATCAGAGCTTACATTTCTGCTGAAGAATAATAACAAGGAAGGACCGACTGAGTTGAGTCTCAAAATAATAATCATAATTTGAGTGACTCTCACTCTAAAAAAATTAATGACTAACTCATCATCTCTTTAAAAAAATTTAAGACTAACTGATCATCTCTCTAAAGAAATTTAAGACTGACTGATTAAAAAAATTGTTTCAATCATTTATATCGCGAATTTCAACCAAAGAAAAAAAAACATCTGGAAATCTTTATCTTAAAAAAAAAATCAAAGCTTCACAAGTTTGACGTCGGTCACAATCAATAAAGACTTAAAATTGATCGCTATCGTTATCTACATCAAAGCACCTCTTTTGTAAAAATAATCTTAAGATACAGATAACAACAAACCTGGAATCTATAGCCATCAGGAATAAGTGTAAAAGCATCTTTGTGTTTGTACAGATGTATTCATTGTTTCACACGTGTACATTTTTTTTATCTCCTAATCTAACAATTTTACACCTTTCTGATTTACTCTATTTTAACAAAATGAAAGTTAAATAAATTTAACACATATTATTTAATAAAAAAAATATTATATAATAAATCACAAAAAGAACTGCTTATTCATAATAATAAATCTATACATATAAATCTCTGTATGTATAAAAGAATAAAAAAAAATTTTTTTTTTAAATAATTGAATACTATATATATATATATATCTACATTTGCCTCACCCCCAAACAAAAAAAAAATTTTGAATATAAAAAAAAATTGCTTAGGTCATGAGTGCCATTGGTTTTAGGCTACGTACATTATATGTGCCTTTTACTCCTTCTGACGATTCTAGTACAAATGCATTTTCCCCTTTTCTTTCCTTGAGCATGAATGGCCCTTCATATATATTATAGAACTTTTTGAATGTATGCTTCTGCGGGTCGCTAACATGAGGAGTTTTAACAAGGACATGATCGCCTACTTTGAACTGAGTGGGTTTCTTTGGACCTTTAGCAATCCGTTTCTTAGCCATTCCTTGCAAGTTATTCCTTGCTCTTTCCACTAGGGTCTCTCTACTGATTTCTTCCTCCTTTATGCTGGGCAGTGGAGTCTTTATAAGGTTTGGTTCTCTCTTTCCATAATGTAGGTGAGTTGGGGCAAATTTTGTGGATTCATTTTGGGTGATATTAATATACCCAACCACTTTGCCTAATTGTTTAACCCAACTCTTATGATGGCCCTCCAAGTAAACCCTTAGCAATCTCCCTAACTCCCTCATGACTCTTTCACAGGGGTTAGATTGGGGGTTACGAATGGAACTTAGGACATGTTTAATCCCTTGGTGCTGTAACCATCGGTTCCACTCCTTGGAGAGAAAAGAGGTGGCATGGTCTGTTAGAATAGTTCTTGGTTTTCCCACTAAGGTAAATTGTGAACTTTCTAAATTTTTAATTGCCCCTCGTGCATTGGCTTTGTAGACAGGATATGCAGCAACAAATTTCGAGAAGACGTCATAAGTAACCAAGATATACCTAAATCTCCTATACGGTGGCAATGGCCCATAAAAATCTATAGCCAATAGATCATTTGGCTCATTAGGAATAATGGGTTGCAAGATCCCCGCATATGAGCGACTAGTATACTTGGATTTTAAACAAATTTCACAATACTTAAGACGTTGTAGTATTGAGGCATACATATTGGGCCAGTAGAATAGTCTCTTAATAACATATTCCACTTTTCTAGGTCCATAATGCCCATACAAGCAGTGAACATAATAGATTAATTTTCCCCTAATACTTGTGGGGATGTATATTCTCCATGAAGTCTCCTGATGTTCAACTGTTTGGTAATGCAATAAATCCTGTTTTATACAATATCTAATGATGGATTTATTTGTTATCATTTTATTAACTGCATCCCCTTTAATTTTTTTAGACAAATAGGCCATTATTGGCTGTAATTTAGGATCTTGGCTTTGTAACTGGGGTAATTGACTCAATTCTTTTTCCACAGAATCATCAACAACAAGGGTTATGGCTGCTATATATGCCTGGTCTAGATTTACATGTTGTGGTTGGATTCTCACAGGATTTCTACTGAGAATATCTGCAACCACATTTTCTTTGCCTTTACAATATTGAATTTGGTAGTTGAATTGTTGCAGGAATAGGCTCCATCGGATCAGCCTTTCATTGTTTAAATAGCTCCTATTCAGGAACTCTAGGCTCCTGTGATCCGTTATTACGACAATGTGGGATCCCACCAGGTACTGCTTAAGTTTCTGAAAGGCCCAAACCACTGCTAATGCTTCTTTTTCAGTTGTAGTATAATGTAATTCAGGCCCTCTCAGAAGACGACTAAGAAAGCAAAGTACCTGTGGTCTGTGATCTTGATCTAATTGGAATAAGATCACCCCCAGCCCATATCCACTGCTATCAGTTTGTATATAAAAGGTAGCTTCAAAGTTAGGATATCCTAATATGATTTGTTCAAGGAATTTAGTTTTAATGAGGTTCATTTCTGTGGAATGTTGCTCTGTCCATTTCCATCTAATGTCCTTTCTTAGTAATTGGGATAGATAAATGGTGTCATAAGCAAAATTTTTATAAAAGCGATGGTAAAAATTGCAGACACCAAAGAAGGATCTTAGCTGCTTTTTATTTTCTGGCTGTGGAAAGTTCCAGATTGCACTTATTTTATCAGGGTTTGGTTTTATTCCATCCACTCCCACCAGATGACCTAGAAATGGTATTTCTTGTACAGCAATAGTACTTTTGGTGAGATTAATTTTTATATTTTTCTCCTTACATTCAGTTAAAAAGGTATTTAGATGTTGGAGATGTTCTGCTGCATTGCTTGAGGCAATGACTATATCATCAACATATGTTGTGATGACATTTTTAACTTCCTCTGATAGTACTCTATCTAGGCATCGGATCAAGCCTGCGCTACTATTTATCAGACCAAAGGGCATCCTTTCAAACACATATGAATGACCCTCATGTCTAAATGCAGTATACTTTTGATCCTCTGGGTGCAGATAGATTTGCCAATAACTGGCAGTCAGATCAAAGGTACTGAAAATAGTTTTACCTCTGAATCGGATTAGCAACTCTTGTATAGTGGGAGGGACGTCCCTTTCTGGGATGGTTAATCGGTTTAAAAACCTTGCATCTAAGCATACTCTGACAGTGCTATCCTTCTTTCGGACAATAACCAAAGGGTTGTTATATGCAGATGGACATTTTTTTATGACATTCCATTCCACCATTTTTCTAACTTGGGCATTGACTTCAGCCCTGTATTGGTAGGGGATGGGGTATATTTTACATTGATACGGTTCCGAATTCATTAATCGGATCCGATGCACATACCCCTTAATAATGCCAGGTTTTCTGGAAAACACTTCCATGAACTTACAAAGAAGGTGAAACATTTTCCCTCCCAAATCAGGGTCTATACTCTCAATTCCTTTTAATTTATGTCTCACATCCTGCTGAGTGGAAGCCTCTTGGATTGTAGCAATGCTGGCTTGATAAAATGGTATTACTCCTTCCAGGACTTCATCTCCACTCTGACATCTTATGTGCTTGTTATAAAAATCGATCACACTCCCATGCCTATTTAAAAAATCGGATCCTAATATAACTTCATATATAAGGCCTTGCATGATCAAGAAGGCATGTTCATATGAGTGAGATCCTATTTGTAGGGTAAGCCATACTTGCTGGGTAAATAGCTTGGCCTTTTTGCCATTAGCTAATATAATAGCAGTTTGCTTCATAGGAAATTTGGGAATTTCCTCATCCTCCCTTAGCATTTTATGATACAGTGCCTCAGAGATTATTGACACCTGGCTCCCTGTGTCCACTAATGCCTTGGTTTCTATTCCTAAAATGACCAGTTTGATCTCTGGACAGCCACCTAAAGTATAACATGCTGGCAAAGGTTCACTGTCCAGATCATCACCTGTGTCCCAACCTAAATTCATTGTTAAAATATTGTCCTTGTTCCCCAAGTTAGCAATGGGCTCCCGCAGCAGGGAACATTCCGTCGAGGCCCGTTTTAGTTTGTTGGGTTAGCCTTAGTCATTATCTTTATAGACTTTTGCTGCACCTTATGTGGAGCATTATTACCAATTCCTGAGCAACTGGCTACTGGACTTCTATTTCTATTAATCATGGGTCTACTTTGCATTTGCTGATGGGAATTATTCCCAGGCCTACCTATGTGTGGTTTACTAGGTTTTGTTGGAAAGTGTCTGCCTAGCTGATTGTTTCCAACTCTCACACTGGAGACTTTATAATTATAGTTCTCCTTCCTCCTAGGATAACCTTCGGCCATATTTTCTGTGGCTCCTAGGGCATCTAACATATCTGCCACTCTCTCTAGGGAGTATACATCAGCAGCTATTAGGGCCTGCTCTACCTGTTTTGGGAAGTTCCTTCTGGTTATCCTAATGATTTGGGGCTCAGATAAGGGACATGCTGTAAGCATTTTTAAAGTAGCAGCCTGACTATGGAAGAACTGAGTATAAGTTCCTTCTCTCGGGGTATATTTTTGCTGGCTAATTTTGTACTTTAGACTATCCTGTTTCTCTTCACTCCAGAATGTCTGAAGTAGCATACTCTTAAAGTCCCCATATGTTTCGGGTCTATAAAAGAGTGCACGCCACCAACTTTTTGCTGAGGCATGAAGGTGGTTGCTCGCGACTGCTAATTTTTCTCGGTCATTTAGTCGACTCAAAGAAAACAGTTCATCGAGACCATTCAAATATTCTATGGGATTTTCTCCATATTCACCCCTAAAAACTTTCACTTGTATATATTTAGCTATGTTGCTACTTCTTCCCTCATTTATTAAACTATCTTCCTCTTCCTCTGTCCTTCTGGGACCCTTTTCTATTATCTGCCCACTTTCTATTCCTATAGGATTATTCTCGTATATCTCGGGCCCTAAACTTTGTGGTATTCTACATGACCCACTACTTGAGGTTGCCTTAACTTGCATTTCTTTTATTTCTGTGAGTTTGTCTTCCATCATTATCAATAATTGATGGTTTAGGTCTTTTTCCTGGCAACGCAGGTATTCTTTGACTTCCTCCACTACCATTCTCTGCTGATTTTCCAGCTTTTCATTAAAGTCAACTTGATCCTTCTGGCTATTGACTTCTAATTCTATTACACTTTGTTTTAAACTTTCTATTTCTTCTCTTGTGGTCCCTGTCATTTGCTCCCCTATACTCTGTACCTCTTTCTGTACTTTCTTTAGCTCATGATCTGATTTACCTTGCTTTTTTCCCAGATCTTTATATTCTACTTTTAACTGTTTCTGTACAGCAGCTACCTCTAATTTTAAAGTATTAATCTCACTGCTTACACTTTCTTTGAAATCATTCTGAGCTATTTTAAGGCTTTCATTTTTGTTGATCATTTTCTGATATCCTTCTTGTACAGCTACCAACTCTTCCTTTACAACACTAAAACTTTTCTCCCAACTTTCTTGACTTGTTGTAAATTTATCGGCAAGTTCCTTATATCTTATGTCACATCTGTCATCAAACTCTTGCCATTTGTTTTTTAATTCTATTTCAATATTCTCAATTTTTTTAGATTGTTGACCTATATCTAGCTTCATTTCCTGAGCTTGTTGTTCTAGTTTATTATCTAGCCTTTGAGATTGTTCATCAAATTTCTGATTTATCTCTTGTTTTATTTCCTTCATCTCTTGTGATTGTTGATCTAGTTTAGTATCAAATCTTTGAGATTGTAGATCAAATTTCTGATTCATTTGGTTCATGCCCTCTTTCATTTCCTTCATCTCTTGTGATTGTTGATCAAATTTATTATCAAATTTCTGATTTATTTCTTGTTTCATGCCCTCATTCATTTCCTTCAATTGTGCCATCACAATTTGCAACCACTCTGGAGGGCTTTGCTTCTCTACTTCCATTCCCTCAATAGTTAATTCCTTTTCTGGCTCCATCATAAATTTATAAAATATTTATATTACTTATTTCTGTTTGATTTAGTATATTCTGATTTATTCTGTTCTGATTTATTGTTCTGCTCCCTGATTTCCTATACATCCAGAGTCAAACACCTTTATCTATCCTCATATACCTTAAAATTTTCAACCACTCTTTCTCAGCCATAATTCTCCCCATCAATCTATCTATATCTTTAGTGCCTTTAATTAACTTAACCTCCATCATCACTCTTTTTCCTTTACCTATATATGATTGATAAAGTATGAGGTCATAGTACTATTTAAAACATTTATTTAAGAAAAAGCTATCTCTGTATTAGTGTGTCCTTTTTATGCCATCATTTATCTAGTTTTTCATGCTTTTATAAAACTTAACTCTCTCTATGCCCTTTTTAATACACTAAGCAAAAAAAGAAAAATTACTTATATAACATATGTGCTAGATTTATAACAGAGTTCATGTCTCAAGTCATTTATATACTCATCTATCCTTCTAGAGATCTGACAGATATTGACAGCCAAAAGAATGATTAGCAATTCACAATCATGAGATAGACAAAAGAATTCAATCACTGCACTTAAAGCACACAATGCTCCATGAACACTCAGATGATCACCCCAATTCAATCACTCTAAGCTACTACAACCCATAATAGTTTATTGCAAACATTGTTGCATTGCCCTGCTTACTTCCAAGTCTTAGGGGCTTTAATTCGTCAAATACTGCCTTGCTTATTTTTAAAGTCTTAGAGGCAACAATTATATATCAGTAAAACAAAATACTGCCTTGCTCTCTCTGGAGTCTTAGAGGCGAAATATTATGTATCAGAAAAATTATGCCTTGCTCTCTCTGGAGTCTTAGAGGCGAAATCATGGCAGGCCTACTGTTAACTGCTTCATGATAAAACAACTGATATTATAATCTGGGTTGGAGCAGTGAATGAGATAAATCAATCACCAGTGGCATGAATACATCACATTCTCAAGGCAATGACAAAAATTCTCCATCCATCATCACAACCGTAACACAACCAACCAAACTCCAACAATCAAATATCCAATCCAACCTCCAAAATCATAAATTTTCTATAACACAAACTTTTCAAATATGAACAAAATTATTATTCCACACTTCAAGGCTATTAATATTTCTATGCTTATTTAATTGATAAGCAAAATATATAAAAAAAAACAGTGTTATTAACTTTAACACATTATAAGTTGTGATATCATTATATTTTAAAAATTGAAACTAAGCTCTATAATGACTGTATTCATTTATCATCATCAAAAATGCAATAACAGTAATCATCATCATCTAAACATCAGGCCAAAATATTTGTATACACTAATAATAAAAAAAATTGCACAGAAAAAAAAAATATTCTTTTTTTTTTTTTTAAACTATACATCTGTCATCACTATATACTACCCATCTCTCATGTATGTGGGGTATTTCAAGCCATTATTTGGCTTATTTCGAGCCCTAGTTGGTGCGCCATTTGTAACAATATTTATAAATTAATATAAATATGTATTTGTAATTATTAAATTAATATAAAAGATATGTATTTGTAACTATAATTTGTAACTATTTTAATATGTCACATTTGTAACCATAATAAATATTTAGATAGGGGAAATTATTAATTATTAGATATATGCCTATCCAATCTGTACCATTTGTAACTATATTAATTCATCATAGCATAGATAAAGAAATTATAGAATCACTGTGCCACTTGAAAATATCAGCATTAAAGATTCTTGGTATTTATTTATATATTGGGGCAGTCATCTGAACAATAAAACATACTGGCCATTGTCATCTAATAAAAATAATATTAAATATAGCAACTGAATAAAAGTACCCACTGTGAGATTCCTGGAGTGCCTTATGCTTATCTCCAATACTAGGTTCTTCTAACAAAGAATCCTTCCTATTCTTCTTTCCAAATATATAAGACCATTCATGGTCATATGCACACACGGGTGCTATTCATGACAACTTATAAAAAAATATATTTTATAAAACTAATATTATGAAGTTGGAAAGGGATGATATCACTCTTTATTCAGTTTAGCTAAGTACATGTGTTTTCCCATGAGCGCCACTAGATTGTTTTCAATCTAGATAAGTATCTATTTATAGTGTACTTGAGTTCAAACTCATTCAGTACATATTTATTACACATGACTTGGATGACTATTGAACAAAAATGACATTCTTACATTTTATCTATATTGATAAAATTACAAGATCCCAATATTACCAAAGTTTATACTATAGATCAAAGATTCTTATAGACATTGCTAGCTCATTAGCGTATATTGATGAACAGACATGTATAATCCTATTAATGGCTTCCAAACAAGCATGTGAAGACCATTATTGATATTGATGGCCATTTAACTAGATTATTTATCACAATAAAGGTAATAATGATGATGATGATAATAATATCATAATAATGATAATAATAGTGATATCATAATAATGATTATAATAGTGATGATGATACCAGCCATGGCTTATCAATAAACTCACAACAATAAATTCATCTTTATAAACTTATAGGCATCTATTAAAATTATCCTATTTCATACTGGGATTTAATAATACTAATGGTGATGATTGATCATCATGAATCTCTTTGCATAATATTCAATTTTCTATAAACCCCTATTTACTAAAATATATTCATTACGCTAAACATTAAATTTAATGATTATAATTTATTAATGATGATTGATGGCGATCATAACTTTTATATAGTATTATTTGAAACATTTTTAACTAATAACATGATATCCATCTTTGATGAGGATGATCTAAATTCATGGACACAACACAATTTTAGCTTTCTATGTTGAACTATAATTATCAAAATTTGGTTATTCTCAAGCATAATCCTTAAATACTTAAATATCAACATTCTAGTTTACCTATTATTTTGCGGACGCTTAATATTTGCAAGTGATTGCTCAATATATACGAATGGTAATACTTAATAACTGCGAGCAATGATGATGAATTAAAATGATAGAATTAAGACAAAAAAAAAACACAATATTCTTAATAATAACTCGGAAACCAATTAAGATATATAATTATATTTTATTAACACTACTACTCTTTCTTTCCTTCTTTAAAGTCAAATCGACAATTAAATAAATGGCTTATTAATATAAAAATTTATATAAGTATAAGCAAATAAACTTAATATATAGGTTTGTCATTTTTCTTGATATCTCAAAATAAGCTGACTTAAATCAATATTAGAAAAAAAAATACATATTCTATAAATGCTTATTTAAGACTTTTCTTACTCATCATATCATAAAATAAATTTCAGGTGAAACTTGTATATGTTATTTCATTTCCATTCAAATGTAATGCCCTACTTTTCAATTTACCATTTTAAACTAATCATATATAACCTATTCTTTGATGTGTTTGGATAAGCAGTTACACATTCACGCATTCGGTAATGTTAACATATATGTTTAAAATGTATACCCATAAATTACATATATAAAAATATCTTTTTCTTTTGCAACCTTATAGCGAAAGAAAATAAAATACATATATTAATTTTTAATATGCAACAAGATAAAATAAAAATAAAAAAACATTATAAATGCATATATCTATAGGTTGCTCATTATCATTAACAACTGAAGAACAATTAAAAAAAAAAACATTTCAACATTACAATATATAATAAAAAAAAAAAAAAATAATGAAAAATTTAAGTTTAAAGATTTAAACTATGTTTGTGCTATGTTGTGAGATATTGCAAATAACTATAGATAAACAAGTCTTTAATGTTTCTGTATCAAAAAAGAAAATTGCTTTGACCAGTAAATTAAGGTTTACTTTTAATAAGTAAAAGAATAAAATCGGTTAAAGAAAGTTCATATTTACCCGTCTACTTTTTACTTCTTATTAATGTCCTGAATTTGAATTTTCAGACTGCTTTTCTTTGCTCACCAACAACAACAACAACAAAAAAAGAAAGTTATTGCAGATACTTTTAAGATAATGCTGAATCAATTGACTTTGCTTGTTTCTTCAATTCCATTATTATTCACTGTTGATTGGCTTCCTTCTACCATTTAAAAAAAAGTTATTATAAGTACTTTGAATAAGTAGGTACCGGTGGATTTGCTTGTCTCTCTCCTTTAAAAAAAATAATTGCTGTTGACACTTTAGATGATTGAGGTAAATCAACAAAAATTTGATTTATGGCTTCAAACTTGGTTCTACATGGCTGTTATAGATTTTCTTTTCCTCCTATTTCCTCTTCTCCATTCATTCGAAGGTAATGAGCTTTTAATAAGCCAGGAACTAGAAACAAAGCATTCCATATAGCTTGTGTGGTTGGCTTCAAAATCTATCATTTTGTTGGTTATTACTGGATACATGACTTCATAGACAGATCAGCGATTTTGACTCATTCTGTATTAACCAGGAAGCAGAAAAAATGGTTTAGCAATGCAGAGGCATAGTATTATGCATAACCAAATATGTTAATATCATTTTTATATAATTATTACTAACTTCTAATAAATTCAATCTTGTTCCATTTCTCTCCTCTTCTTTAATATTGCTGGAAATTGCTTTATATAAACGCACATTTCATTTGCTCTTTTTTTTTCAACTTTCAAAGAGTGAGAAAAAAAAATTAAAGCGTTCACTCTCTTTTAAAAAAAAAAATCAGAGCTTACATTTCTGCTTAAGAATAATAACAAGGAAGGACCGACTGAGTTGAGTCTCAAAATAATAATAATAATTTGAGTGACTCTCACTCTAAAAAAATTAATGACTAACTCATCATCTCTCTAAAAAAATTTAAGACTAACTGATCATCTCTCTAAAAAAATTTAAGACTGACTGATTAAAAAAATTGTTTCAATCATTTATATCGCGAATTTCAACCAAAGAAAAAAAAAACATCTGGAAATCTTTATCTTAAAAAAAAAATCAAAGCTTCACAAGTTTGACGTCGGTCACAATCAATAAAGACTTAAAATTGATCGCTATCGTTATCTACATCAAAGCACCTCTTTTGTAAAAATAATCTTAAGATACAGATAACAACAAAGCTGGAATCTATAGCCATCAGGAATAAGTGTAAAAGCATCTTTGTGTTTGTACAGATGTATTCATTGTTTCACACGTGTACATTTTTTTTATCTCCTAATCTAACAATCTTAATTGCCTTATTTCACACTTTTCTGATTTACTCTATTTTAACAAAATGAAAGTTAAATAAATTTAACACATATTATTTAATAAAAAAAATATTATATAATAAATCACAAAAAGAACTGCTTATTCATAATAATAAATCTATACATATAAATCTCTGTATGTATAAAAGAATAAAAAAAATTTTTTTTTTTAAATAATTGAAATGTATATATATATCTACAATATATATATATATACACACACATTTAAGTAAAAAAGATAAGGTGGATTCATTCTTATCTTTTCAAAGATTCTATATTGTATTTAGAAATGAAAATATTCATCAGCATTATAAATTTATATAATATGTGGGTCAAAGTGATTTCCATATGACTATTAAAATTTAAATGAATAAATATCAATAGTGAGAAATCCATTAATTTATGTTTTAAAAGTTTAAATTTTTAAAAATATTTTTACAGTAGTGTAATATATTTTATCAGATGGTCACTGATTACATGTTAGCAAACAACTTGTATCTGCTTTTCTGAAAGTTGACTTGTTCAAAAATATAATGTTCAATTTTTAACATTATTTGAGACTACTCAAGGAATAATAGAAACCAGTCAAGGTGGGTTTGAAAGTGATTCAAATTGCTGAAGTTTCAAATATTCTAATATCTATAATACTTTTTTAAATTAAAATATTATATATATATATTGCACCTACTGAAAGTTGAGATGTATTTCAGTATGTGGAATGATGTCAGTCATAATTTTTTTTCTTTCTTGATTGATTGATTTTTGGGTGGTGAATGTATTAAATTATGAAACATTGAACTGTGTTGCTATGATGACAATAATGTTAATATAAAATTGTTTATTATTAATTGTAAGAGTGTAAATTGACTTTGTTCATTTTTAAAAGGAAAATGAATATGTAAATAATAAAAATAGTTTGGATGAAAATATTCTTTTGTTGTATGTTTCATTTTTGTTACTGCATTCACAATAGTAAATTATAAACAATATAAGTAAATGTTTAATATTTCAAATACATTTGTTGTTTTTATTTGTAGGATATATCATACTGAGAAAATATGTATAAAAATATATTTCCAGTGTAATATATTGAAAATGTAATGTAAATTGTTTAATTTATGTTAGAATGAAGAATGATATTTGTATATTATTATTATGTATGAAGATTTTTTTATTTATTTATGAAATGTTACTTACTGAAAGTCACTTAAAGAGTGATTAAAGAAGATTGCTATAGTTTAACACACAGATGTCAATGAAAAATCATATAAATAGAACTGAATAATTTGAACTCATTTTCTCTCTTGTTTTTGTTTTAAACAGCATGTATAAATTTCTTTATATGATTTTTTTAATTTCCTTTGAAGTATATAGTTGACTGAACAAAATGGAGTGGTAAGAAACAACATTATGTGCCCATGTATAGAGAGAATTTTATGGGAAAACAATAATTAAAAAAAAAAAAATCAAAATTACTTTATGTTGTAAACCATTAAAATATTTTTCTCTTTTAAAATAAATATTATCTACATTTTAAAGATGGAATTCAAATGTCAAAAGGTGTACAAAAATTATATCTATCTATCTGTGTCATTTTATTATATTGATTGATCAATTTTTTTAAGATCTGAATCAGTTTAATTTCTTATCATATCCTTCTAGATAAAGCTAGCATCTAGGCATTTGTAATATTTAGAAATAATATTTATTCATGAAAGGATATCTTTTCATACCATCATGAATATAAACTATACTTATGTGTATAATGTAATATAAACCAAATAATTATTATTTGAAAAATAATTTGGATATATATATATATTATATCGATCCAAAAGAAAGTGAAGATCGAATCTTACCGTATCTGCACTACAAGGGCGCCATCTAGGCATTTGAACCTAGAAAATTTATAAAGTAGGCAGATACGTAAGTTAAGATCCCACTTTATTTTATATTTAGACCATTAGCCCAAGTCACTAGCTCAGTGGAGATGCAGAGATAATAAATAACTTGTTTAATTTGTATCTTAAATATATATAAAAAAATAAAAGCCACTGCTAGTAATTAACACACAAACATTTATTTATGCACATATAAATTTTGAATCATTTTAAATTTTGAGGAATATTTATTATTTTAGATTTTAATATTCTTTTAATTTAACTTGTTATTTTAAAATTTTAAACCATCTATACAGATGAAATTTATATTTATTTTAAGATTGTCGCGTATGAATAAACTACATAGATTTGCACTTGAAAAGAAAATATTCTATCCCTTATTTAACCTTAGGCCAAAGGTTTGCAGTCAAACTGGCGTCAATCCATCTGATGAATTGATGTATTCAATGTAGCATGAAAATACAACAGCACTATATACTATACTGAAAGGAATGGACATCTGAACAGTATAGTTAGAGAAGACATTGACTCTTGTCCAATACAGGAATATTACATCTGTATGGCAAGAAGAAGAATAAAATAAAAACTCCATAGGAAAGGACTGTGGTCCTTTTTGCCAACTTACAATCCCATCCATAGGCAAAAGGATTTTTGCAGCATATACAGCGATTCTTCACATAGCGAACCTCATACTACATCTACTAATTACACCGATATATCCAATCCATTGACCCAATTTAACTACAAAACAAATAACCTAAGATTACTCTCCCCTAATTTATTAATATAACTTTCCAAATCTATATAGCCATTCATGTCCGACTTAAATTTAACATTTATATATGTTCGCACAGATGAATTTTATAAAATTTGTTTTATAATGTTGAGTATAGATCAGCTGCATAGATTCCATGGTTAAAAACATTTCAAAATAAACATAACCGATCAAAATACAAAGTCATTGATAATGTCAATCACAGAGGGAATACAAAAAACCCAATGGCATTCATCATAAGATGCCACATTGATATCGATGACTTATATATTCTAATCAAATATGAAAACCACAACATAATTAACCGCTAACGAATTCATGCAACATCCATACCCAACTTAAATTTCATGCATTTAAACAATTTATACAAAAATATTAATAAGAAATGAAAATGGAAATGATTTTAGCAAACTTAACTATGTAAAATTTAAACATCAATAATTGATTTGGAAACTTTAAGTCAGATAAAAGTTCATTTAAAAAAAATTATGCTTAGCTTGTTAAATCTTTAAAGTTCTTAATTATTTGTAGTCAAATTTTTCCATTTACACCTTACAGTAGAAGAGCTCATGGTTCCTGTTGTCTATTCCCATGAAGACTTTCATGGAAGACCGGTCTGATATTCTGGAGATAGCCTTAGCTGGTTCCATTCTGGTATCACAGTCATTTCATTTTTAAAATAAGTGAGAGAGAACGACAAGTGCGTTTTATCATTTTTCTCACAAAATCAAGTTGGAACTGTCAGGAAACTATTTTAATTTTTAATTGTTTTCCTTTTATAATGGTCCTCTGGATTCAACGAACAAAAGACATCACTGTTCCATTTTTTTCATTATGGTTCGGGCCTTTATTGCCGCTTCTATATTGGACAAGCTAATTCTTTTCATTCTCTTATCTTTCATCAGACTTTTTAATTATACAACAGCCCCAAGGACTAGCTTGCTTTCCAATTAATTTATAAAACAATCATTTCCATTTACAAAAATATTTTATCTTTAAATTTTGTACTTTTTTATAACAAAGTACGTTCAAATACTTTTATTTATTAAAAAAAAAAATTTTTTTAAAGTTTTGCATCTGTGCGAATATATATACATTTAACAACTCTTTAATTTTTTTTAGCTTTTAGATTTTTAATAAATTTATTTTTATTTGCGAACTTAGTTTTTATTTAAATTAATGTAACGGCATATTTATATATCGTTACAATATATATATATATATTGAACTGGGTCCCCCAAAATTACAATCTTTATTACTAGGTTTAAATACTTTTAACATAACCTTTTATATCTATTGGCAACTTTGGAACTGTGGCAACAGACTGTCCCTTCAGGCAGAGGGGAGAATACCATTGATAGCATAGCCATCAATGACACTCATGGTCAGATCAAGCTATACAAAGCATAACATGATCACATTTACTGACCATGGCCCACATTGACTTCTGGAATAAAATTCCTGCCATCCAAAACATTTTATTTGTTTTGAGGATCAAACTCAGATGCCAGCCAACCATATGTTATATAATCAGCATGCTTCAGATGACATTAATCACAGCAATTTTATCTCATATAAATATACTCAAACCAAAAATCCAAAGATGGTTTGGAATAAGTATCCTTTGTGGTGACTTCAACTGCTCATAATGAATTACCATCCACCTTAACTCACCTTGCTACCATTTTTATTTTTATAGCCTCTTGGGACAGGTTTCATTTATTGGAGGTAAGGTCCATCTCTCAGCAATCTCTTTTGTATTTCATCTTATTTTAAAACTATAATTCATCTATCCTGCATTTCATTTTTAGACTGTGCTAATGTGATTCTCAAATTATATAGATTTCAAATAACACCCTGACCTATTAGTTTACATTTAAATGACAGCTTTGTAAAGAATTTAAATAAACTGTAGATGACTTTTTTAAGGCAATTGTTGCAGGTCATTACTATCAACAACTGCAGTATTTTTCTTCAGTTAAAACTTGGATAGTCATCAAACTATTTTTAAACAATTGCAACTCCAACTTATTAACAAGTTGTTGCTCAAATAACTTCATAAAACAGCATATTAAAGATATATCTACAACCTGGAAGCCATCTTGCAAATGAATGATGCCAAGGTTATTATCTGTAAACTGAAAAATGAAGATACATCTGGTTTTTTCTGAGCATCTACTCTTTTAATTGATTTTCACTGAAGTAATTGGATTCACCAATATGAAATTTTATAAATGCACTTTTGTTTTTTAAGCATGACTATAGAAAATAACTCCATAAATCAACCTAGTGTGACATTTTATAATGTTTGGAAATCACTCATTAACCTTGCTCTTAAGAAGAAAAGTGAAGAAATTAAAAGTATTTTTAAAGTATATCAAATTTCTTCTTATTGTTATCTATGACCGAATAGTTCAGTTGATTAAAAAAATACCTTAAATTCAGTTTTCACAAATCTAAAGTTTCCTGGTTTTATTCTTAGGCTAGTGTTGCTACAAGTCACGCCACCAACACCTGAAGGGCCTAAAGTTTTACTTTCCTTTTTTAGAATTTTACAATTCTATGTAAGAATATATAAAGATTTAAACCTTTGAATAATGGATGTTAAGAATAACCATATTGACTATCTTTGGACCATGGATAGTCAGATTGGGGATTCAACCATATTTCCTGATCACCATTCCTATAAAACATTCAAGTACAGAGAGGGTTTACTGCTATGGTAGATGTTATGTATGTAATTAAAACATATTTGACATTCTTCAGAAAAGTACACCATATCTAAAATGAGAAATATCTGTAGATTGGGTTCAAATCCATTTCTAGCTTTGTTTAGATGTTAGCCTCTCCATTTACTCACTACTAACTAAAAAGAAAAACATGGCAATGTGTCACAGAGAGTGTATAATGGCTAATTTTAATTAAGTTCAGTATGAGGGGTAACTAGAATTAAAATAATATGAATATAATAAAACAAAAAATATTTACAAAATTTATTATTAGAGATCAATCCAACACATAAAAAATACTTATATATTTAGACAGCTATGAATTCACATTGGAGAAAATTCATTTAACTAGATTGAATTCAACTTATGATCTCTAAAATGCTTGCATTTCATATAAAATGATCATATCATCCTCATCATCATTATATTACTACTACTAATGCTACTGTTATTGCTACTGCTACTACTATTATTATTACTTAACTAAAACTTTAATCATACAATTAGATTGGCAGAAATATAAATCAATCAATAACAAACAAGCTATAATAAATATTAAATATGTTGTATCCCATAAGTAGCAAGTAAATAATTGACAAAGGCAGAATTAAGATGGTAAACTAATAGTTTAATTTAAATAACATATGAGCATATTTACAAATGTACATAGCCTATTTAAGGTGCATTAAAATAATAAAAGGTCATGGTGACCTGTACATAATAAATCTTAGTCCTACCTTTGGACTTAATTAGAGGCAGGAATCTCTGAATTACATTAATACCAGAACTCATATATCAGGTTCTGGCAGTTTGTATATACCCCTCAAGACTTCTGGAGTCTTTAGAAACTTTACCAAATATGCATTTTTTGTATACCTTACCATATATTGCATTTTTTAACATACATATAGTATTTTTACATACCTTGCCATATATGTTGTTTTTTTACAATTCTCTGACCTTATAAGATCAGATAGGCAACTCTATGACCTAACAATAATGCTACACATTTATTGTTACACAGTTATTTATATAATCATCATATACAATTATTCCACACAATCATTATACATAATTATAGCACAAAGTTATTATTCTTATTCTACACAATTATTATACATTTATTGTTGTACACACATATATATATATATATTACTTGCATGACCTTGAACACTGAAATATATATTCTAACATATAAAAAAAAAGAGCCATTTCTGAACTTATAAAAAAATAAGTGAAATCGGAATTGTCATCAACGAATCATGTCGCATGTTTCAGCGACTAAATTCTCCTATGCAACCTATCATACTCTCATTATCAAGACTATAAGCATAAAGAAACAAAAATGTAAACTAATGAAATGATTCCTGTATTGAATAAAACTAGCATGAAACTGTAGATCTAAAGAAGATCACAAGGTGATTAATAAAGATAATAACTTCTGGTCAAACCCGCTTCGAAATCCACACAAACAAAAGGTGATGAGTTAAATTTGATGTTCACAAACTAATAAATAACTAATATTTATATCTCTGGAATGATTATGAAATTAAACTTATAAATGAAATGATAAGTAAATTATGATGTAGATGACTAAATGAATGATGGAAAGAAGTAATAATTAAATGGTGGAATGAAATGAGTCTAAGAATAAAGAGAAGAGAGCAAAGATGTATGAGAATAATGAATGATTATGATGATGACAGAATAAGAGTTAATGAATAGTTAAGATGATAAAAGAATAAAAGTTAATGTATGATTAATCAATTATGATAATGAATTAATGTCAAATGAGAATGAATAGCTAAAAGAATGATCAAGATGAAATTGAAGAACAAGGTTAATGATTGAGACTGAAATCTTAAACTATAAACTAATATGGTATTAAATGGTAAAAAGATAAACTAAATAAAAATAGGGATTTCAAGCTTGGCACAACCAGAATATTTATCATGAAATTAAAACAAACTATACATTTTATGCCAAAAGAAGTAATTTACATCTTAAAGTTTGGTTGACTTTCATAAAACAGTGAAAGTAATTCTATTCTAAGTCCAACCTAAATAATTAACTAGATATAAAATTTATTACACAATTCAACATTTATTCTGAAACTTAACAAGTAAATCTTATCACGGTTAAAGTACAGTTGCAAAATGGTTAGGTTTAGCTTCAGGAAAGTGATAAATCAAACTTAGGTCATGTCGAGCGAGAATCTTTACCATTTACCTTAGTATATAGTTTGCACATAATATACCGACTACTCTATCGTTGGAACATTGTTCTTCAGATTCATCTTGATCATTCTTTTTAGCTATTCATTCTCATTTGACGTTAATTCAATATCATAATTGATTAATCATACATTAACTTTATTCTTTATCATCTTAACTATTCATTAACTCTTATTCTATCATCATCTTGATCATTCATTATTCTCATACATCTCTTGCTCTCTTCTTCATTCTTAAGACTCATTTCGTTACAATATTTAATTATTACTTCTTTCCATCATCCATTTAGTCATCTGCCTCATAATTTACTTATCATTTCACTTATAAGTTTAATTTCATAACCATACCAGAGATATAAATATTAGTTATTTATTAGTTTGCTGAACATCAAATTTAACTCATCACTTTTGTTGTATGGATTTCGAAGCGGGTTTGACCAGAAGTTATTATCTTTATTAATCACCTTGTGATCTTCTTTAGATCTATAGTTTCATGCTAGTTTTATTCAATACAGAATCATTTTCATTAGTTTACATTTTACCTGTTTCTTTATGACTTATAGTCTTTATAATGAGAGTATCATAGGTTGCATGGAGAATTTAGTCGCTAAAACATGCGACATGATTCGTTGATGACCAGTTAGAGATTTCACTTA